>JAHHFK020003943.1:0-275010 GCA_024533555.2 Aedes koreicus | reverse complement strand
AGGCTTACTAAGAGGGTCAATCGATCGGAAAGGTTGATGGGTATGTTGATTATTGTAATTTATTGAAAGCTACTGATAAGGAATCAACGGGTATAAGAAAAGGAGGCGCACAATGATCAAGGTGGATTGATCACGTAGAAGACAACCAGCGGAAAACTGCGAGGCCAACGAAGTGAAGCCATGGACCGAATAGAATACAGACAACTTCTGTGTACAGCAGAGGGCTCCCCGGCCTTAGCCTAGTTGTTAAGCAGTGAATCCAAACTTCCGAATGCATGAATGATAGAGACATTGTCCTAACTTTTCAATGTAGGAACACAAAATAATCTTTATCATTGATGCATACTCAACACAATAATGACATACTGCTTGAAAGAAGAATCAAGATTAAAATGTTTCCTAACGTCCGATTGTTATTTAAGGTGTCGCCACACGGCGGCTGTTTCTAGTATATAGTGAGCTATAATGCTAGAAAACTATGTAGTAGTTCATAGGAACACCTAAAGGGTGTCCACAGTTAAATTGCATCACTTTCAGTAAGCTGTAACATTTCGCCCTTTGGGTTGATTTCAACGAAGTTTTGGGTGAAATGACCTCAGCGTGTATTGTTTACGCTGCGTGAGTTTCATTGTGAAATGTGTCGTCGTTTCGAAAATGGAGTCGAAGGAACAGCAAGTGAGCAAAAACATTTTGCACACGCATCTCGACAACCCACTTCTTTCGCACCGAGCCATCGGAAAGATGTTGAAAATAACCAGTCTACACCGTGTCCAATATATTCTCATACAAAATAAAACTCTATTTATTTCAAATCGATAATCAAGATTTTATTGATAACTTTACCCATTATATTGCAATATAATACTGATCAACTACAGCATATGTTTTGGAATAACACCGCCTTTAACCTTCTTGACCAGCTCCAGACGTTTTTCGAAACCGTCACGGGCGGCACTGGTGAATTAAACAACACAGCTAATGTTTGGTTTTATCCCTCTTTTTCTTTCCCCCTTTCTCTCCTTTATATGTGCCACGTTTCAAAATTGAGTAGAGTTCAACTCAATTGTGAAAAAAGTAGAGTTACGTATAGACTGAGTAAAATTGTTTAATATTTGAGTAAATGTTACTCCTATTTATACTTTAATCTCCTATTGGTCGATCTATCTGTAAGACTGTATTCGATGAAATTTGGACACACGCAATTGTTCGTAACTTTTTAGCGTGTGGGTAAAAATTATTGAAATTTTAACTGAATGTATTTCATTGTGTTGTGTCAATTGTGTAATGAGTTTCGTGAAAATCGGTCGAGTGATTTCAGTGATGGCTTCGAATGAAGAAATAGTGCGCCAACAAATGTTGGGCACTCACTTCGAAAACCCAAACGCTTCTCATCGATGGATCGGAAAACAGCTCGGAATCGCACATTCAAACGGTTGTATTTCATGTGATCAAAACGTTCAAGGACCGTAAGACAACCAAGCGGAAAAATGGTAGTGGCAAAAAACGTGGCACATCAAAACCGGAGAAGGCCAGGATGGTATTGAACCAATTTAAGCGTTATCCCAAAATTTCGATCAGGAATGTTGCGAAAAAGGCGAAAGTTTCAGTTTGTTTTGTGCAGAAAACAATGAAACGTTCTGGATTACATGTGTACAAGGTCCAGAAGGCACCGAACCGGAGCGATAAACAGAACTCGGTGGCCAAAACTCGTGCAAGAAAACTGTACAGGGAGTGGCTCACAAAACCGTTCTGCATTGTGATGGACGATGAGACCTACATTAAAGCCGACACCAAACAAATGCCAGGACAGGAACACTACGTCGCTACCTCTAAGTTGGCCGTTCCGGAGAGTGTACGGAAGAAGAAACTGTCGAAATTCGCCAAAAAATTCCTTGTCTGGCAAGCGATCTGCGGATGTGGCAAAATGAGTCAGCCCTTCATCACCTCTGGGACCGTCAACGGACAAATCTACAAGGACGAATGCCTCCAAAAACGACTTTTGCCCTTCTTGAGATCTCCCGATGGCCCGACACTGTTTTGGCCGGATTATGCATCTTGCCACTATGCCCGGCCCGTCTTAGACTGGTACAAAGATAATAATGTAGTTTTTGTACCAAAAGACGTCAACCCTCCAAACACTCCGGAACTTCGCCCAATTGAAAATGTTTGGGCAATCATGAAGGCAAAGCTCGTTAAAACTCCAAAACTGATAGAAAATTAACTTGAACTAAAGAAAGTGGGATTAAAAGTAAGTAAGCAAGTCGGTCCTATCATTGCCCAAAATTTGATGAAAGGGGTCAAGGCAAAGGTGCGGGCATTTGGGTTGGGAGAAGAGGTTCAATAAACCAATGATGTCAAAACTTGACCATTTAGTAGTACTTTATTTCCAGAAAGTTTGAAAAGAATCAGGCTCAAGGAAAATTTTTGGTGACCTATTTTGTGTGTCCAAATTTCATCGAATACAGTCTTTACGACTGCATTCTGCATATCTATGTCATTCTCCTCAAAATTTTCATAAGCTCGAAAATAACATATGTAAAAAATGACTTCAAACATATTTTTACGAGAATTTTTCAGCTTGTTCACGTATACGCACAGGAGGTGATCATTGTTTCGTCTGTTGGTGGTGTTCGTACGTGTGGGCGAGCTAGCAGTTATGAAAGAAAATGTGTCAATAAGTCATTGTTTAAATTTGTTACTTTCGACCGAACGAAAATTTTGACGAGGGATAGGGGATAGTTGGTAAAGACGGAAGATGGATACTTACTGCTTTAAAGCAACACATACGATTGCAATTAATTTTACTTTGTTCTGTTAACATGAACTAAAGCATATTTGATAACCACTTGATTTAATAGCATAATATAAATGATTTATTCCTAAACAATGATTGATTTGCATCAGCTAGAGTTCATCTTTTCCTCCATGTCCGTTTCTAGCGACATTCCCCTACTTACTGCATACGTTTCACAAAAGCTTTTGCAATCCCTACTAGTGCTTTACTTTCAATATTCTAGCGATCAGTAATTTCAAGTTTAACTATGATTTTGTATTAATTGGATTAATTAATTAATTAATTAATTGGAAAATATTTCAACCATATCGCCAGTACCGGTTATCCAAATCCATTTCAATAGCATTCAATGAGACCATGATAGCTCTCTTTTTGGCGCTTAATTTGGTTGAGTGGTTGCTGAGAAAGATGAGTTAGTTCCCAAAATCCGTGCATTTTCTGAACTTGTTTCGTCAATATTTTCGAACCGAGATATCAAATTTCAATACCATTAAATAGCGTTCAATGGGACCGTGATACCTTTCATTTGGTGGTTGTAACGCTCAATTCGGTTGAGTTGTTGCTTAGAAACACTGCTTACTTTAGTTCATCACATATTTACATACACAAACACAGACATACACACACACCCACACATCCCTAGTAGCACACTTCTTGCCATTCGGTTGAGATAACATAAATATGACTTGTTAAGTCATAATCAAGTTACTACAACTACTTATGATCATAGTGTGCTATTTGGGATATACACACACACACATACATACACACAAACAGGATTGAATTTGAGTATTTTTCCGCTTTGTCGCGAGTGAATTGATGATTATAAGCAGTTTAGAAGTCGATATAGAATCGCCTCATACCAGGGGATTTTGATTATTGACAGAGTGTGGAGAGAGAGAAAAGAAAACCAGTGCAATGTAGAAAACGGTCATTTGCTGGTCAGAACAGTGTTACTGATATTCTCCTCATTCGGTTCGAATGTGTTTGTCATCACCGAACACTTCCGAAATAAGGGAAGTTAAGCAAGCATTCGCGAACGAAAGGAGTGCTGTCGTTGATGGGTGGCTTTGTGACTGACTCGTGTGAGAGGAAGTTTTGTGCTATTCGCGCTATGTTACATTCCCTCTCATTCGTTCATCGTCGTTCTTCACTGTTTGCTATTCGAACGTGAGTAACTTCGTCGACGAATGTTGTTTTAGATTCGCCGCGAGTAAATTTAGTAAAAAAAAGTGGAAAACTGGAATTCGTTTTTGGTCTCTTGACGCTGTAAGTGATTCACACCCCGCTCAGATTACAACTTATATCACGTGATATAGACTATATTGATATCAGCATCCATACATCTAGTTTTCACTAGAAATTATGTGCATAGGATTTGAAATCAATATTCTCTAAATCACCACGGAGAAAATACAGTCCCGGTTGAAACAACAAACTTTTTTGTTGATATCTAAACTAAAAATAATTGTTGTTTCAGAAGTCCGATTTGTTGTTTTAAACCACCGATTTTGTTTTGAAACAAACAGCCAGGTTGGTTGTTTCTACCTAACTATATTACAACAATACTACAGAAATTATGGCTGTTCTAAACTAATATTTTTGTTGTTTCCACCTTTAAAGGGGAATTTTAGATTGATTCGACCCAAGCGGTGGTTAAACCAAACTGATATTTTGTTGGGCGAAAATATAACTAAAAATTTAGTTTGAAACAAACTATTTTTTTGGTTTATTTCATTTTCCGTCATCCGGTCCCGCTGCATGCTCTGGCGCTGTCACTCAACAACAGGTGAAAATTTAATATTTTAATTCAAAAAACTGAAAATAATAGAAAGGCTCGCATTATCATTTGTAGATTTCTCTTAGACTAAAAGAAGTCTATAAATGTAAATGTGCACTTTTCTCATGTTTGTTAGCATTAATTTCAAATAATTGAAATTACAAAAGAAATTTAGTTGATTGAAAACGGAAATGTTTGTTGTTTCAACCGTTTTCGTTTGTTTGTTTCAAACAGCAATTCAGTTTATATCATACTAAAATTTATTTGAAAAAAATCATAAGCGTTGGTAGAATCAACCAACAAATCTGTTTGTTTTCGTAGCTGTCATAATGAAACAACCATCATAATGATAAATTCAAACGGACGACAGTTGAACTTAACTGCTAAATTCCCGAAACAATTACTCAGAATTGTAGTTTGCTTTAACCACCAGTAGTCAAATCAAATTAATACGATGTTTTTGCCCAATTCAAACTAGAATATGTTTGTCAATCTCTTTTTATTTATATACAGGGTGACTGGTAATTGGTGTTACACCCGAAAGGAGGTGATAGTAGACCTCATTTGCAGCAAAAAAATGTATGGAAAGGTGGGTCGTAAAATCATTCCTTACCGAGTTATTGAACATTTAAGTCTGCATTGCCGACAATACCACTTTTTGCTCGGGTACTTGCACGCATTATCAAGGCCCACCAAAGAGTACGCATTGCTTGGCTCCTTTGATAAACCTTTGTTTACTAACAACTCGATTCAATTGGCGTTACAGGCTTGCTTTCGGATGGGATTGATAATTTTCTTTCCGCTCTGTGGCTCATTTAAATGTAATAAAATGTTCATTTTCATATGATTGATATTGATTTTTAATGATATTCGGAGTTACTTTAGATAATTTTCGAAATGATTGCCATCCATTTCAATGCACAACCTTACGCGTTTTTCTACTTCCGTTGTAGTCACTACAGCAGTTAGTTCTTCTCTTACCTGTGCACTGGCTTGGTAAATTCTTTCCATTAAAACTTCCTTCGTGGGAACTGGTTTGAAATAAACTAACTCCTTCATTCTACCCCACAGGTAAAAGTCGAGAGGAGTTAGATCTGGCGAACGAGCTGGCCATTCTGTAGGTCCCCCACGTCCGATCCAGCGTCCTTCATATTCGTTGTTTAAAAATTCTCGTACATCTCGATGATAATGCGAAGGGCAACCATCATGTTGAAAAACCATTCTTCTTCTGATCTCTTCTGGAACATCGCGTAGAAGTTCGGGAAGTTGATTTTGTAAGAAATCCAAATACGCTGCTCCATTGAGCCGATCAGGTAAAACATATGGCCCAATGAGGTGACCCCCTACCATCCCTCCCCACAAGTGTCGCTGAACTTTTTTAACTCGTTTGGCGTGGGGATTTTCCTCACTCCAAACGTGAAGGTTTTTCAAATTCGAAATTCCTGCTCTGTCAAAATGACACTCATCTGTCCACAGCACTCTAGAGAGGTATTCTCTATCAGCAGCAAGAGCTGCTAGAATAAAATTGCAATAGAGCAATCTGTTTGGAGAATCTCTTGGTTCCAATTCTTGGACAGGAGTGTAATGGTATGGGTGCAGTCGATTTTTGTTCAGCGTTTTCCACACTTTCCATTGGGATACCCTGAATCTGTAAAAGCAACTTAATGCAATAAATGTGTGCATCATATGAACAGTGATAATTCAAACCTTGATGCTTCTTGTCTCGTACTAGTTGTAGGGTCCTGTTCGAAACGACGCAGGATCTGTGTTTCGAGGTTCGTTTGCGCCTCTGGTGATCCCGCATCGCGGTGATTACTCTGAACACTGCCCGTTTCTGAGAGGCGGCGGAATGCTCTGGTGAATACGGGTGCGCTGGGAAGCGTGCGTTGCGGGAATCGTTGTTCGTACTCCCTTCTGGCACCTGCAGCATTGCCGTTTGCAAAACCATAACAAAAAATCATATCGGCGTACTCGCTGTTCGAAAACTGCATCTTTTGCTTCGAAAATCGGGTTCACACAGTATGACGATCAACCAAACTTGATAGCGACTACTACGATTACATTGATTGTTGTCATTGGCCATGATGGCACCATGGGATATCTCTGAGTACCCGAGCAAAATGTGGTATTGTTGCTCGGCAATGCAGACTTAAATGTTCAATAACTCGGTAAGGAATGATTATACGACCCACCTTGCCATACATTTTTTTGCTGCAAATGAGGTCTACTATCACCTCCTTTCGGGTGTAACACCAATTACCAGTCACCCTGTATATATATAGCCAAATGGATACTACTTTGTTGTAAATAAAAAAATCACGTTAGATCTAATTCAATTTATTCTTTAAACGACTGGCTGTGAAAGCCGGAAATTTGACCGCTGTCGTAGTAGTGCCTCACCTTAACATATCAAGCTGAACAATATAACAATGTCCTAAGTAACATCGGGAGACTCTCTTCGTCGACTAAAACCATGTTCAAGAATTTTCAACACACAGTGTGGAAATATAGAGTGTTATTAAGGATTGAATACGTAGAAAATATCGACAAATTGTTTAATAGACAAGCTCGACGAAGAGAATTTCTCAATGTTACTTTGAACCTAATGCATGGTTCAGCTTGATATGTGTAAATCAATAATGCATTTGTGTAAACAAACACACACTCACAGTATGGAGAATTTGCAGGGCCTGCTTCTCATCAATCCGCTGCTTTTCTTTTTTCTAATAAAACGATTCGTTTGCTTCGTTCAGAAGACTTCACTGCGAATATGGTTCGTGTCCGAATGCAACAGCTATTGGAAATTCGGAATAAATATTCGCGCAGAAGGGAAGAATTGATGAGTGTCGCTTGGTTGGTTGGACATGGTGATAACTCAGTGAACGAAAGTAGGCACAAGAAAAAACGGTAAACAAGAAAGGACCGAGTGAGTCGTTGCTCAACAGTTTTCGTGTACGGTGAGCGTAATTTTTTTCTGTGGCAGCAGGAAAACGGTGGTGAGTAGTAGAAAGAGGGAGACACCATTCGTTGTGATAATCAGCAACCTTGGGTCAGAAGCAAAGAACGAAGCTAACGCGCATGCGCACGTGAGTGGCTGGCATGTAATTTCAGATGCACTCACCACGTGGTGTACAGATGGAGAGCTGGGAAGTTTTTTTTTTTTTTTTCGTTACACAATGATTGTGATTTTTCAAGTCAAATTTCTTCCCTGAAGTGTTTTTTATTACCTGTGATTTTCATTGTATTGCATTTGTAATTGTATTCGGGCAGTTCCATTCGAAAAGGATTATGTGAAAATATTTGCCGAATAGCGGAGTGCTACTTCTGTAGAGATATAAATGCTTCCTTTAGCATGACAGGAAAGCCGTCCAAATGAAGACTGTACATCAGCAACAATTTCAGGTGAGATCTATCTGATTATAACTAAATTTGAATGATACTCCTAAATATGTGCCATCCTCAAAACAATAGGATTTGATGATGGAAGTGTATGCACAGTACCTATATCCATTTGATGTTTTCACTGTGTTTATGCGGGGCTTGTTGTAAGTGAAAGTGACCTCGGAACCGTGAGTAACCAGGCATTCTGAAATGGGTCACTGGAACCCAACAGAGCTATCTGTAACTGTATTTTTTTTCAGCTACAGAAAGTTACGATGTCTGCTCAACCATGATCATTGAATCTTCTTGGAGGGTCAACAAACACCATGAGATAATCTGGGATGTTCTAGGTTATCCAAACTGTGCTGGACCACTGAACTTAGGATCTAAAGGGTGTCCACGATGAAATTGCCACACTATGAAATTGCTCTAACTTTTTAACCGTTGGGTAGAATTTAATGAAAATTTGGGTGGATTTAGTTCATAGTGCATTATTTACAGTCCTGTGATCAAAACTCGCGGAAATGGAGTCGAAAGAACAGCTCGTGCGTGATAAAATCTTGCGCATTCATCACGAGAACAAGGATCTCTCGCATCGTTCCATCGCTAAAACGTTGGGAATCGCGAATTCCACGGTGTCGCGAGTAATTAAGCGGTTCGAGGAACGGTTGACCACCGATCGGAAGCCCAGAAGTGAATGAAAAAGTATTCCGTACAACACCAAAAATCACAACCGCGTAGTTGGGGCCTTCAACCGAAATCCGAACGCCTCCGTTCGGGATGTGGCTAAGAAGCTGCAGCTAAGCCGAAGATTTGTCCAGAAGGCCAAAACTAAGGCTGGGCTTCGAACGTTCAAGGTACAAAAGGCCCCTAATCGCGACGAGAAGCAGAACAAGTCCGCCAAAACCCGTGCCAGGAAGTTGTACCTCAACATGCTGACGAAAGTTGAATGCTGCATCATGGACGACGAAACATATGTGAAGGCCGACTTCAAACAGATCCCCGGCAACCTGTTTTTCACGGCCAAGGATAAGTTCAGCGTTCCGGAGCATGTCCGCACTCAGAAGATGTCCAAATTTGCGAAGAAATTCCTGGTTTGGCAAGCCATCTGCACGTGCGGGAAGCGGAGTGCACCTTTCGTGACCCAGGACACGATGAACGGACAGGTGTACATAAAAGAGTGCCTCCAGAAGCGGCTGCTTCCTCTCCTGAAGGCCCACAACATCCCAACAATCTTCTGGCCGGATTTGGCCTCATGCCACTACTCCAAGGACGTGCTGAAGTGGTATGCGGACAATAAGGTCAATTTCGTGCCGAAAATGTTCAACCCTCCCAACACTCCGGAGCTCCGCCCCATCGAGAAGTACTGGGCGATTATGAAGCAGCACCTTCTTAAACGACCTAAGGTAGTGAAGACAATCGAGGAACTGAAGAAAGTATGGGTTTACATGCAAAAAACGGTTGATTCACAGGTTGTGCAGAATCTTATGGCCGGGGCTAAGGCCAAGGTGCGGGCATTTGCGTATGGACTGTAAATAAAATACGAGTAAAATGGTAAAATAAAGTTTAATAGTTATTTCTCAATCCCTGAAAATTTGATGGCAATCGGATGAAAACTCGAATTTTGCGAATCAATTTTGTGTGTGGCAATTTCACCGTGGACACCCTTTACAGTTGTAACTGTAGCTTTTTCGGCTATAAAAATAAGTACGATATGTATTCAATCATGTTCATTGAATCTTCTGAAAGGTCAAAAGATATAATGCAATAATCTGGGAGGTTCTAGATCGTTCAAACTGTTTTTGAGTTCAGAATTTAGGATCTACAGTTGTAATTGTATTTTTTCGGTTACACAAAGTAACGATATGTATTCAACTTTGTTTATCAAATATTCTGGGAGATCAACCGATACTATGAGATAATCTAAGATGTTCTAGGTCATCCAAACTATGTTTGAGATCAAAACCTAGAATGTACAATTGTATCTGTAGATATTTCAACTATACAAAGTTGCGATATGTATTCAACCATATTCATTGAATCTTCTGGAAAGTCAAAAGATGCTATGGGATAATCTGGGATAATCTAGGACATTCTAAGTTAGCCTTGCAGCTGAAAAAGCTACAGTAACAATTGGTCGAAGTTCTGCCAAATCGCACCAAGCACCTATCGAATATAATCAGAAAGCTACCGTTACAATTGTAGATCGCAAGTTCTAAACTCCAGGAGAGTTTGATTGACCTAGAACATCCCAGATAATCTGATAGTGTCAGTTGACCTTTCAATGAACTTGATTGAATATAAAGGATGTTTCGATCAAAATTTGGTCGACTTAAACTTGATACATTTCCTTTCATCGTGCATTAATAAATTGTGCACACCCCCCATTTTGAAGATGTGTGCGTGTAGCATCATGCCTCTATTTTGATTTTGAGATTAGCACTTCAGTTAGCAAAATGTCGTCGAAGGAAGAGAAGTAACGCATCAAAATTTTGCACGTGCATGGCGAAAATCCAAACTACTCTCACGCCAAGTTGGCGAAATTGTTGAATGTGGCTAAATCAACTGTTGCCAACGTATTGAAAGTGTTTGGTGAACGTTTGTCGACAGCCACGAAAGCTGAATCGGGGGAAAATCGAAAGCCGGAAGCAACAGCGATGACAAAAAGAGTTGCCCGTTGTTTCGAGCGGAACCCCAACCTCTCCGTCCGAGAGAGTGCTAAGAGTGGCACCTTCAACCGTGGATAGAGCTAAAAACCGACCTGGAATATCGACTCACAAGAAAGTGGTGACTCCAAATCGCTACGATAAACAAAGCATGTCGGCCAAAGTACGATCGCGAAAGTTGTACACGACGATGCTGACGAAGTTTGATTGCGTGCTACAGGACGATGAAACTTACGTCAAGGCAGACTTTAAACAGCTTCCTGAACAGGAATTTTATACGGCAACCGAACGGGGAAAGGTGGCAGATATTTTCAAGCACATTAAACTGTCAAAGTTAGCGAAGAAATATCTGGTGTGGCAGGCCATCTGTACCTGTGGCTTGAAGAGCAACGTTTACATTGCGACCGGAACCGTCAACCAGGAAATTTATCTGAGCGAGTGCCTACAAAAACGTCTACTGCCTTTCCTCAAGCGACACAATTGTTCCGTTCTATTTTGGCCGGATTTAGCATCTTGCCATTACGGAAAAAGGCCATGGAGTGGTTTGCTGCCAACAACGTTCAAGTGGTGCCCAAGTACAAGAACCCCCCCCAAAACGCCAGAGCTCCACCCAATCGAACAATATTGGGCCATCGTCAAGCGGAACCTTAAGAAGACTCTAAAAGCTGTTGTGAGCGAGAAACAGTTCAAGGCAAACTGGCGTTCTGCGGCGAATAAAGTGGACAAGGAGACTGTACAAAATCTTATGGCAGGTATTAAACGAAAGACCCGGCAATTCGCATTCGGTAAAAAGGAAGCTCAGCCGGCGTCGGTGGTGTAGTGGTAAACGTGACTGCTACTTGGCACCCCAGTAGGGTCTGGGTTCAATCCCAGTCGACGTCGGTGGTTTTTCTGAGGTGAAAAAATCTGGTCACGTCTTCCTTCGGAAGGGAAGTAAAGCCGTTGGTCCCGGTTCATATTCATGAGTCGTTAGGTAGGGTCCAGGTGGTCTTCCTGGCGTCGGTGATTGTCACCATGTGAGGAAATAGGCCGACGTAAAATAAAGATTAAAAAAAAAAAAAAAAGGAAGCTTAGCTGAATTTTCCTCCTGAATTCTGTATTAACTGAACTTGAAAAAGAAAAAGAATTTGACTTATTAATACAAACTTTGATCCACTCACACACATTACTGTTTGACAAAATTTTGACCGGAACACCCTTTATGTCACTGACCTTACGTTTCGTTTTGTTTTTTAAGTCAAGAGACGTGCCTTCAAAATAAATCAATCAGTTTTCCTTTCTATAAACAAGTCTTTTTGTTATAGCCCTTAAAGAAAATTCTCATTTTTTAGTTATACCCCGTTATTTCTATCTCCTATTCTATTTCAACCTGCAATCTCCTATCTCTAAATCTATCTCTCCGCTCGAAAATAGCAACGAATATAAAATCATGAGCGATCCAAAAGAAGTATATTGAGTTAGTCACCTGCATGATTTACACATCCATAACTCCTTTAAAATTCTCACAGATGAACTTATGCAAAAATCCAAATTATACGCTTCTCAAAACAATATCCGTTCCGAACGACTGATACATTGCATAAAAAACCAAATAGCATAGATTATGTGGCCTCAAAACCGACTTATTGACCACAAATGGCCACAGCATTTTGCAAAGAAAAGCTGACCCCACGCTGATTGCACTGTAATCATCGTAATCATGCGCAGGTGAGTCTCCTCCAGTCGGCCACAAAGCGCGGTACGAAATCCCTAAACGCTATTTGCCCACCCCGGCCATCATCAACTCGATTGCGGCGCGGTCAACGAGGTGTGATTTGGAAATTCATTTCACTCCTCCGAGATCCGATTGTTCGGGGCCGATCGATAATCACGCATTCGCCGCCAAATTATGATGTTGATTATGCGTCGCGGTGGTTTCTGGTCCAAATCTAGGCTCGCGGTTTCAAGCATCATTAAATAATTGAGTCCGAAACATGTATGTGATCTGCATTTCTTCACCCGGATCGCTAGTGGTTTTATAACACATATATAAAATCCGAGCTCTCGGCGTGGTACGATTGCCAGTGACGGCGATAATTGATATTACCAAGGTAGAGAGACCTTCCGTGAACATAAATCGCAGCAACCCGGTGCAGTTGTGGAATCGAACGAAAATGACAATTTCTCGCCGTCAGTTCGCAGTGCTGGTTCGGCTCATCCTCCTCCCCCCTTGCACAGACTCCCACAGCTTTGGATGGGAAGACTAAACGTTGCGTCACAATCAAATCGCTTCAAGTGACATCATTTCGCAAATGGCCAACCGACAGACTGACTTACTGACTGACTGACTGACTGACTGACAGACGGACAAAATTGTTCGGCTGGATCATGGAGATGATAAGTCCTCTCATCTTTTTGTTGTTTTGGTATTTTTATGGCCGACGCTTTTCAACATCTTTTAACGCTTAGACTCTGCGGCGCGGCTTAGCGTCAGGAGGAGGAGGGCGGGGTTGGATTTTAATTGCACCCGTTTGATGAGTTGGTGGCAAGAGCTACTAAGTGGATGGATGGTGACGGAGGGGGGGGGGGGGGGTACTCTTCGACTGTCGATTGCTGTTACAACATGGCACATACTTTGATTACTACTTTGGATAGATTCAATTTTTTCGTTTACCGTTTTGTTTTGCTCTTGGTAATTATTTTTTTTTTCGCGTGAGTTCGCACCGTTGTGCACTGCAAAGGGAAAAGTTGTTGACGAAATGATTAATGGACTGAAATTGGCCATCTGCCTTTTTTGCCTGTTTAAGGTGACGAGATGGTGCAGTGCAATTGTGGAATTTGATCTTTATTGGAAGAGAAGAATTTTGCAACAACTCACGCAAGATCAGTTCGTTAATGGACAGCAATTTTGTAGGTTATCGTGCCAGAGATGGGATTAATTTTTGTTAATTGAATAATTTTCAGATTTCACGATCAATTATAAACCCTAAAAGACAGATGATCTCACGTGACAATTAAAGGAAAAAGGCTCGAAGTGGTTTAGTGTAGCAATTCACTCTGTTTTCGTTTATTCTCATACGCTTGATTCGTAAACAAGGGTTTTGTAGGTGAGATATATGTTTGGTAAATCATACGAAACATCTGTATCTGGCATTTATTCGTCACTGCAAGGTCTACTTGAACGATTCAGGGTAAAAGCAGTGCTGTGTGCTGTCGCGTTGTGAGCAATGTCAATGTCGAAATTGCTCCACCATTGAAATTCTGCGCAATCAGGCTGTCTAGTTAGTGAAATCGTTGAGAGTCAAGGTTGACTTCAAACAGCTTCCCGTGTAAGACTTTTATACAGCAACTAGAAAAGTAAAGGTAGCAGACATTGTTGCGCATCTAAAACTATCTAAAAGTTCGATAAGAAATATCTGGTGTATCAGACGATCTTCACCTGTAGCTTGAAAAGTGGCATTTTCATTGCAACCAGGACCGTCAACCAGGAAATTTACTTGAACGAGTGCTTGGGGAAAAAAACGTCCGCCCATTCGAGAAGTAATGGACCATCGTCAAGCGGAACCGGAAGACAACCTGTTGAAAGCGAGAAGCAGTTTACCTTGTGATCAAAAAGTTCCGGTAATTTGAAAAAAAAAAACGCATTTATTTCAATTTTTAATTGATATCTTTATTATCGCCTTCAAAGTACTCGCCATTAGAGGCAACACACATATGCCAGCGCTTTATCCAATCATCCATACATTTTTTATAGGCCGATGAATGTATGGCTTTCAGTTCTTCCAGCGAATTCTTTTTTATCGCATCAATCGATTCAAAACGCCTACCTCTGAGCGGAATTTTCAGTTTTGGGAAGAGAAAGAAGTCGCACGGGGCAAGGTCTGGTGAATATGGTGCTTGTTTGATGGTATTGGTGGAGTTCTTGGCCAAAAATTCACAAATAGTGAGCGCGGTGTGTGATGGAGCGTTATCGTGGTGTAAAATCCACGAATTATTGCGCCACAATTCTGGCCTCTTCTTTCGAATCGCCTCACGCAAACGTCTCATAACTTGTAAATAATACTCTTTGTTAACCGTTCGACCTTCTGGAAGGAATTCAGAATGGACGACACCGCGAAAATCAAAGAAAACGGTCAGTAAAACTTTAATTTTGGAGCGACTTTGTCGTGATTTTTTTGGTTTCGGCTCATCTTCGGCGCGCCATTCGGACGATTGTTGACTTGTGAGCATATCAAATTCATATACCCACGTTTCATCACCAGTTATGATGCGTTCCATGAATGTGGGATCGCTATCTGCGTTCGCAATCATCTGTTTAGCGACCTCAACTCGATGCTGTTTTTGCAAAAAATTCAGCTCTTTTGGAACAAGTCGTGCTTCAATGCGTTTCATGCCCAGAATTTCCTTCAAAATGTGTTCGGTCGATCCAAATGAGATATCAAGGAGTGCAGCTAACTCCCGAATGCTAATTGAGCGGTTTTCCATAACTAAATTCTTCACGGAAGCGATGTTTTCATCGGTAGTTGAGGTCGATGGTCGTCCAGAACGCGGCATGTCACTCACGCTTTCACGGCCTTCTTTAAAGTCTTTGTGCCAAACAAATGTACGATTTTGTGACATAGAGTCCTCACCAAAGGCTTTTTGCAACATTCTGAGCGTTTCCGCTGCAGAAAATCCGTTTGCAACACAAAATTTCACACAAACGCGTTGTTCCAATTTTTTATCCATGGTAAAAATCGCCGAGCGTCTATTTTTCGACTAACAAAAGCAGTTGTCAAAACAAAACTAATGGATAATTTGCTCTCACACTTTGACAGAATATCAGAACTAGTGTTGCCATCTTACACTAAAAAGATTTTACCGAAAAAATAAAGGCGGCCTTTTTAAATTGAAAATTACCGGAACTTTTTGATCACAAGGTATAAGTGTTCTATAGGCGACCTATAAAAAACTATAGGTCCAGCAATTCGCATTTGGGTAACCGGAAGCTTAGCTAAATATCAATTTATATTTTTTGTACTTATCAAACTTCAGGATATAAAAGATTGATTTTTGAATAAAATAATTAATCAACTTTCAAGCATTCTTGGTTTACAAATTTTTCACCTTCTTTATATCAGTTCTATTGAACTGATTTAAAATTTAGTACCCTTGTCAATCAAACAAATTGCAAACAAAATGTGATTCAACAATGCATTCGCACGCTCTGATTCATTCGCACGAAAAAAGGTAAGAATTGTTTTCAGAAATCAACCACTTCTAGGATTATTTTTTCGTCATCTATCAGGATAGCTCCTCCATGGCTCAATGTGTACTTATGTTGAAGATGCCACTGCAGAAAGCTTTTTGAATTCTCTTTGAAAATTCATCAACAAGTCTTACATTACAGTCTCAAAATTTCTTGAAGAGCCCTGTTCAACATTAAGAAGGGATTTTTCTCCTCAATGCTTTCCCAGAAAAATTACAGTTCTCTGCACCTCGAAATGTATCGGCCCCAAAAATATAAACAGAGCGATTCCACGCCAGATCAGTAAATGAAAAAACTTTAGTATTTTAGATTTGGCCGAAACTTTGCAAACGTGTTAGGAATAACAGCATAAGTGTTTTGGCATGAGAAACGGTCGTTTTGATACGAGAGTAACTTTTGAAAAGGGCTTATGTGTTTTTGATACAACAGTTTTAGGAAAACAGTAAATCGGAAATCGTTCGTATAAGAGAAAAAGTGTCTGAGAAAAAATGGTAGAAAATCAAAATGTTCATAAAAACAATATACACTGAAAAAACAATTTTTTTTTACATGAAAAAATCATAATTTAAATTTAAAATTCAAAATCCCAAAATAAGCTATTTTGATTTTTTTTTTAAATTTTGATGGTAAACTTTGGACTAGAAAGTCATTGTTTTAGAAGTAAGAACAACATGGACAAAACATTGTTAAAAAAGTTTTCCTAATAGCAACTTTTGGAAGATTTTCATAAAATTAATTTATGTTTATCAAAAGTACATTTATCATTTCAGTATATTTTTTTCATGGAAATATTGATTCCCTACAATTTATTTTCATACAATTTTTTTCTAAAACGAACGATTTCCAAGTTTCTTTTTTTCTTAAGGCTGTTGTATCAAAAACACATAAGCCTTTCTCAAAAGTTACTCTTGAGTCTAAACAATCCTTATGTCAAAATACGTATTCTTTTCTGTTGAATATGTTTGCGAAATTTCGTCCAAATCCAAGCGGCTCGTGTCAAATTTCGACATTTTATGGCCAGTTTCGCCTGGAACTGCTCAACAGTTTCCGTTCAGTTTTTTCCGTTTGATTTCCACAAGGAATACTCACCTTACATTTTCGGGCATATTTTGGCATATTAAAAACAGAATTTTTCACAACTGAAAATTAGTTGTCCTATTCTTTCGCTTCCGCAATGTCTTAACGTATTTCTAATCGCCAAAGTAGCGATTGCCATTCTCCTTGGTAATCGTCAATGTATTCCGATTTACTTCGAATCTTACAAACTGCCTTACAGGGTGCGGCAGAAAATAATGCGAAAATTTGTTCTATTTCTTTCAAATCCCATTTTCAACTAGTTCCTTGACCCGGTCCGTAATCAAGTGGCGTTTCTCTCTGGCTCTGGAAGATGCATGCAGGACTTCTTTGATGATTCTCTGCATGGATTTCTCCGAAATATTGGCTTCCTTTGCAAGTTTTCTTATGGAACGCACCGGGTTGCGAGCAATTTTTGCACGGACCGATTTAATCACGTTCGGCGTGCGTGCAAAGCGCGGACGTCCGCTGCTTTGGACCATCCTGCAGGGACTTTTTTACGCGGTAAACTGTTGCCAAATGGCACCCTACCACCTTGGCAATCTCTTTCGGCTTCTTCTGGGCGAGCAACAAACTGGTGACCACTTCTTTCGCGAACATTTTGACGAATTTGCAATAAAACAAATAGAATGTTTGGATGCAGCACTTGAAAGTAAACATAAACAAATACACTTTCGACAGAAATTAGTCACTAGCTACAAAAATTAACCCAATACTCAAGTTTGAACATTTTCGCATTATTTTCTGCCGCACCCTGTAATTTGGTCTCAAAGAATCCGAAGTTCCTCTGAATCCCTTTAAAAAGCTTAGATATTAAAATTGGGTTTTCTCTATCTCTTAGAATGCGTTATAATTAGGTTCATAAAAGGTTCGAGTATTAGTACACGACACTGAAGAAGTCTGCACATTGTAGGCGAAATTCGCGTATCTGTCAAGATAAGCAATAAAGGTAGTTGGAATTAAATGGAAATTACTAATCTTTCTTCTCATTTTTATTTTTAATTGTTCAACGACGCCATTTCTGATTGAAAATTAAAATTAAAATTATAACTTCACCGGTGGTCTATTTTTGATCCGACTATATTTCATAGTTGGACCAATCCAAACTAAATTGCCACCCAAAAACATTACCTCCGCCAGTGTTCTCATCTCATGGTAGATCTGAAATGCAAAACTATCCATGAACTATTCTGGATCGACGCTTATCAAAACTGCTTTAAAAGCATCTCAGAAATAATCTTGAAGCACCCCATCAATGCACTGGAAGTTGTTCTGGATTAAAGAATTGCTCTGGAAGCATAATGAAACGATGCCTCCAGAGTTATGCTGGGAACCTTCCAGATAAATGCTTTTTCTGAGACGCTTCCAGTGTATTCCTGGGATGCTTCGAACAATATTCTGGGATCCATCCAGAATAGTTCAGAGAAACAAGGCCATGTAAAAGTATTCTGCTTTGGAGCATCCCAGAACATTTCTGAAAGTAATTCAGGTTACTACAAGCATTCAAGGATTAATCTGGAAGCAGTCCATGAAAACACTTGGAGCTGTTCTGGACCTAAGAATTATTCTGGAAGCGTCCATGAATCAATCTGGAAGGAACCAAGAGCTATTCTGAAAGCATTTCAAAACAATTTTGGAAGTATCCCACAACGTTTCTGGAATTAATACAGGTTTCTGCAAGCATTCCAGAATTAATCTGAAAGCACTCCATGAATACACTGAAAGCTGTTCTGGAGTTAAGAATTGCTCTGGAAGCATCCTAGAATCACTCTGGAAGCACGCCAACACTTTTTTAAAACATCCCAGAACATTTCTGGAACCATCCCAGGAATACACTTAAAGCGTCTCAAAACTGCTCCGAAAAAATAATTTCTCTAAAAGGATCCCAGAATAACTCTGGAACCATCATGTGGCAATGCTTTCAAAGTTATTCTGGGAGCTTTCCTGAGAAGTTCTTCTTCCATAACAGTTCTGAGACGCTTCCAGTGTATTCCTGGGATGTTTCCAAGAACCAGAATAGCTCAGGCAAACAAAGCCATGTAAAAGTATTCTGCAACATTAAAAGTGCTTTGGAAGCATCCCAGAAATTTTCTGGAAGTAATGCAGGTTTTTGCAAGCATCCCAAGATTAATCTAGAAGCACTCCAATACACTGGGAGCTGTTTTGGACCTAAACGTCCTTGAATCAATCTGGACGGAACCGAGAGCTATTTTAAAAGCACCCAAAAAGATTTTTGGAACTATCCCAGAACATTTCTGGAAACATCCCAGGAATAAAATGGAAGCGTCTCAGAACTGCTCTGAAAAATGAATTACTCTGAAATGATCCCAGAATAACTCTGGAAGCATATCTTGGCTATGCTTCCAGAGTTGTTCTGGGAACCTTCCAAATAAATTATTTATTCAGAACAATTCTGAGACGCATCCAATGTATTTCTGGGATGCTTCCAGAATAACTCAGATCAAAAAAGGCCAATTAAAAGAAGTTTTGAATTGTTTTCGCTAATGACATCTCCCTTTTTGACGTAATTGCTGGATTGACTATATCCTGCGGACAGAGTAGTGCTGAAATGTTTCAAGAAATATTCTGCAATATAAAAACTGTGTTTAAGTAATGCAAGTTTCTACAAGCATCCCAGAATTAATCTGGAAGCACTCCATGAATACACTGGAAGCTGGTTTGGAGCTATGAATTACTCTGGAACCATGCTAGAGTCACTCTGGAAAGATCCGAAAGTTATTCTGCAATGTGTGTGTGTCTGTGTGTCTTTACAATCAATCTCCCACTGACCGGCAGTGCTTTTATGGACTTGTCTGCATTTCTTCAGTAATTTATATGTGATCACTATGTGCAAACATTTTTAGCCCTGGAGATTGAAGGTGACAGCTCTATTGAAAATCCAACGACCCATTTCAAGAATGCCTGTTCATACACGTACATTCTGAGGTCATCTTCATATACAATAAGCCCCGCATGAAAATCTTCACACATCAAATGGATATGTGAAGAGTTTTCACACTTCCAGAATCAAAAATGGAAGTTCTTGATCCTGGCGTGTATATAGTTAAGGTATATTTTTGATAATCAAAACGACCTCACCAATGTTCCTTATCTGATGCTGGAAAGCTCGTCCGGATGCAGAAGCGGGTCACTAAAAACACAAAAAATGGGAAAAAACAATCCATCTCAAGAAACACGACCATAACAGACTATGAGAGGGATTCCATTCTCAACGTCCTACGCAAAGCACTCGGAAAAACTATAATTTCACCATTTATTTTAGTTGAATGAAGCAATATTTTTTAATTTTCTTTCCGCGAAAACGACGTAGCAAAAACAAAACACGTCTTTTTCAAAGCACGGCTTGCTGCGATCATCTCTGAACTACTCCAGAAGCACACCAGAACATTTTTGGAAACATTGCAGATTTACTGCGGAGTATCTCGGAACAACTCAGGAAGCATATCGAAACTAAAGTGGTAGCAACCCTGAACAATCCTAGCCCTATTGAGAAAAAAAAACTTGTATGGGAGGGGGGGGTTTGACCCCGGCGTAGTGGTTAGCACCCATACCTCTCACGCCAAAGTCACGAGTTCAAATCTCACCCCAGGAAAGTTATGTAAAACACCCAAAGTGGTGTTTCAGTAACTACGACGGAAGATGAACCAGCCCGAGGTTGAAAATCTCAATAATGCAGAAACAAAACAAAAAACTTGTATGGGAAAAAAATAAGATTACTGATGCGAACCAAAATTTGTACCAAATGCCCAATTTTGTAAATCCATGAACCCTGTTTTTACACTGAAAATATTTTTTCGTGAAATCGTAAACTCGTCTACAAACGATGAGATTTACAACACTGAGTGCCTCAACACAAAAAAAAAACCGTTATTTTGCCCCGATTTGGCTTCATACAACTACTCCAAAACCATGCATAACCCGAGTAACACATCCTCATGTTTTTATGTTGAGTAACCTTCTTTATAACCAAATCTAGTCCTATAAAAGTATTTTCAACCGTTAAAAAACTTGTGTGTTGCTTGGGAAGCGGTATGCAGCTAATTACAGCTAAAAACATGAACCCACCTAACTGTCCTGGACTCCATCCTATCGAAACCTATTGGGCTATGATGAAGCGCGTATTTCGGAGGACCGAATAAGACCAGATAAGAAGAACGAAAAGGAAATGATGATTGTCGAGCATTTTACTCAAGCTCAAACTAAAATTTAAACAACGTATGTAAGTTGAAGTGAATACACTGAACTACTGTAAAAATTTGATTTCATTCCGGTAACTATGTATAACCGATTAGTCAATCAATCTAAAGTGTCTCAATAATTATCGAGTCAGCCAATAATCCAGTGGCTGTAAAAGTTCCGACATTGATTTTCAAGACAATAAAGAGTGGAAACTGATATAAATACGTAGACGAATATTTGTGAGATCGATCCGAATTAAGTTAATTTATAAATTAATATTTCTCAGCACTATTAAACCTGTTTCGAAATTTCTAACTTAAACGTTTCCAAGTCAGGAAATGAGCTTGCAGCATTATTATTCAAATGATAACGACTTGTTGCATGTTAAGTGGCCTCGGAATGTGCATGATATACCAGACATTCTAAAATGTGATTCTGGATGCACAACTATCTAGCTCCCGAACCAAATCTTCTACAAATTAAACTGAGAAAACCCCACGACAAAAATTCATCTATCAAGCAGTATGATCATTTTGGATAGACTTCCCATTTCCGTGTGCTAAGTTAAACGGAACCGAAAATAACGCAAATTTTCTTCCAGCGTTGCCTAACCAACCCAATGGTTCAATGATCGAAATCGTTCATGATATCAAGCAGTCAGCTTATCAAAACCAACGAAAGAAAGAAAAAAACATCCTCAATGACATGCGTTGCACATGCAGATCCGTTTCCATCAACCGAAAATGTGCGTTTTTTTTTATAATTGACAGTGTAGTTGCATTTTCTTATCAACGGCAAGGCAAGGCAGGTTTCAGTAGCAGTCGAAACAATTATCCATCCGAGGCACAATGCTGCCATCAACTTCCTTCCCATTGTTGTAGAAAGAGAGAGAAAGAAAGAGCAACGGTGTGGGTGAATGGGTACATTGCGTTCATATTCATATAGATATGCTCAGCACATCTTATGATTGTTTATAAGACTAATTTGCCTAATTTGGTTGATGGTGGATGGGAAAACTTGCGCAACTTTTTTTTCCGTCTTCTTCCACTAGGTAGCAGCTTATGCAAAATCATAGGCAAAGCATTTAATTGAAATGATTTGTTTGTTTGTTTTGCCGAAAGCTGGTGAGCATTGGCCACCAGGTAGGGCTGAGGCGCGGCCGGAGATCCGATTCCATCCGAATCCGATTGAATCATCTAATCACCGCGGTTCAGGGGTTCACTTTGATCCAATTGAAGTTTCCTCGATTTAGCTGCACTCGCCTTATCGCCATGCTGTTGCCATGGTGATGCACATCAAGATGAAGAAAAACAAAACTCAACATTGCAGATTACGACGACAGGTGATCTGGCATCGATCCGTCCGGGGCTGATATCACGTAACGCACGCTGCTCCGTCGCGTGCGTAAATGTAGATCAATTTCTTTGCGCATCTTCTTCGCGGTTCATCAGGCGATTTTCAGCTAGCGAGCAGGATGCAAATTTCATTAGCTTAATCCACTGACTGATTTCCATGTGGATTATTTCGCCGATCCAGTAGAAGTACTATCATTACAGCAACCAGTCGATGGTTGCTACGATTTCAGGGAAATTGTACTTCCTTGCCAACAGAGCGGCACTTCAACGCAAAAAGTACTCAAATTTACTGGAATAATTACTTTTCCGCATTTCCTCCTTTTTGGAGTGCATGTTACCCAACATTGATGAGTACGAAAGCATAGCTTGAGGTCAAATTTGAATTTATGAGGCAGGCCGTATCAAAACTAAAAGAAAAACAAGTGAAATCCCTCGGTTGCTTTCGAACTGAATTCAACAAGTGGACAATCTATATTAACATCAACGAAACACTATGCGGCCATAAATCAAACCGAAACTATTATCCATATGCGAATGATGACGTATCGGTTGTGCAACGCCTTCTCGCAGCAGCCATTATCTGCCCGGGTCCATAAAAAAAATGCCACCATACAACATTGTGACCACTTTCTAAAAACGGCAATCTCTCAAGCACCGATGGGAATCTGAGACCCGAACAAGTTCCCCTCGATTCTTATTCCACCGGTTCATCATACAGAAACACAAACCCGTCCTCATACGACGACTGCGAGATTTATAAAATTACATTTACCCTCTTTTTGTATAACATCGACTGACACACGATTGTTCGGCGTAGGAGCATGGCAACAACTCACTCAGCTTCTTTTCTTTCTAGCAAATTGAAAACCACGAGAAAGATAACTACTTTTCACAGTTTGTGGGCCGGTTCCCCCCAGGTTCGGCAGTTCAGTCAAGGCCAACGGGGTCCCGTTCATTTTCGGCCCCAAACGTTCACCATCCGAAAGTAATTGCATAACAACTGCAACTGCATTTATGAGAAAGGGCCTGTCTTACCTTGTTGTACGAGCGGCGGGTTCGAAAAATGGGATGAGGTGCTCCTCCGGGAGGCTGCAGCGGGACGGCCGGCTCCGGCGTTACGGTTTGCACCGGACGTGGCGGTTTCAGGGTGAGTTTCTTCAGCACGGTCACCCGTTTGTCGCACATCAGCTGGACGTCGTCGATTCGCTGGAGGACCTGGAAATGGGAAATGGAGTTTGGTTCGGTCAGTGGTGTGATATAGTAGGGGGGAGGGGGGTTTTGGTAGGTAGCAAGGACTCATATCAGATCACACAATTAATCAACTGGAATCCTAAGCTCTATTTCACCAATCTTTAACTGAACCCGAAAAGCAACAACAACGGGACATTTGAATCCTTAAAGCTTGCCCACAATGGATACGCTTGCGATCCGTTGACATAAATTTGACAGAAAAACTGTCAAATTCACGCAACAGCATCCGCAACGTATCAATTGTGGTCCAGCCTTGACTGATTTGAATATTTACACCAAGTAATTTAAAATGTCTATAAAGTTCTGTCCAGTTAGAATCCGGAATCACTTATTGTGTTACAGCGGCACGGAAAGTGACCGCTGCAAGAATTCTTTTACAGCGGTTTGTTTACCTAAGGAGTGTATAGAATATAAGCTATCCACATACATTTGCTTTGTACGCATGTATTTGTGATGGTTTTTTATGCTCTGAACACTGCATGCTGTGCGTTTGACTGTCAGCTTTCTTTTGTTTACTTGTTTGTGCGGTTCAAATTCTGCGTTTTCAAAATGTCGCGTATTGAAAAGGAAGTGAAAGTTAAGGTTCTGGACACATGGCTAAGTGAGAAGGGTATTACTATGCGAAAATTGGCGAAGCGGTTTGGAATTCATCATGCGAGTGTTAAAACCATCATTAATAAGTTTGGGGAACACTATTCTTTGGATGAGCTACCAGGAAGAGGCAGAAAACCCGGTTCTTCCAACCCGAACTGGAGCAGAAAGTGGTATCTCTAATCATGAAGAACAAATCAATGTCAATACGTGATTTGGCCAAAAAAGCAGGAACGAGTGTCGGAATGATCCAGCGTATCAAGAGGCGAAACCACCTGAAGACCTACAAGAAGCAGAAAATCTCGAAACAAAGTGCAGAACAGAAGAAGCGAGCAGCAACAAGGGCCCGGAAATTGTATTCGCGTCTTTTGCAGCGTCCGGATGCATGCGTTTTGATGGACGATGAGACCTATGTAAAGGAGGACTCAAAACCCTTCCAGGTCCACAATACTTTACTGCCGTCGTTGGGGAGGATGTGAGCGATGCGGACAGGTTGATTCAAGTGGAGAAATTCGGTCGAAAGGTACTGGTATGGCAAGCAATATGTTCCTGTGGTTTGAAGTCAACCATTTTTTACACTACCGGAACTATAAATGCGGAAATCTATCGATCTGAGTGTCTCCAGAAGAGATTGTTGCCTTTATATAAGAAGCATAGTACACCTCCACTGTTTTGGCCGGATTTAGCGTCGGCTCACTATGCCAAAACCACTCTCAATTGGCTTGCGGAAAAGGGTATAGATTTCGTTGAGAAAAATATCAATCCACCAAATTGCCCTCAGCTTCGACCCATCGAACGTTACTGGGCAATCGTGAAGAGGGTCTTCAAGAAGACTGGTAAGGCAGCTGGGAACATGCAGGAGTTCAAAAAAATTTGGGCTCAAGCGTCCAAAAAATGCGATGCAACACTTGTCCGGAACTTGATGAAGAGCATTCGATCCAAAGTTCGAAAATTCGTGAAGGAATAACTTAAATTTCATCCGGTCTTCATTATGTTCAAGTTTAACCTCGTACAATAAAGGATCAATTTTTTGTATGAATAAAATATCGGTTTTCAACATAATTTGAAAGAAAGTTTGTGGATAGCTTATTTTCGATACACTCCTTAACTAAACAAAGAAATCAATCAGAATTCACCAAATTCCTTGCATAAATTAAGCCTGAATGGGTTGATTCAAAGCACATTGCAGTGTACCATCCAAATGGCTTACATTTAGTATCGTAGTCCTACGTCATCATTTCGAACAACCCTTTCTTTCAATTCTGGAACTTTCTTTCAATTCTGGAACTTTCTTTCAATTCTGTCAAAAAACTATTGAGTTCGCTTGAAACTTTCCCCAAATTCTCTTAAAAACAGTATCAGTTCCCTCGGAACTTTCCCCAAGTTTGCTTTGAGCTTTCCGTACGTTCGCTAGAAACTTTCCTTTGATTCCCTCGGAACTTTCCCTATGAAACAGCCGATTCCGATAATTCCAGGATAATCCGAAAACAAACGATTATAAACGAAATCCAAAAGACCAACTATAGCAATTGGAAACTTTCCTACCAAAAATATCAATCTCTGGTAACTTTTTCTTAATTCTCTGGGAACTTCCGCTATGTTTAATCGGAACAATCCTTGAGTTCCCTCGGAACATTCCTTAAGATCTCTAGAAAATTTTGTTGAGTTTCTTTGGAACTACTCTTAACTCCCACTGAATCTAAACTTTCCGTTAATTCTCTGAGAATTTTGCTACATAAGTTTTATAAGTTAGCTATATAAGTTCTTTCGAAACCTTCTTCGAAGTTGCCAAGGAACTTACCTCAAGTTATCTTAGTAAAACACCTAAAATGTCAGGCTTTTCCCTAAATTTTCACAAAACATTCCTTAAGTTCACTGAAACCTTCTCTAAGTTCTATCAAAAAAATTAAGTTAACTCAGATTTTTAAGTTCCCACAGATCCTCCTTCATAACTTTTCCTGAGTTCTCTCCAAACTATCCCTATGTTCCTTTCCTTTGTTCTTTGAAGACTCGCCTCAAATTCCCGCAGAACTTGCCTCAAACTTTTTAGGAAATTGTATAGATACGCTTGAAAAGTGCTCTACGTGCCCTTCAGAATTTACTCAGAGTTCCCTTTTAGCATTTCTCGCAGTTTCTTCTTGTTGTTGTTGCTCTGATTGAGTGCCTTTCAGCCTTAGGCAGGTTCACTACCGGAGGGAAGCAGCTCCATCCTTCATATTCACATCCTACATACCATTCAGTATTCGTGACCTACCATGGCCAGTATTCGTGACCATGCATGTTCCTGAATCTTGACTAAATTTGCCGTCGAATGCTTTCGGTTTTGTCCAAATTCAACATTTTTTCAAAATGTTATAAGGAATTGAATTTGGGCAAAATTTTGCCAATCTCAATCATTTTGCCTATCCTCTGTATATTTACACATGAGCCGGGCTGAAATTCTGTTCCGAAAGAAGACGTCAGAGATGTACTCGCCTCAGAAAAATCGCACTGTCCTCAGTTGGGATTGAACATAGACCCACTGGGGTGCCAAGTAGCAGTTACGCTTACCGCTACACCACCGGATCCGGCAGTCTCGTGTACTCTTGAAATGTTCCCAAGGGCCCCTTCATAGATCGGCGGTGCAAGGGAGCAAACGAAAGCTCCTAGCCAGTGTTGTCCTATTCATCCTCAAGTAAGGCGGACCGGCGTGGGCCACCGCTCTAGGTACTAAGAGCTACTTAGGTAAGCTCGAGAGTACGCACAGGCTAATGTGCCTAAGGGTGGTCAGTGCATACCACACAGTGTCACGCGACGCGGTCTGCGTCTTAGCGGGAATGATGCCCATCGGCATCATCATAAAAAAGGACGTAGATTCCGCAAATGCCCAGGGACTTATCACTAAATTTCGTCAGGACTATCTCTGAATTCTTTCAAATTCGGAACATTTCAGAGACGAAAATCTCGGAAACTTCATCTGTGTTTCCTTGAAACTCCTTGGAACGTTCGCTACGGTCCCGCATAACATACCCAAAATTCCCAAGAATTCCTCCCTGAGTTCCCTCAAAACTTACTCCATGTGTATTCGGAGTTATAACTAAATTTCATCAGAATGCTTTCGAAACTTTCGTAAACTTGTCTTAAAACTTACCCTAAGATTTCTAAAAATATTATAATAAGTTCTCAGGGAGCGTTCTCTAAGCATAACTTGACTTCCCACAGTACATACCTTGAGTTCTGTTGGAAATGTTCCCAAGTTCTCTCGGAATTTTCACAAACGTACACTTTACTTGAGACTTTCTCGAAGTTCTTGTAAAGAAAACTAGGTTTCCTCAAAACTAGAGTTCCTTCAGAATATTATCTAAGTTACCAGGGACCGTTCCCTAACTTCACTCGGAACTTGCTCTAAATTTTTGAAAAAAAATTCTAATTTAATTTTCCTTTAATTCCTTTGAAATTTGCCGAAATTCCCTTGGAATTTTTCCCAAGTTGAATTATGGCTTAAAATTTTATAAATTCTATTGCATTATTTCCCTGATTTTCTTGGATTTTAAATTTTGTTGTTGGGGCTTTCAATGAATTTTGTAGCAACACTCTTTAAGTTCATTTCCGTAAAATCAATCAAAAGAAATATTAGTCTCTCCAAATTTCCTCGGAACTTTCTTGAAGTTTGCTCGAAACTTTCCCTAAGTTTCCTCGGAACTTTCCTTGACTCCTTAGGAACATTCGTTACGATATCTAGATAATTTCGTTGAGTTCATTTTGAACCCCTAAAATTCCATGAAAGCTTCCCTTAGCTTCTTTAAGTTCTCCCAAAAAATTCTCTAAGTTCCGAGAAATTTTTTTCAAGTTTTCTTAGTAAAATCTTTGGATTTTTTGGAGGTTTTACTATGTTCAATCAGTACTTTCCCTGAAATCACATAAAACATTCGTTATGTTCAGTGAAACATTCTCTAAGTTATAAGCTATCTCTAAGGCCCTTTCTCTAATTTCTCTATGATTTTTATCAGGTCTTTCAGATCTTTGCCTAAGTTCCCGCGAAACTAACCGTAAGTTCTTTCGGATCACTCCCTGATTTCCCGAACAACTTTTCTTAAGTTTTCTCGAAACTTTCCCTAGAGTCCCTTAAAACTTATCTTACCTCGGAACTCCTCTAAGTTTCCTTGCAACGATCTATAAGTGATAACAGATCTTTCCTTACATATTATAAAAAATTTCCTGAGTTCTCTCGTAACTTTTACAAAATTCTAGAGGATTTTTTTTTTCAAATTCTCTTGTATTTGGTTTAAGCTGTTCGAACTTTCTTTGAATTCTGTCGAAAAACTCTTACGTTCACTTGAAACTTTCCCTAAGATAGTCAGTTTTCTCGAACTTTCCCTAAGTTTGCTTGAAACTTTCCCTAAGTTCTCTGAAAATGTTTCCTTTGTTCCCTCGGAACTTTCCATGAGTTCCCTCGGAATATTTTTTAAGATCTCTAGAAAATCGTTGATTTCCTTTGGAACTCCTTGAACACTCCCACTGAGATTAGCTTTCCGTTAGTTCTCTCAGAACTTGCTATAAGTTCTTTCGAGACTGTCTTCAAGTTCCCTGGGACCTTATCTCAATTGTTCATAGTAAAACCTCCCAATTTTCTTGGAGCTTTTATTAAGTTCTTTCAGGAGTTTCCCTAGATTCTCACAAAATGTTCCCTAAGTTCACTGAAACCTTCTGTAAGTTTTATCACAAACATTAAGTCAACTCAGATTTGTTTTATGTTCCCTCAAATCCTTTTTTAAATTCCTTGGAAACTTTCCCTTAACTCCTTCGTAACTTTCCCTTAGTTCTCTCCAAACTATCCCTGAATTCCCTCGAAACTTACTGTAAGTTCGGAATACTCTCTTATTTCCTTCAGAACTTTTCTTAGGTTAGGATTCCTTGAAATTTTCACTAGGGTCCCTCAAAACTTACCGTAAGATCTTTGGGATCATCTTGGTAGTTTATTCAACCTCCTCTCCTAGGCTATAGCCCGCCCTTTGGACTTAACGCTACCCATCGAATCCTGCGCAACACTTACGTCAACACTTACACACTTTCATCCACTCTTTCTTCAAATCTTTGTCGTTTTTGAAGACCTTCTCTGTTTTCCGGAGCTTGCCCTTCATAATCGCCCAGAATTTTTCTATTCGGCGAAGTTCTGGCGAGTTTGGCGCATTTGCCTCCTTCGGCACCAATATAACTTCGTTGGCTTCGTACCACTCTATCACTGGTTTCGTGTAATGGCACGATGCCAGATCCGGCCAAAATAGTTTGTCACCTTCGTGGGACGGGAGGAAGGGCAGCAGGCGCTTCGTGAGGCATTCTTCTGTATACATTTGGCCGTTGATGGTGCCGGTCGTTATGTACGGCTTGCTGAGTTTACCGCACCCACAGATCGCCTGCCACACCAAGTACTTCTTGGCCAATTTGTCGACGTTCTTATTCTCCGGAAACTTCTCTGGAACACCCAGAAGAGTCTTGCCGACGAAAAACAACAGGCCGGGGATCTGCTTGGCGTCGGCTTTAATGTACGTCTCGTCGTCCATTGCGATGCACTTCAGCTGCACCAAACACTCGCGGTACAGCTTCCTGGCGCGGGATTTGGCCACCGTATTCTGTTTATCGGTTTGGTGAGCCGCTCCCTTACCTTAAAGACATGAACTCCAACCCGCTTCCTTGTCTGCTGGACGAACCAGACGGAAGCATTGACCTTCTTAGCATCCCTTCGGATTGTTCGGATTGCGCTTGAAGTAATCCTTGAGTTTCCTTGCGTTCACGGACTCGGCCGATTTTTCCGCTGCCGGCTCAGCGCTGGGTCGTCTGGGTCTCCTTAAACGATTTTACCTCACGGGACACGGTCAAATTGTCGAATCCCAACTGTTTCGCGATCCACCTGGATTTTTTCGCGACTTGCCTGGATTTTCCACGACAGCGCCCATAATTTTTTGTCGAAGCACTTCTTGCTTGGAGGCCATCTCGATAACCACTTGATAGATTGTGACGAAATTTTGCACATGTAAACATTACACACAAGTAACCCAAAATGTCAGTAGCTTCTCCCCATGCAATTTAAAGTTAAACACAAAAGAGAGTGTTGCATTTTTTTCGAGTACAATATTTATTACCCTAAAAACTTCTCTTAGGTTTCCGAGGGGCGGTCAACTTCCTGAATAAATTGAATAGTATACTGAATAAAATTTTATATATTAAAATAAAATAAACTTAAAAAACATAGGTATTACGCAAAAAATACATTCCAATTTGAATTTAATAAATTAAAATTCAAAAATTTACAAAACTTAAATGTAAAAATACAAAATTCGATAGTCAGCAATTCAATACATGTAGATGAATCGAAAAAGCGTTACTTGAAAGTCCCTCGTAGGTTTCCGCGAAACTTATCCTATGGTCCCTAAAACCTATCCAGAACATCTCCCTAAAACCTACCAGAACTTCTCCAAGTTTCCTTGCAATTATTTTTAGCTTCTCCAGGGGGTTTTAAGAAAGTTTCGTGGGGACTTTTTCTGGATTCTTTCAAAAAATTCCTTAAGTTCGCTTGAATTTTTCTCTTAAGCCACATAAAAAAAATAATTCCCTTATACCTATCTTCAAGATCCCTTGGAACTTTTTCTCAAATTTCTCGTATTTTTATTCAGTAACTTAGCTAGGAACATTCTCTAAGTTCTCTCGGAACTTCCCATAAGGTCCCTCAGATCATTCCCTAAATTACCTAGAGACTTTCCTCAAGTTCACTCAAAACATTCCCCAAATTTCGTCGAAACTTTCCCAAAGTTCTCTATGAGTTTTCCTGAAGCTCCCAGACTTTTCTTAAATTCTTTCAAAACAAGCCGCAAGTTCGCTCAATTTTTTCTCTAAGTTCTCTCAAACGCTCGAAACAATATATAAGTTCGCTCGGAGCTTGCCATAAATAAACCTTACCAAAAAAGTCATGTAAATTGAGGTGCCCCGAGACTGACACCTCTCACGGCGTTCGAATAAGTTTCATAGAGACAAAAGGATCAATTCAGTATAGGTCTCTAGGCACCGAAATTTACTGGATTATTTGGTAGTGTGTAGTCTTATACAGGCCGGTTTTTCGAAACGCGTGAGGTCACTCACTTACAGAGTGAAAATTGTCGAAAGAAGAGTCACTTCACTCGATTCGATGAATCTCTCCGCTCACAGAATGAACCTAATAGTCTGATATTTTGACCTTAACCTACTCTGATTAGCAGCGATAAATATCTATTGTCAGATAGAGGGGGCATTTGCGGCTCAATATTCTTAAGACACTGACTAAGTGACTTGAAGACCAAGCAGTTCGGCTTCAAGGGAAGAATGAATATTCGGTATGAAAGATTGATGTTCGAGAAGTTATAAAACGGGGCTCTGCATTAAAATGAAAATGAATCGCTTTTGTATTCATTTCACTCCACTTCAATTCTTAATCTTAATTTCACCGATTCACTCCCAATTCACTTCCTGTCAAACGTGAGTAACCTTAAATTCATTTGCGATCTAGATACCGTCGAAAGCGTTTCAATTGAAATTCAGGCTTGCGATTCAAACGATGAACGATGGTGAACGACCGTGACTCAACTTCATAGATAAAGATAAACGCTCCCCGGTGCCTTATTGAAATTTCATTTACATATGTTGGATTTGCGCTGGAGCTGTGAACACAACAGGAATCTCGTGACAGCAACATAAGTATCAGCAATCTCATTTATCATTTCATAAAATGGTTGATTATTGTTTTCAGTTCTACAATTACTTTATCTGATGGCACTGTTTCTAGTCTTAAAAATAATGAATACCTCAGAAATGAATATAAATCCGCACGAATTGCATGAATTTCAATTGTCCTACTCCATACTAGTTTGACACCGAAAGGCTGAAATAAACACCGATGAATGAAAAGCTTAGTCGAAAATTTTTGTTTGCTGAAGCTGACTAAGAAGTGGCTGTCAAAAGAAGATAATGTGTTTCAATTGAAAGGGATGAATATTAGGTTCAATGTCCCACGACGATTTTCAATTGAAAGTGAAATTGTTTGACCCTGGTTATAAATATCACGACATCACCTTAAGACGATTTAAAAGACGAGATGTGAGTCTGAGTCGCTCGGCTCCGTTTAATTCTTCTTACGACATTTGAGCCTACCAAATAAACTAATATTAAAAACAAGTTACAAGACACTGATAAACTTGGCACATTGTTGACCAAATATCGGTTATATCCGTCAAAACTAAGTAAAACGATAGAAACGAAATCTCGACAACTCTTTCAAACCGATGTATCTGATTTTGTAAGAGGTAAACAAAGATTCAAACGTAAATTTCTCAATCTTCTTCGCACACGCACATGCACCAGTACCATCATAACCAAGTCTAATGTTCCTCTAACATTATGGTCATTCTAGTTTGCGTGAGAATGCGAAGATTCTCGAGAAATTTGCGTTTGAACCTTTAACTCTTTGTTTACAAAATTAAATACGCCGTTATGAAAAATTTGTCGAGAAATTAGGGGAAATTACCTGCTCATCTCTTCAAACAATTAGTATAAAAGTTTTCTAAAATCATTGTTTAACATTTTCGTTTTGTTAGGGAAAATGAATTAATTCTAAGAAAATTATTCAAGGACATTCAAAAGGTTACCAATTAGCTAAATACTTCTATACAATATGTACTCCTGAAAATACAACTTGGCAATTGAACTCATCATATCAGTTTGGGTTATCCACTAAATGATTAACAAGGATCCCGTTGAACATAAGAGCACCCAAACATTCTTGAGCTTACCGTCAATAGTGGTAAGTACTAGCTAGTTGAGACATCCCTATTTCCCCACGTTCGTAGGAACAAAAACACACAAACTCAGGTCCGCTCTCAACGAAAATTCCAACGGAAATTTATTTCACAACCCGTCGAAGAAAATTATCATCAGTTGTTCGATCCACTGGGTGTCGGAAATTTCGGAGCGGGTGGCTTCGGCTCTTCGTTTTGCAGCTTTCCGAGTAGATCAAGCTTCCTGCGAGGTTTATCCACTCGAACTGGACTCAAGCCACGTCCCTGCCGTTCCATGTCTGCAACCGTCCGATCTGAAACTTCCTTCTCCATCGACACAAGAATATTGCCGTACTTTCTCTTCAAAGCCGAGGACTTCTGCTGTACCATTTCGTTGTTTTCGCGAGGCATTTTGCTTGGCGGTTGTTTGACATTTGTGACCTGGCCTACTGGGATGCCCAAACATCCGGTTTTGTGACCGAAGCGATTGATTACGTTAGCACTTCTCACGGTTCTACGTAACAGCGTTCGTTCGGTCGCCCGGGCAGGCTCAGTAGGGTGCATGTTCCTAAAATATGCCATAATTTAGTTGACATGAATCCCGCTCTGTTGTCGGGGGCCGGTGGTGTTGCTGCATGGCAGCATTTTAATCAGTTTTATCACACCATGACCGACGAAGACAGTGACGACCATGATAATGGGGCTGGGCCGTTCTCTTCACCTACTGTCCACGCGGTGTTCCGTTGTTCCGCTGCAAATAAAATGTTGTGTCATTGGGGTGAAATGTGCGTCTCTTGGTACGCCTTTCGACAGATGACTCGCGGAGGATGGAGAAGAGCGGACTATAAACTTTTGCTAAACGTTCATTCACGGGCTTGGTGGTGCCGGTTGACGGTGTTCCGTTGTGAGGATTTTTGCGGGGTTTTCATCCTTTCTTCTCGGAAGATTTTTCGTTGCATTAAGATATAAAAACAAAGTTCAAAACCAGTGTTAAATTGATCAAAACAGTTTCACTGTGCCTTTATCCAGCCATAATACACTGGTGGGTGTTGGCCAAATTTGGATTTTTCAGATATAATCCTAAATAAGAGTATTTTTCATACATCTAGTAACCTAACGTCTGTGCTCCATCACAATATTTTCTATTGTGATGTGTCCTACTCAATGGGTAAATTGAACTGAAGGTGAGTTTGAAAGAAGGGGAACTTGGAGTAGAGCACACGTACCCACTGGTTGACACTAAATATTGGCCAACGTGCTTTTGCACATTTGTTTGGGGATTTGTTAAGCGACATAAATTTCAAAACCCAAAGTACGGATGCCATGCTGCATCAGTGACCGAACGTTTTGTTCGTGAGTCTGGACATTTTTCAAATCCCAAACTAGCATGCAGTTATGAGCTTGTAAATTTATCATAATAGCATATTAGCGATAAATCTGAGAGGGTTGATTCATCGATTTCGTTTACTATTTTTCCATGTTGTAACATTCCGCTCACTTGCATGTTAGGCGGTGGGAATTTCTTTACTGGACAAAATCGTGGATCGCTCGTCGTGAAGGCTTGGGAATTGAGGCGAATCTGCTGAAAGAGCTAGGTGATGAAGATCCAGATTATTATCGTAATTTCATCAGAATGACAACGACAGACAAAGTTTCGCCTCTAATTTTCAAGCAGGATACCAACATGCGTAAGGCTATACCTCCGAAAACGAGATTGGCATGACTCTGAGATATTTGGCTACAGGTAAAACATTTTTGTTTCAAAACCAACTTTAGTTTAGTTTATTTGAAAATGCTTGATAATTGCAGGAGACAGTTACACATCCTTGATGTATTTATTTCGCTTGGGAAGATCAACTATTAGCAAAATAGTAATCGAGACAGTGGATGCTATTTACGTGACGTTGAAGGACGAATTTCTGAAGGTAATTTTATATTCGTTTTTATTAGGTACACTACCAGTCAATGTTTAGAATCACTCAAAGTATAGCAAGACTTATCTGACAAAGGTACTTCAGGGAAGTTCTTCAAATGATGTATAGGGAAGTTCTTCTGAGGAACTGCAGGGAAGTTCTGCAGAGAGCTTCGGGGAAACTCTTCAGAGAAGTTCAGGGAAAATCTTCAGAGAAGTAAATGGAAGTTCTACAAAAAAGTTCAGGAAAATTCTTCAGAGTAGCTCAGAGACGTTCTTCGGAGAGTTTCAGGGAAGTCGGGCAAATTAATTCCTTCGAGGTTTCAAACTATGTGTTAAAAACAACAAAAATTTAATGTAATTCAAATGATACGTTCATTTAAAATGTGTACATTATTTACAGATGCCGTCAACAGAAGAGGAGTGGCTGTCAATTTCGCGTGGTTTTGAGGGAAAATGGCAATTTCCCAATTGTGTAGGAGCGTTAGACGGAAAGTACGTTACTATAAAAGCCCCTGCAAGGAGCGTCAGCGACTATTTTAATTACAAAAAGCAGTTCAGCATAGTTCTAATGGCTTTGGTGGATGCTGATTATAAGTTTACTTATGTCAACATAGGAGCAAATGGAAGGTTCAGTGATGGTGGAGTATTCGCCGATTGCTCATTTGCGAAATCGATGTTCAGGAACGAGCTTCACCTCCCATCACCAAGACCACTTTTCCCGAGAACCAAACCCGTTCCATATGTTATTTTGGCGGATGACGCTTTTCCGCTTCATCAACACGTAATGAAACCATACTCATGCAGAAACCAGAGTGAAGACGAAAGAGTGTTTAACTACAGGTTGTCCCGAGCAAGAAGAATAGTGGAATTGCGGGATTGCATCGGCTCGATTCCGAGTTTTGCGACGGACATCTGAGCCTCTTCCAGAGAGAGTTTCTGTAATAGTCCGCGCAGTGTGTGCCCTTCATATTTTTTTGCTTTCACGAGAGAGTTGTAAATTGTACGCTCCTCTAGGAATTTTTGACTCGCAAACAATACCTGATGGAAGCTGGCGAAGAGAGGCCGTGGATATCCTGTGCCCAATTCAACCGATTGCACGAAGATGCACCGGCGATGCAAGCAGCATTCGAAAGGAATTCACTGAATACTTTTGTAATGAAGGGCAAGTTCCTTGGCAATACAGTTGCATTGATTGAATTTTTTTTCACAATGATCATTTTAATCTTTCATAAATATACTCAAGAAGCTTTTTAAACACAACAGAATCAAAATGAATAAAAAAAAATAATTGTGTTGATAGATCAAAAGAAGAAAACGAGTTTCAAGTTGGTGATTTATTTTGTTAATGAATGTAAAGTGAATGTTGATGTTATTGTTGTCAGTGAGACTTGGTTGAAGAAAGATAATAGCAGAGTTTACAATATTCCAGGCTATCGTGCATATTAATCATGTCGTGATAGCTTTTCAGGTGGTTTAGCTGTGTTTATACGAAGTTCATTGGAAAATAAATTGATAGGTAGTCAAACAATCAATGGCTTGCATTACGTTCATCTTGAAATTAAATACCAGGCGAAACTGTATCACTTAATTGGGGTTTATCGTCCACCATCATATGATTTCAACGATCTTCAGAATATTTTAGAAGGATGGCTATCATCTGCATCTCCATCTAAACCGTATTTCATTGTTGGTGCTGTGAAAATTCATCTGCAAAACAACAATTTAGTAGTAAGATACAAAAACGCATTGGAATCGTACGGTTATGTATGTACGAATACGTATCCAACTCATCCAGCAAGAAATAATATTTTAGATCACTTTATTTGTTCAATCGAGCTTGCTGCTAAATTGCAGAACTACAATATATTTAGTGATATTAGCCACCATCTTCCTGTAATTTCATCTCTCACGCTGAGTGGTGGAAGAAAGCAACAAGAGCTCAAAAAAAAAAAAAAAAAAAAAAAAAAAAAAAAAAAAAAAAACATTATATGTACTCACTCACAATACAGGATGACAGTAAACAGTATAAAACCAGTGGCCTTTCATGATTAAGTGACTATTAAGTGGAGCAGCTGACTGGGTTCATCAGATATATCTCGAATGGGCTTCAACTTAATAACCCACCTATCATTATAGTCATTTATTCAATGAAATGTTCCCACTATTCTCATTCAATGCTCATTTCAACCAATAGTGTTCAACACATAATTATCACCAACCATCCACAGCCCGCAACAATAACTCTTAGTATCTTTTTATAGATGGCTAAGTTCTTCAAACATTCGGGGGACTACATGGATTCTACTTATATCTTTGTTCTTAATTTTGTTTTACTTTTCACGAATGGCAACAATATGAATTTATCAAAAAAAAAAAAAAAAAAAAAAAAAAAAAAAAAAAAAAAAAATTCTATCAACTTTTTGGAAGACAATATCTAATAATTCTCTCTACTTTTTTAAAATCTGTTATTAAGAGGTTAGCGAGAATAAAAAGATGAATAAATCAAATAAAGTACTGTCAATACTTTGTTCCGCAATATTTTGTTATTGGGCGTAGCGTTTTGTCTATTGTTTCGGTTGCCTATTGTTCGTTGCGCGAGTGATTGAGTGATCATCAGAAGTCGTGGTTCACCGGGTAAGATCGGTCGGTGGTGATGTACACATAATTAATTGTGATTCAAATTATTCGTTCGCCATACTCGTCGGGCCACCCTTCACAAACTAAACCACTGTCCCATTTTGTAAGGGATTCCAGCGGCATCCGGACTGTTGGTGTAGATGGGTCCAAGTTGGTACTCAAGCGTTGAGATGAATTACCTTGTTTTCCTTAATGAAATACCACTATCACACTCTGTGAGTGGCCCCAATAGCATCCTTACTGTTGGTTTAAATCGGTCCAAATCGGCTTTCCAGCATTATAAAACATCTCCCAGTTTCTCAATGAAAAACCACTATCACATTTTGTGAGTGGCCCCTATAGCACATCCTTACTTTTGGTTTAAACCGGTCAAAATCGTCTTTTCAACATTATTAAATATCACTTTGGTTTCCCAATGAAAAACCACAATCACACTTTGTGAGTGGCCCCAATAGCATCCTTACTGTTGGTTTAAATCGGTTCAAATCGGAAATCGGTACTAATTACACTTGACAGCTTATCGTTTACAAAAACGAACCCGCTGCCACCCAATCCTGTTATCCAAAATGATTTCTCGTGGAAATGCAGTGGATTCCACGGCTTCCAATAAAGCGAGTATCACGTCAACATATTTCTACCCATTCCCTACTTGACCTGCATTCGGGCAAGGCTGGCACCGGTATTGCCTTAGTTTGGGATCACCAGTTTTTACGCATCGAGGATGTATGTTACTCCCAAGCATCATCTTTGGGTTCTCTGTGTAATAGAATTGATCTGGCAATAACGGAGTAGCAAACTCGGGCGGTCAATCGTGCTCGTGTTCATGTAGATTTCAAGTTCTATACTCTAGGACAGTTTGGATTACCTAGTGTATCACAAAGTTATAAAATAATAACTGTTGACCTTCCAGCAGATTCGTTGGATATGTTTGAAGACATATCGTCAGCTTGTATAGCCCATAAAGCTACTGTTACAACTGTAGATCTGAAGTTCTGAACTCAAGTACATTTTTGATAACCTTGAACATCTCAGAAAGATACAGAAATGTTTGAAGTTTATCAACGAGAATTTAATAATATGTCTGCATGTGTACCATATTCTAAAACAGCGCTTTACACTATTGATAAGGACTTTATTCTTTTGTTTCTGAACTTCTTCATATTCCGGATGTTCTAGGTCGTTCTTGTTTAAGGCCAAAATCTCAAACATATTTTTTTTTATCTCAGATAGAAGAACTGATGAAAAACAAATTTGCCGAAGATAGTTTACACTTTTATTCAGTCTGTGTTATTAAACTGCTATTTTTCTGTTGGGGACTTATATGACCCCTTAGGCCCCGGAGGGGTTAAAACTATTTCGCGGTAAAATCTGAACAGCCCAAAATACGTATATCTCTGGAAATACCTCATCAACGCGGGAAAAATTTCGCTGACTGATGAACGTATGTCTGTTCATCGATACTAAAATCTTTTAGATCTAAGATGGCGTCGAAAGAAGAGAAAGTGCGAAAAGCAATTGTGTGCGGTCGCAATGAAAATCCGGATCTGTCAGTAAGAAAAAAGCTTGGTTTTCCTGCAAGCACTGTCCATAACGTTCTTAAATCTTTCGATACACGTTTGACAACAGCCAGGACGGCTGGGAGCGGAACAAAAACAGATCTCAGGAACCACGAGAAGGACGCGTAGGTGAAGCAAATATTGCAGAAGAGACCACCGATCTTTCGGTACGTACTGTGGCAAGAAAAAGAAAAATGTCCCCAACTTTCGTGCATATTTCCAAGCACCGGCAAGGTATGAAGTCGTTCAAGGTGAAAACTGTACCGAACTGTAATGATAAACAGAATGTGACGGCTGTGTGATGATTTGAGCTCGAAAAACTGGGAACATCTATTCAACGGAGCCAACGTTAATTTAGCGGTCTCTGTTTTTTACACAGAGATTTTCGATTCTATAAGCCGACACACTCCCGTACGCAGAGCTCTTATTCGCCGATCTTACAGACAAGTATGGTGGAATGCTGACTTAAGACATCGCCGGAATATTCTTCGGAAAGCTCGTCGTCGATATTTTCGGCACAGAACGTCATCAAACCGAATTCTTCTCCAAAGGCTAGAGACTGAATACAACGCAGATGTAGCTTCTTCGTTCCGAGAGTATGTATTTCGAATTCAGGATGAGGTGAAGGCCAATCCGCCAACTTTCTGGAACTTCATTAAAAACAGGGGAGCGTCCAATTCAATAACCGCAGAAATCTCGTTTGGTTGTGCCACTTCTTATGACACTACTGAGTCTGCAAAGTTATTTGCTGACTTTTTCCAAAGCGTTTATACTGCGGGTTCCCCACCGGTTTCCCGGAATCTGGTGGAAAGCTTGCCATCTTACACGATTAATTTCTCAAGGCCTACATTATCAGCAGCAGACGTAGAACACGCTTTGAGCTCTATAGACTCGTCGAAGGGGCCTGGCCCGGAGAAGCTGCCTCCTGTGTTTGTCAAACGATGTGCCAATGTACTTGCAGAACCCTTTAGCTATTTATTCAACCTTTCTTTGTCGGAAGGAGTTTTTCCTGATGCATGGAAACTGGCTACGGTAGCGCCAAAACACAAATCTGGTAGTAAACACTGCGTGGAAAATTATCGTCCTATTTCAATTCTGTGCTGTATCTCAAAGATCTTGGAATCGATTATTCACGACAAAATGTATAGAGCCTCTCAGTCTGTCATTTCCGAATTTCAGCACGGTTTTGTAAAAAAATCGATCCACCATCACTAACCTTATGTCATACGTCAGCACTCTCAACAGTAGTCTTGAAGACCGATGCCAGGTTGACAGTATATACATCGATTTTTCTAAAGCCTTCGACAAGGTACCGTATGAGATAATGCTGAAAAAACTGGAACGATTAGGATATCCTGCATGGCTGATAATCGGGTTACGCTCGTAATCTCTACGGTAGATTTGCCTACATCAAGCTTGGATCTGTATATTCCGGCAGCTACGAGATACCGTCCGGTGTACCGGAAGGCAGCCACTTGGGTCCGTTAATTTTTATTCTCTTCGTTAACGATTTCCCCCCCTTACAACCCCCCCGACCCCTTTACCCCGACCATCAAAAGTTTTCAAAACCATCAGGAGTATGGTTGATTGCGCTGCTCTACAGCAAGACCTTGATACTGTATCAATGCTATAAAATGCAAGATCATAAGTTTCAACCGAAGCCGTTCGCATATAACTTTCTACTATTTGCTACATTCAAAAGAACTTGAACGAGTCAATTCGATTAAAGACTTAGGAGTAACGATGGATAGTAAGCTGAATTTCAACGACCAATATTTTCATAACTTCCGCTAAAGCTTTTGCCGTCCTTGGATTTATTCGTCGAAACTGTTCCGTTTTCCGCGATATTCACGCACTGAAAGTCCTGTACTGCTCTTTGGTGCGCAGTATCCTTGAATATGGAGTTCAAGTATGGACTCCCTATGCTGTACACGCTGACCGGCTAGAAAGAGCTCAACGTTGCTTCATCAGATTTGCCCTGCGCAACCTGCCGTAGAACGACCCTCTCCGACAACCTCCATATGAACACCGATGTCAACTCATAACCCTAGAGCCTCTTCACCAGCGGAGGATTTACTTGCAGAGATTATTTGCATTCGATGTATTGAGCAACCGCTTGGACTGCACACATCTTCTGCAGCAAATAAACTTTTATGTTCCTGCTCGCAGTTCCCAACAACGACAGCATATATGGATTCCGAGGCACCGAACAGTCTTCGGTGAAAATCATCCACTGCAAAGATGCCTCCGAAGAATTAATGAAGTAAGCCATCATTTTGATTATAATATGACGAGAAATAAGTTTAAGACTCTCGTTAGATAGGGTAGGTTATTTTATCAGTCTGTACAGCTTAGCTGAAGATGTTAACAAATAAATAAAATAAAACCCGGGCTCGCAAGTTGTTTCGCGAATATTTGACGAAGTTTTCCTGCGTGATAATGGACGATGAAACTTATGTGCTGGAAGACTTTAAGCAGCTTCCCGGAAAGTCTTATTAAACTACCATGCAACGGAACGGCGTAGAGCAGCATTTCAGGACGAAGAAAAAGGCCAAGTGTGTGTGTGTGTGTGTGTGTGTCCAATCTAACACCCATCGGCCGGCAATGGTATTATGGAAGAAATCTGTTTACAACAATCATTCAAGTGACCATTGGAAGCAGCTTTAATCCGGGAGTTAGAAAGTGATAGCTCTACTGCAGATCCAGCAACCCATTTCAGAATGTCTGGAGAGTCACGCCCATTCCGAGGTTACTTTCACATACAATAAGCCCCGCATGTAAACCTTACCGATATCATTTGGATAAGGGCACTGCAACACACTTCCAGATTTGGAAATTTAAAATTTCCAAACCAGGCATGTATGTAGTATTTTTTGAAAATAAGATTTTTGTTATATAGTTAGATACATCTCACCCATGTCCGCCTCCTCAATCACACTATCTTGTTCATTCGTAAAAATAAAAATTTTCGACGTTGATTCGTGATTAATTTCATGCACTCGCGATTAAATATGCGCAAAAATTAACGTTACTAAACCGCCCGCTAGATATGCAACCTGCATAACAAAACTCTGCACACCCCGTGGTGAATGCTCCTAAAATTATGTGCAAGCTTTTCACCCGCCCATGCGCGTTGTTTTCGTTTGCTGCTTCTAACCAGCAAATGGCCATTCTCTACACTGCACTAGTCTTCTTTTTTTTCACTCCACAATCTGCCAATAATGCATCCCCGTTATGTGGCGACTTTATATCGAGCTTCAAAACTGCTAATAATCATCGATTCACTCGCGACAAAGCGCAAAAACCCTCTAAACTAATAAATTATGCCCGAGTGTCACAATATTACCACTAATAACCAAAACTAAGCTGATTTAACTCTTCTTCCGGGTGCGGGGGCGAAGCACAAAAACAAACAAAAAACGGGGAAATACTACCGACACTCACACATTTCGAGAGGGAATCGCGGAGATTTTATGATTTCACTGTTAGCTCAAGTTAAATTACGAATTATTGTTTGATTTTTTTTTCGCGAAAACGACGCAGCAAAAAACAAAACACGTCAGTTTCGAAGCACGGCTTGCTGCATCTCAACCTAGTAAGTAAGTTATTATCGTTGTAAAAATGAATTGGAACTCGGCAGGACGAAGAAAAAGGCCAAGTTACCCAAAAAATATTTGGTTTGGCAGGCAATATGAAGCTGTGGTCGAGCAAGCCAAAGCTTTATCACTACTGGAACGGTAAACAAGGAAATATACCGTGACGAATGCGTAAAGAAGCGATTGTAACCATTCCTACGCAGCCATGATGCTCCCTCGCCATTCTGGCCTGATTTGGCATCTTGTCACTACGCCAAAAATGTTTTGGAATGGTATAAAGCGAATGGAGTCCATGTTGTACCGAAAGAGGCGAATCCACCTAACTGCCCGGAGTTGCGACCTATCGAGCGGTACTGGGCTCTCGTGAAGAGAGAACTCTCTCAATATAAACAACAAGCTGCAACTGTAGAAAAATTTAGAAAATCTTGGACAAAAGTAGCTAAATCGGTTGCAGAAAAGTACAGACCCTAATGGTTGGAGTAAACTCAAAAGTTCGTAATTTCTTCATGCAGCCTAATTAAGCAACTGTAATTAGTTTTAAGATGACTAATAATGCACAATTAAATGAATAAAAAATGCATCTTGGATTGACCTAACAGCATTGTTTTATTCCAAATTTAATCGGTCCAGATTTAGTCGCGAACAAGCCTTAGGTAAAAGATTAAAAAAAAACAATTATAAGTCTCTCTCTAAAAAATTATCTAACATATATTCAAACATTCTCCCTTCACAGCGTTTCCACTTCCACTTCCAATTTCGAACGAAAAATTTCCAAAAAAAAATCACTCGCTTGGCACGCCGAATATTAGTTCGGAATCCGTATCATCTTCTCGGTGGCATCCGATCGTTAATCGTGACATTTTCTTTTGATGGCCTTTCTCCGCTTTCTTCCAAACCAGAAAAAAAACAAACTACTGTTGTGACACCAATCGCATATGCATTCGAAGGTGTTGATAGAGTTGCCATAGGCAACCGGTCAAGAGCCATCTGCTCACCGGTAGCGATATGGAAGTCAAAAACGAAGAAGCCATCAAGAAGATCCCGCGGTCTCGCGCTTCCATCCCTTGCATAATACCCCGCACAATTATTGCTCTCTGCCTTTTTTTTTTCGGATTCACTGAATGATATAACAAAACACGCGGAATGCCGCCATATCGCACCCTCGGAAATCCGAACTGGAACTACCCGACAACGGGCGGCTGGCTTCACGGGGGGCTGCATCGAAATTATATGTTTCCACCGCCTACTACAACACAGCTTATTGCCATTTTATCAATTTCATCTTCAGCTGCTGGCTGCTGCTTCTTTGCGGAGTGAGTCGTTATCAAAATTGCTCATCTGCGCTGGGTGGCCTACTGATACTCCGTTTCCGCGTGTAGGCGAAATGTACCGTAAAATGGACGCTTTATGAGGCGGAAATTCGGGGTATGCAATTACACGAAACTTCTGACGTTTGCCATCGAAAATATCGCATCACGATCCAACTACTTGTCATGCATGATTTTCCAAAAGCCATAAACAATCAGCGCCTTCGCCGGGCAATGTAGATCCAATAAATGTCTCCCGGGGCGGCTTCCCGTATAAATTGCACGAAGTCGTAACATCTCGGAATGCTGCAGTCGTTCACCGACCCGAGCGAGATGATGTGAATGGTAAAACGACCACAATATATCTCCTTCCTGATTTGATAGCATTCATACACAACTATCTATTACCACAACCGCCGCACCGTCCCCAAACCGAACATGGGAAAACAAGCTAATTTTCTACCATTAAATCATCTTCCCTCATATTATCCATCATGGGTCATAAAACAACATAATCACCCTTTTCTCCGTTGGCCCGAGGGCCCGAAATGAACCTTCCACCGGCCACGCGCTTCAGATGGAAGGCATCAACATTCTCCAAAGCGGTGTTGTTGTTTGACATTTTTAAGACTTTTCGAAACGACTCCGGTAGCGTCGTTATGTGTCGTTATGGAATCATTATCGACCTATGTCTACTCGACCGGTGTAATTAGCAACCGAGAATATGGATGGGAGCATCTTTCTCGGACTGGGCTTATGTAAATGTAACTCACCTGCGACACCAGCGCCTTGGTCTCCAGTGTTGTACTCTCCTGAATGACGTTCTTGAACTCTTTCGGACTAGATAGCTTGAACTCGGCAGCCGTCGCCAAGTATTCCTGAATCTCCTGCAAACTCTGCTCGGCGATTTCCGCCGAAACGGAACACTTCTCGATCCGCTGGGTGGCCAACAACTCAATGCCCCGAGCGCACCATTTATTTGCCTGCAATCAAACGAAAACAAACATCACTAATCAAACTTCCATCAACCTTCCCCCTCCCAAACCATTCCGTACCTTCTCAACCCGCTCCATCAGCTCCCGGGCCTTGATGAGCGTCTCGATTCGCTTGGTCACGCGCTCGTTGATCAGCTCGCAGACCCGGGTCAGCTCGTCGCACTTGGGTTGCACCACCTCCTTCGGGCACGAGCTGATGCAGCCCTTGGAACCGATCAGCTTCTGGCCGGTAGCGATCACCAGATCGGCCCGCTCGACGTCCACCGCACAGCTCAGTTGAAATTCTTTGGCTTCCTTGATCAGTTGATCCATCCGGTCGACGGTTTCGCCGATCTCGGTCATATCGGAGACGGCCTTCAGGTGCCGATCGAAGTTGGCCTGCAGCTCCCGGAAGTCCTGCTCGAACCGGCGCAGCTCCAGGCACTTGCGCAGCCGCGACAGGTGCACCGTCCAGAACTCCTCGAAGTGCCGCTCCGTTTCCTCCAGCTGCACCAAGAGTCTGTGACAATCGCGACTGTCATCAAGATGGTGATGCATAGTATTGTTTGAATAATTCCCTGCACTGGATTTTTTTTTACAAGATTTTTTTGTTTGCGTATTTTGTTTTGGATTTTGAAGGATGTAGGCGGGATAGATAATTTTGAAACAACGCGCGACACAACCGGGCGATGATGATCGATGGTTGTTTTTTTTTCGAATGATTGGGCACAGATACAAAGCGGATGCGGATGAGGGTGAGGAGAGGCGCGGTGAATGATAAGGATGAGATGAGGGCAATGTGAGATCAGATGGAAGATTTGCGTTAGGATTTCTATTTATATCGCCCTACAGAGAGAGATTGTATATTTATATATTTTTATCTAGACAGAGGGGGGTGGGGGGCGCGCGACACCCCGCGGCACCCCGCCCACACGTGGGCCACTTGTGAGAGAGAGTGTGAGGGGGTGGTGTTGGGGGGGTGTGGGGTGAGAAGTGAGTGAGTGATGAGTGAGTAGGAAGTAGGGAGTTATTTATTGTTTGTGGTTAGTGTGTGGCTTGCGCGGTGAATGATAGTGGGGAGCGGCGGCGTGCGCAGCAGAGCTTGCTGAGTTAGATTTTAGTGAGTGCGTCTACTTGTGATAAAGCGAAATTGTTCGAAAAATAGTGAATAGTGAAGTTATAATAACATTATGTAACAAATCAATAAATGACAATTCTATAACAAACGAGTGCAACCATTCGAAGGAAGAAACTGATGATCATAAACATACACAAACACCATTTAATGAATCCGTAAAATTCATAAAGACTGTATTCGATGAAATTTGGACACACGCAATTGTTCGTAACTTTTTAGCGTGTGGGTAAAAAATATTGAAATTTTAACTGAATGTATTTCATTGTGTTGTGTCAATTGTGTAATGAGTTTCGTGAAAATCGGTAGAGTGATTTCAGTGATGGCTTCGAATGAAGAAATAGTGCGCCAACAAATTTTGGGCACTCACTTCGAAAACCCAAACGCTTCTCATCGATGGATCGGAAAACAGCTCGGAATCGCACATTCAACCGTATCTCAATCAAAAACGTTCAAGGACCGTAAGACAACCAAGCGGAAAAATGGTAGTGGCAAAAAACGTGGCACATCAAATCCGGAGAAGGCCAGGATGGTATTGAACCAATTTAAGCGTTATCCCAACATTTCGATCAGCGATGTTGCGAAAAAGGCGAAAGTTTCAGTTTGTTTTGCGCAGAAAACAATGAAACGCTCTGGATTACATGTGTACAAGGTCCAGAAGGCACCGAACTGGAGCGATAAACAGAACTCGGTGGCCAAAACTCGTGCAAGAAAACTGTACAGGGAGTGGCTCACAAAACCGTTCTGCATTATGATGGACGATGAGACCTACATTAAAGCCGACACCAAACAAATGCCAGGACAGGAATACTACGTCGCCACCTCTATGTTGGCCGTTCCGGAGAGTGTACGGAAGAAGAAACTGTCGAAATTCGCCAAAAAATTCCTTGTCTGGCAAGCGATCTGCGGATGTGGCAAAATGAGTCAGCCCTTCATCACCTCTGTGACCGTCAACGGACAAATCTACAAGGACGAATGCCTCCAAAAACGACTTTTGCCCTTCTTGAGATCTCACGATGGTCCGACACTGTTTTGGCCGGATTTGGCATTTTGCCACTATGCCCGGCCCGTCTTAGACTGGTACAAAGAAAATAATGTAGTTTTTGTACCAAAAGACGTCAACCCTCCAAACACTCCGGAACTTCGCCAAATTGAAAAATTTTGGGCAATCATGAAGGCAAAGCTCGTTAAAACTCCAAAACTGATAGAAAATGAACTTGAACTAAAGTAAGTGTGGTTAAAAGTAAGTAAGCAAGTCGGTCCTTCATTGCCCAAAATTTGATAAAAGGGGTCAAGGCAAAGGTGCGGGCATTTGGGTTGGGAGAAGAGGTTCAATAAACCAATGATGTCAAAACTTAACCATTTAGTAGTACTTTATTTCCAGAAAGTTTGAAAAGAATCGGGCACAAGGAAAATTTTTGGTGACCTATTTTGTGTGTCCAAATTTCATCGAATACAGTCTTTAGAAACAAGGAATAACCCCTAAACCCCCGGGGGGGACCTCCGATAATTAAAAAAAACTTTTCTCCCCAACATTTTATCTGTTTTTTTTTTTTTTTGAAGAATTATTAAAGAAAAAAGAGGAAAAAACAAATATTATGTGGTAAATTTTCTTCTGACCCTCCACCTTTTTGTGGGGGGAGGATGTAATTTAGGTCAGGCATTTGTATTTTTAGGCTAAGTTCATGTGTATTGTCGGGATCGATGCTAAAAATTGTTTTACTTTGATGATCTCCCATCAAAAACACAAACTGTAAGGTTTGTATCCAAATTAATCCAGACACCTTCAAATAACTGTAACTGTGAAATATTGCACGAAGGAGTGAAAAATTATAGCTAGAAGTCTTCTATTTCGTGATGGTTGCCATTTGTAAAATTTCTATTTGGTATGCTGCTCTTGTCATAAGCTTGCGCCCGTATAAATTTCCGAGCTGTGTTTAAAATTGTACACAAGATTTAAGTTATACGACGAAGGGACAGCTGAAAATATTTCGGCCACCGCTGGCTGCCAATTTACAAGAGTTCAGAACGGTATGTTAGCTAAACTCAAATCAAACAAACTCTTTAGCTGGAAAAATTAAATTGGTCGTCCTATAAGGGACGGATTTCCAATGATCCATGTACCATTCGTCCGGTGGTTCGGGGTATGGATTTTGCCGCTGCTTTTCCGTGAAGATGTTCACGTTCCACTCGGCCTCTGGCCGGATAGTTTCCACTGTAAGCCGCTCGTACAACGACTAATCCCTTTGGTCGTAAAGCCACTTCAGTCAAGCCGTTCGATGATTCGTCCACCCTGGGATGGACACTGTGATCGGGTAAGTGGTCGCTGTTGTGCGTATCCGACAAGGTTCTCCAAGTGAACCTGTGAGCAAGACTCTCGGAGCAGATGCTCACATCGATAGCAGAGGTGTTTCCCGTAGCCGGGTCGATGCGAGTATGCGAGCAATCGTTCAACACCACCCAAAGTCGCCTCGGCGATAAATTGATGGGATCGCCATGCGAGATGGTGCGCGTTGAAGTCCCCTAAAGGTAGCACCGGACCTTTCATCTGCTCGAACAACTCACCCACTGCAGCTTAACACTGCGCAGAACTCGGTACCGTGATGGTGCCCCGAAGCAAAAGCAGCAATCGGCGAAAGTGTCTTCGATCTATCCGACGTCTCCAGCAAACCGATCCAGATGAACCTGAAGCAGTGGCGTAATTCCAAGAAGCAAGAGCAGCGACACGAGAACCGATCAACAAGGCGAAAGAACGGTCGTGGCAAAACTTCGTAGGGAAAATATCACCGAGCAGCACAGCAACCGAATTATGGTGGACGGTCAAAGCAAGCGTCGGGCGGGTACTGTCAACCGTCAACTGCGGAGCAAAGTCATCAAGAACATTAAGGCAAACACCAACATCTCAGACCGCGATTTCGCGCCACACGCAGTACCGTGCAACGGATTCGTCTCCGGGAAGGCTTCAAGTCATACCGTGCCTGTAGAAAACCAAATAGGGATCAAAAGCAGAACAATGTGGCCAGAATCCGTGCCCGAAAACTGTATGATCAGGTGTTGACAAAATTAAATGGCTGACTCATCATGGATGATGAAACCTATGTAAAGGCCGCTTTCAAACAGCTACCGGGACAACCATTTTACTTGGCTACGGCTCGGGAAAATGTTCCTGCCAAATTCAAGTTTGTGTTTGCAGATAAATTTGCACGTAAATACATGATTTGGCAAGGCATCTGTAGCTGCGGTAGGAAGACCAAGGTTTTCATCACTGATAAAACATTTAATTCAGAGCTGTACAGAACGGAATGCCTCCAAAAGCGAATATTGCCATGCATAAGATCCCACAATGAACCTGTCATGTTTTGGCCAGATCTTGCAAGCTGTCATTACAGTAAAACAGCGCTACAGGGTGCGGCAGAAAATAATACGAAAATGTTCAAACTTGAGTATTGGGTTAATTCGTGTAGCTAGTGACTAATTTCTGTCGAAAGTGTATTTGTTTATGTTTAGTTTCAAGTGCTGCATCCAAACATTCTATTTGTTTTATTGCAAATTCGTCAAAATGTTCGCGAAAGAAGTGATCACCAGTTTGTTGCTCTCCCAGAAGAAGCCGAAAGAGATTGCCAAGGTGGTAGGGTGCCATTTGGCAACAGTTTACCGCATAAAAAAGTCCCTGCAGGATGGTCCTAAGCAGCAGAAGACGGGAAGCGGACGTCCGCGCTTTGCACGCACGCCGAACGTGATCAAATCGGTCCGTGCAAAAATTGCTCGCAACCCGGTGCGTTCCATAAAAAACTTGCAAAGGAAGCTCATATTTCGGAGAAATCCATGCGGAGAATCATCAAAGAAGACCTGAATGCATCTTCCAGAGCCAGAGTGAAACGCCACTTGATTACGGACCGGGTCAAGGAACTACGAGTGATTCGTTCCAAGAGATTGCTTTCCTTGTTGAAGAAAGAAAAAATGATAATCCTGTTCTCCGACGAAAAGCTGGCGTCCAGCGGTTTGAAAATGCCGTCTGTTTTCATTGATGCTGGAGCTAAAATCAATACCGAAGTGTATATCGGTATTTTAAAGGACCAAGTGCTTCCCTGGGTGAAGGCCAACTTCTCCGAGGACTAAAACGTTGTCCTACAGCAGGATGGAGCGCCGTGTCACACGTCCAATCGAACCCAACAATGGTTGAACCATAACATGAAGTTTTGGCCGAAGGATTTGTGGCCCCCTAGCAGTCCAGATCTTAATCCGTTGGATTATTCGATTTGGGCATATGTTGAAGCACGAGCCTGCAAAACATCACACCCTAGTGCGAAAACCCTGAAGTCAACCATAACACGCACATGGCAGTCAATGTCGGAGAACTACGTCCGAAAGGCATGCTCTGGCTTCCGGCGTCGGCTCGAGGATGTTATTAATAAAAATGGAGGACACATTGAATAAATTTGTTTGAAAGGACTTTATAAAGATAACTGCCTTCGAAAATGTTGATATTATTGCTTGAATTAGTTGAAAATGGGATTTGAAAGAAATAGAACAAATTTTCGCATTATTTTCTGCCACACCCTGTACAGTGGCATGAAATCAACGGGATTCAGTTTATACCGAAAGAACTCAACTCACCAAACTGTCCCAAGCTCAGACCGATAGAGAGATTTTGGGCTATTATGAAGAGGAAGCTGAAGCTGAATGGCAGTGTCGTCAAAAGCATCAATGAATTGAGAACCAAGTGGAATAAGATTGCCAAAACGATGGTTGAGAATAATGTGCGCTAGTTGATGAAACGTATTCCAGGAAAAGTCCGCAAATTTCTTCGAAATCGAGATGATTATTTTTTTTTGTATTTTCCCTCTAAAGTTCACATAAAGTCGAACATTTTAGTTAAAACAGAATACTATTTTGTTATTGTATATACGAAATATGCGCAATAGTCTAGGTTCTAATTCTAAATTTGCCACACCTTACAATCCGTCGTAGATATGCCTATCCCGGCGAAGATGCACTGCGAGCAGTGAAACAAGCGATACGACGCCGATGGGCACGATGCTAGAGACGCAAAATTGAGGGATGTGAAGTACGACACGCGCAGGTGGACGGACCAGGCCAACCCAGCCGACCAACGTGCGCTAACACGCCTCAGGATTGGCCACACTCGGCTGACACATTATTTCCTGTTGAAAAAGGACACACCGCCCATCTGCGAGTGCTGCGGAACCGAAATCAACGTGCCGCACCTTATTCTCCACTGTCGAAAGTACGAGACCGAGCGACGGGAAAACGACAGCCCTACCAGCCTACAAAATGCCCTGGACAATAGTGAAGGTACTACGACGAAACTGCTGGCATTCCTGCGCCAAACTGGGCTGCTTAAAGAACTTTGGAAGAAGAATTCACCGATGATGATGATGAAGAAAAAAATGAAATGAAGTGACGAAGAAAAAGATGAAGGGGAATGAGAAATTTTGATCCAACAACCACTTAAAAACTCCGCTTTTCCGACATGAATGCACACGAATGTGTAAAGTGTCGTAAATAAACAAACAAACAGGGGTGTGTAAGTAGGTCGCCTCCCGCGGTGCACCCTGGAAACGTTAAGCTCCCCTTAACGGCTAAACGAACTAAGACGTGGAGGAAGGCGCCATACGGCGCGGTATCCGGCAGGAAGCCGTAAGCGGTCGTGACATAGGGAACAGGGACAACCCTGGGGTAGCCGCCCCCAGACGTTCCAACGACGGTCCTGGCCTTGGCTTTCTCGATCGGAGGAAGCATCATGACCCGAGGTTCGGTAGGTACCGTAAATGGTCGGGCTGGGAGATCGCGCTCGATCTGCTTGGATCCAGGAGCATCTCGAGCGAGTCAGTTGTGACCTCGGCGAAGGTAACTACGAAAGACCGCAGTACTTAGACATCGTGGGTGCGTAAAGGCCACCAGCCCCTCCCTGAAGTATTACTGAACGGTGGGTTCCGGGTAGGGCCGTCTATCGAGGCACGGGTGGGGTTTTAGTGGGTCGAGGAGATGGCGCCCTCATCCCCACAGCCTGAGTTCTGGAGGAGTCTGTTTGCAGATTTTCCATCCAGTCAAAAAAACATTTGAAGTCTGTGATAGGAAAATTGCAGTGCATTTTATAAATTTACTGTGCAAAACGTAATTATAAGACACCACCTTATATATGCGTTACTTTCAATAGTTTAAGGTCAAAAATAAACAAATTAAATATTGGAAAGAATGCGTAGAAATATTTCCGATCGATTGGCGCAAAGTTTTTGAAAATCTTTGACGAAACGACTGAGATATTGATGCTCAAAAGCTGACCACTTTTCGTGACGGTCGTAGTTCGTTTTTTTTTCTAATTGTACCCCAGTAACAAAGACGTAATCCTACGGCAAAAGTGAAGCTGATCCTGCCGTGGACCGAAGGTTGAAGAAGATATTGAAGGACAAAGACAATCTCTCTGTTCAAACGGTGGCAGCTCGTAAAATATTCAGGAATGTCACCTGGTTTTGTCAACAATCGAAGAAGGCTTTAGGGCTGAAGTCATAGAAACACTCCAAATCATGACGACAAACAAAAATTGACAGCAAAATCACGGGCTCCACGTTTGTACTGCGAATCTCCTTGGTTGCTGGATGCATCATGTATGGCGACAGGCTGGTTATCCCACCGACTTGCAGGAAGAAAGTGCTTCTACAGTTGCACAAAGGACAGTCTGGTATCGAACGCATGCGGAGCATAGCTCGCCAGTATGATTATTAGCCAAACATCGATGATGCAGTTGCACACCTTGTACGCTCCTGCAACGAATGTGCCAGCGTAACTAAACCCGGCCGGAAGACAAATCTGTAGTCAGGGACCACACCAGCCAAGCCATGGCAACGTCTTCATTTGAATTTCGCCGGTCCGCTTGAGGGGCATTACTTCCTTATTCTGGTTGATTCTTACACGAAGTGGCCAGAAGTGGTTCGAACAAAGAACAGCAACATTAAGAATAATTCGCGGAATCTTTGCAAGGTATGGGGATAGCCGGAAAAGCTGTTAACAGACAACGGAACGCAACTTAACAGTGATAGGATTGAAGCATATTGCACAGCCAACGGGATTATCCACCTCAAAACCTCGCCAAACAACCCGTAATCAAACGGGTTAGCAGGGCAGTTTGTCGATACGTTTAAGAGATCGCTCAAGAATATCGACGCTGCACAGTGGTTCCAACTTAGAAGAGACGCGGCCAAAAATAGTCTTTTTGAGAATTTCTTTATAAAATCAAGTATCTTTTATAAATTTTGGGGCGCTGAGTTTGGATGTCAAAAAGACAAAGAAAAGTGTTTTAACTGCAAAATTCTGGCAAAATGCGAATAATTAGGAGCTGCGGAGAATTAGGGTACTTCACGGTACATCTTTATTATTCATTAATACGAGATTAATTACAATAACTTCCTGTGATTGGACTTTGAATCCCACGCACTAGTCAGGAGTATGGCGTGACTTTCGGTTCTACACGCAGAAGCATCTATAACCTAACGTGAAATCATTAAAGTGATCTTCAAAGATTATTTGTTGTTGTATTGAGTGTAAGGGACAGTAGCACAGCAGCCTAAAGCTAAAAACCAATTAAATAAAGAAAAAACAAAGTTTATTAAAACATACTAAAACAGGTGGATAAAACTAGGTATTTCAATCTTATAGGAAGAAAAAAAATCGTACTGAATCGATATTTCTTGGACTAAATATTGGCTACCTTTATTTATATGAGTTAAGTTTTATAATGAAATAGAACTGTTCAAATCATAAAGTATATGACTTATAAACTATCATGGGTATCCAACAAACATTAAAAACAAATCAATAATAGAAGTTTTCATATGTATAACAAGTTAAGTGCATCTTGAGCCATATCTTCCTTGCTTTCGGTTGGATTTTTCTCAATCCATTTATAACAGAGTCTCAATACAAAAGTAACATTTGTAATACATCTGTATTCGTTGCTGTAAAACAAATCATTCTCGTACTACTCCTTCTGAATTCTTTGTCATTCTTGTTGTTGGATTCTGCAGCTTCCTCTGACAGTTCTCCAATCGGGAAGAGTGCGCAACTAATAATGTCTGATCCTTGGAGCAGGAAGATGTGTACTAAGGATACTCCTTCACTAACAACCTCGCAGTAACAAGACCATATTCTTTGAACTCTTCTATAATATGGTATAATACATGGATTACTACGATTGATAGGTAAAAATATTCAGATTTTCCTCGACTAAGACTTAATTCGGAGAGATGCTTTTTCGAAAAATTTAAAGGCTCGCGAGCTCACGTCAATTTTTGTGAAATAGTAGAAGGAATAAACTGGCGAGAGCTTCTTGCATTCTGCAATGATGCTTTGAAAAAAAAACTGCTTTAGAATTTTTCGAAAATACATCAATCCGAGTTGAGCCTTAATGATGTTTTACTCAATTTGTTTAGGTGCCTGTTGTTGATCATGTGATCTCAATTTTCAACCAAATGTAATGCAACAAGTTTAAAAAAATCAAACCCCCCCCCAAGAAAAATTAACTGGTATTAGAAATTCCGCATCTATTTTACATGAGGACAAAATCTTAAAAAGGAAATCGCGTTATAACAGAATTGAGCGTTATCAGTTTTCAAACACTGTAGTTTTAAACAATGTATTAGATATGCGACACCTAAACGGTCCACAGCAAACCATGGCGCAAAAATGTGCAGCTAGAACTCAGTACACGTCAATGTAAATACTCTTGAGGAAGTTTTGTTGAAGATTCGGTGAGAGGAATCGAGGGGGAAAAGATGTGTATGTCAAATATTTCTGTACATACATTCTAAGAGGAAAAGCAATTATTTGATATGAGCCACATAAACTAACCACAGCAATCCTGGGCGCAGAAATGCGCAGCTGTATCTTACTACAAGTTGAAGTCAATACTTTTTGGCAAGTTTTGGTGAAGGTTTGGTGAGGGGAATCTAGGGGAAAGTTTTTTTTTTGCGAATTCCGAAAAATACCAACTATTCTCATTTATATTGTCAAAAGACACTAGTTTGAGTGCATTTCTACTGATCAAAACTGTAAATATCACGACTGTAGTTGACATGAAATTTCAAAATTAACTTTATTGAAGGCAAATATCCATAAAAATATACATACTGTTATTCAGAAAAAAGTTTAACTGACGAATAAATGAATGCTATATATCACTTATAAACTGTTAGTTTTTGAATACCTATTACACTCATATATACGACCCTATTTCGAAAAATTCCGTTTAAAATCGTCAAAATCATGTGTTGAACATTGAAACATACATCTTAAACGAAACAATGCCGAGATAGAAACACATATTCCTCGAAGTCCATTTTTTGTATTAATGGCCTAATAGTGAAAAACTATTAACAACAACAATCATCGAAATAAAAAACAATTGAAAAAATAGCGGAAACCTACGACACGCAAACTACAGCAAAAATCAATGGACTCGATTCGCGACTGTTTTTCTTGATCTAGATCCAAAATTAGTGGAATATTATTTTGTTATCTTGTTAATCAATACACATGATTCCGATCTGATTCAGACAATCTTTCTGGGAAAATCACCAGTGCAAGGCAAATTAAACACTAAAAACTAAACCTTAAACCTAGGTTAGGAAAGGGGATTCAAGCTGAACTTTTGCAAACATTCCGGCGTTGAAAATAATATATGTTTTCAGCTTGAATCACCTTCCAGGGTTTGACTGTCGTTGGAACCAATCTAGTTAGGAAAATTGTTAGCAATAGTAAAAAAGAACATTCATTCTCGTTTGTTAGTTATTAGATCCAACAGAAGATAGGGGAAAGAAACAGTCAGCATTCCATATAAAGTTTAGGTTTTTCTCGAGCCTAACAGTAAGCTATTGATTTTCTAACAAAACTCGTTATGAAACAAAAATCAAAACAACATACCTTTCGATAGAACTGATGTTACCGAATCGTTCGACCGTTTCTTTGTCTGTTTCCTTTTTGGTACGCATCTCCTCCAACAGGACCTCTCCGTGCCGACCAGCGGCCATAATGTCCTCCTAAAAAGTAATCACTTAGATTAATTTCCCCTCGAAACCAAGCATAACCGATTAACCCACCTTCAACTTCTCATACTGACCGCCCTGCTCGTCGATCAGCTTCTCCGTCGTTTCAACCGAGTTCGGAAACTCCATCTCGTGGATCATCTTCATGAACGCATCCAAATTGCACGAGATCATATTGGTCAGCCCGGAAAACTTTTCCAACGAAATCCGCTGCTGGATCCAATCGTGATGGGAATAGACCAGCTCTCCGCCCAACTCGCCGGTCAGCTGGGTTCTCGAAATGTACTCGTGCAGGTCCTCCAGGGTGGCGCACACCACCACCCGGAAGCGAAATTCGTCCTTGAAGAGCTTGTTGCTCACCTCGGAGATGGCTTTCTGCAGGAAACCGGACGGCCCCAGCACGTACACGAAGTGCACCATGGCTGGGAAGTAGATGGAGATCTTCTGCAGGACGGCCTTCACCGCTGCCCAGCGATCTTTCCGACGGTCGATTATGAGATTGAAGCCGAGATCCGCCTCGGACAGGGACGGTACCGAGGTGAGGTAAAGGATCAGTTTTTGGTACTCCAGATCGGACAGATTGTGAAAGTTGTTGTAGTCCGGGAAGGTTATTAGCGGACAACCGTCCTTGGAGTGGCCACCTGGAAAAGAGGGTAACGCTGAGGTTTAATGTGTTAGAATGCTCCTTAGAAACTGAAATATTTTGTTTAAATAGACTGGATTAAAGAAATCCAGGTTACTTCGGTTCGGCTACGAATTCTTGAAAATTGAATGTTCATGACAACACAATTCAAAACGTTTGCGCCGCTATCAACCTCATCTCGACTTGCACAGTGTCTTGCACTATGGATTTGGAGAGGAGTTGGGAGCAGAGAATAGGATCCATCCCTTAGTTAAAACGCACGGAAGGGGGGGTTGTGGATATGAGAAAAATAAAATATTGAACTTATTTTAAAGATACTCTTGGAATGAATATTTTTTAAAGGTTGATTCTTCAAATCAAGACGTTGTTAAGGTGAATTGCTGCTCCGTGTATTTTTTCCTATCTTCTATCTCTCTCGCGCAAACTTACCTCGCTATTTCAAATTGATATATCTCGATTGTTAGTGAATGAACATCGAATTGAACCCAATCAGATTGCTCACAGCAAGTAAGCATACAAACTGATGTGATGAAATATTCAATATTTAGTACAGATTCTTAGTTATACCAATTCTAAATTTTGAGGTAATGGCTGCCGTCGAGAATGCTTCAGCGTAAGCCCTTAAAGAGGTGCTTTAACTACCAATAAAGTCTTTCGTAACTTCGATTTCGATTACGCCAATTAATCGGATGATCCAAGAAGCTTTCGACATGCTTGAAACTGTGCAATATCCAGCGCTTTGTTGAAACTGCTTATTGCTTGTTGCTTGCGATTGGTTTAGTGACTTCAGTGACCATGCTTAAAGAGGTTCTCGATATTACTATTTTCTTCGCCATAGAAATGCAACTGTGATTGTTCAAAAAGGGATTGATCCGTTGACATAATTTGAAGATCAACTAGAATTCCATTCAGCTACATACCTTCGGAGACAGCCAAGCTTAATGCATCGTATCTGGTGAAGACCAGATGATTAGGCCACCGTCTGTTGCTTTCTGATTACCCAGGAAACTGTACAGCCTGTACTTGGAATACGAATCCTCTAATAGATTTTCTGTCTACAGCATCCAGCCCAATCCAACTCGGCAAATTCTACCAGAGTTATTTCGAGCCTTTCGAGTCTCCCGGATTCTGCTAGTTTCGGCTATTCGACGGAGCAGCTGGTATCTGTACGAATACACAGCATTGAGTACATTAAACTTCGCAGTAGTTCTAGATATGGCTTCTTTGTAGTGCCCTCGTCTTGAAGCGGTACCCTTAAAAACATCAGTGTCGAATAACCGCTTGTTCAAACAAATTGTTGAGAAGTTATTCACTTTTCTAGAAGTAACTGTTGATGTTTGTTGTGTAGCTGACATCCTTTCTTCATTGGTGTTTTCACTGAATTGCACTCCACCATTCCAAAGTTCCTGAGTACACGATTGATTCCAGGTTCATTTGATAGCGATAGAATTCCTGCTGACCTGACGTATTGCATCTTGATTCCAAGGAACTAGCTGATTTCACCGCAATCCGTCATAACTTTATTTGTGGTCCGAGTATATAAGCACAAGTCGTGTCTGGACAGGGAGAAACCTTTCATCAGGAGTGCATCATTCAACTTGTTGTGCATCATTCAACTTGCTATAATCCAAAAACGATTTCAATTCCCACACCTGGTTTGAAGGGAAGCAGTCTTGCCCCACCCAGGACAGTCCGAATCGTTGCGCTTGAGCATAGGTTTTAGTATATTGGTGTATTCCAATCCAGCCTTCTGTTGCAATCCCTTGGTTAAATGGTGCGCTTCAACTCGTTATGGTTTGCCATCTTCATTCTCCATGATGCGAAAAGAGCCATCTCGTCTTGAAAGGCAAAATATCGGTTAGGCCTTTCACAAGACACCAATCGTCGTTTTCTTTCATGCAAGTGAGCTAATCCTACGCAGTTTACAACCAATTTCGTTCATCGAAAAGCCAGGTACATCGGAGGTATCGGCAACTGTTGAGCGATATTCTACAACAGTGGAAGTTCTTCCTGTGAACAAATCTTTCAATTTTCCAGGAAACCTGCGCTCCCGGTCGCTGTACCTCTTGGTTACCATGTCAATGTTCGAACCAAGTTCTTATTGCAAAGGGAGCGCCGCTGGTATCAAAGGCCTGCTCTTCTTCATCGTAGCGAAGGGACTCGCACTCGTCATCAGGACAAATTGACGCACCAGATCCGACATTTTGGTTTCCCCCCTCTTGCTCGGCAGGTGGTGCAGTCGTCAAATTTCGTCACCGGATCCAACTTCTAGATTGAAAAGGGCTATCAACAGCACTTTCAGTTGCTACTTCGTAGCAAACACAAAGGAACATTTGTCGAATTTAACATCCCATTAGATGAACAGCTGACTGGCTTCCGGATCCTATAAGCAAGAACCATTCGGAGAATACTCCACCAGCACTGCAGTTCTACTCTTGGAGCTTCTTTCGCTGCTGCGACGGTTCCACGCAAAAGCTCTGCATCCAAAAACTCGAAGCTTTGCCACATCGAATTTCTGCTTTAGTCAATGCTCTGTTTTAGGCAATGCTGATTCAACCAGCATCGTACGAACCTTTTCGACTAACTTCCGGTTCAATCTTTCTGCTATTTCATTATGTAGAGAAGTGGACGCTATTGTCGGGTCAATTTGTATTCCGTTTTCTTCGTAGAAGCGCATCTGTACATTAGAACAATATTCACGGCCTTGATCAACGGTCAACTTCGATACAGCGTGGCCCAACACTGCCGTAACCATTGCTTCGTAGCACCGAAACTTTTAGAATACTTCGGACTTTTTTTTTGATGAGGTACACACACGGCGACGTGTGCGTAAATCTCTACTGCCTACTTGCCTACTAGCACTTCTGAGATTTCCTGGATAAATAGCCTCAGGGTCGGCACGCTTACCATATGCAAGTCGCGGGGCAGGGAACGATCGCACGTGGGATACAAAAGTCTCTACAAGCACTTTACTTGAGCAATTCGCCGGTTTATTTAACTATTCTGACTTTATCCTCCCTCCTTTCTTTCTTCTACACTTCCTTATTTTCCCACTTTAATAACATCTACCTAACCTTTTCTCCTTTCATCGGGGCTCGTCACAGCAGTACTGTGCAGTTGTGTGAAACTTATTCGGGATATTGTTTAGCTAATGCTTAACACTGGCGAAACCACTCAACATTTTCCCCTTTTCCCCCCTGATTGGGGGAGGGGGAAATCCCCGCCCCCACCAACCCAAAACAAAAAAAGCGGTCATTACTTCACATCCCTTCGCCTCACGACTTCTGAGAAAGTAAGTTTTAAGTTGCTTGACCTGCGTGACCTGTGATTCCTGCTTCGTCATTGGTCATTCACAACTTCCACCACGTGTCCTTCATCGTTGGCCGCCTCCTCGACGGTTGAATCCTACCGTTATCCTTGATGACGGCGTGGGAATGGCCTGCGCACATTCGACTTATTGAACGGGGTGGCGATGGCAACCACCTGGGTACACGTCCTGGGCAACCCACAAGCGTGGTACGTATTTGGGTGCCGGTAGTGGCCGTCACTAGTTGGGGGACCGTGTAGCCTGCCCGTACGTCTATGTCCTATAACCTTCCAAACTTCGTATACTTTTGTTTGAGCTAGCGATTTTAAGTAGACAATCTTGGCTTGATGTTTTTTTTTTCCTATAACTGAGCGAATGTTCGAAAGTTCAGTAAATCATTGGGTAACTGCCCTTGACTGTTGGCCAGTTACCCGAGCGAATCGCTAATTTTCGTGATCTTCCGTGGCTGTTATCACCCATTCAAGATGGCCATGCCTATCACTGCCCCTGATGGACTCCGAACCAGCGGTTGTTCGTCCATCTGATGGCGGGTTTAGCAAGCTTTAGTGGAGTGGATGGCTGCGTTTTACCGTAAGCTCTCCTTGCTTTGCCAACCAGGGTGTTTGTTTATAAGAGAAAATTGTACAACCCTTACAAACCCTGCTTGCCGTTATTTTTAAAACATTTGACGGAAATAACGCGAAACCATTCCTGGCAACAGGAGTAATTGGACCACAAACCTCGGAGTGGATCCTTTCCATAGAACGGCTCGTTCGAGGTCAGTTTACGGCAATGGTTCCCGAGAACACGCGAATCGCTAAATTTCATTTCACCTTCGATATTCGCAATCCCTGTTACCATGTTACGGTAACAGGTAACAGGTAGCAGGAAACAGGTGGATAGATCAAGTATAAGGTGACCTGCGGACTCTTCGCAGAAAGCGACGCTGGCGAGGTACAGCCATGGACCGATTACAATGGAGACAACTTCTGTGTATAGCAGAGGCCACACCGGCCTTGGTCTGATTGGTAAGGTAAGTAAGTTTGCATGTTACGGTTGACCAGTGCTTCCAGATTAACGCCAATGTAGCCCAATCACCAATGCCAGAGATTCACATATTAAGTGATACCCAGATTTGCACGACCGTTCGAATAGAAGGCATCCAGCTTCTAGAAATCTCCATTTAAAGGTCAGATCTCTATCACCGAGTTTCCATGCTTCATTTCACCAACTTTCGGTCTGAAACTCACTGTTACAAGAACGTGCAAGCATGACCAGGAACGAATAATTTATGCTCATCACCACGCCTTGAAAATTGACGCTTATCATTTGTCTTTTAGCTTCGAGTAGGCTTTGCTCGAAGGTGGTGTCTAGCTGTCACGTTTTGCTTCGTGCTGAAATTCTTGGTTATAATTTTCTCCTACAATCGTTGAAAACTGTAATTTTTCTATAACACTTTTGAGTTCGAAAAGGGACAATTCATTTGACATTCCACCAGCACCGATGTGGCCTCAGGATGTATAGTGAAATTTGTCGACTGCTTCCAAGATCAAAAAGAGGAAGTCCTCCGAGATCATCTTTAGTCACGCAGTTGTGAAAGAACTGGTTCTGATATATGATTGCGTGTGACCCTGGTGTGTCCCGAACTGGAAGGCTTACTGGAATGATTGATAAGCAAACCGACTATGGATAATTATCACTGTGGTTACGATGCGGGACGTGGACGTCTTTGAAATTTGGGTGAGCTCTTTCCATTTTACTCCTTTTTACTTTCAATTATATTATTATGAAGAGATTATATGGGAGCAAGATTTGTTCTCTAACCACTTTCATGAAGGTGAGTCCAATCTCTATTTAAAGAATTTATAGAGTTAATGCCATTAGTAGTTTTACTTCTTAAAGGAGGCTCCAGCTGCAGTCTCTTTCTGTAGGTAAAACCTGGCTTTCTAGTAGTAATTTATATATGACTGTGCTCGCACCACTGATCATCACTGACTTGTATGCGGGATCTGGCATCCCCTGTTGTACCATGGTGTTGTGCAGTAAAGCAATAAGCAGTGCAAATCCAGATGTAAAAAGTTTTGTTGTATCATTTTTGTACCGTTTTATTTTTCAACGCTTAGCTTGTTGCCTGTTTGTTATTCTCTACATGATCGACTGGAATTCATCTAAGTATCCTTTATATGTTTGAAACCCAATTATCTTTAGGTCCCGTAGAGTAAAATTTTAAGGTCCTTAGCATGGGGCGGAGGGGGCACGGATGTCATCTCCAACATATCATTAGGTAGAGATTCCTGCTGTCTGTTTGTTGTAACGTGCCAACCGCTGAATGTCATAGCTGTATGTTGTATGGGTGGTGACCAGAGACTAAAGGATACCCCGTTCGGTGAGTCGGGGAGTCGGCCTAAAATATTGCAGGATTTGAAAGTGTGCTCTGTGGTTCTCCTCAAAGAAATAACTGACTGATTACAGGCAGGGTGAACTATTTATTTAGCTTTAAATTATTCAGAGTTATCGGTTGTAGATCGTTTTGTGCCATAAGTAGGTTTGTAGCCCAAACTTTACTTATAGTTATAGTTTTTGTAAAGGACATAGAAAAAACATATAATTGTTTGCGATGAAAGTCTTATGAAGATCACATCAGAGAATGCGATAAGTTTTCTTTCACCGCCCGGTCTTATATTATCAGAAATTCTTTTCGTTTCAGAGAGCGAGTAATGGCGCTATAACCATAAGCCATATGGGGCTAGGGCTATAGTTAATGCTTAAGTCTCAACCGCTTGAAGAGAAATGGAGCATCATTTAACTTTCTTAGACTGGATGCTCCCAACGGCCGTTTTAAATAAATTTTTGTTCCCCGTATCTTCTTAAAGTAGATACCAAATCCTCCCTATCTCAAACGGTTGCATGGACGTGACCAGGTGAGCGATCGAGGAGTGTTTTTGTGGAGATTATTGCGTGATGAAACGTATCAGTAACTGGTTCTGTTTCAAGGTGGCATGCAGTGTCTTCAACAAAATATTCCTCATCGTCAATGCTAATGCTAATGCTAATCACCACGCCTTGAAAATTGACTCCGCAAATCGCTCCATGATGCCAAGCCATGGTTGATTGGTTGGTCTTTGCCGCACTGATTACTACGAGCGATAACGATAAAGAATTGACGGGCATAAGAAGAGGAGCGCAACGAGCAAGGTGAGTCGGTCATGCAGACTGTGAGGCTCAAGAAATGATCCGAAAAGAATGGTGACAACTTCTGAATAAGGCTTGCTTCATTTAGAATTGGAACAAACTTTTGCTCATATTGTGGCGCTCCTGGTGGACGGATTTGGAAGTTCTTGGCGCCCACGTGTCGGGAATTTTGTCAGCTTCACGTATGTATTTTTGATATTCCGCAAATCGACTGTACTTTGTAAACAATCAACATGGAAGCCGAAAGAAGGGAAAAAATTGTGCACAGTTATTTGGAAAATCCATTGTGGTCTGCATCTAGGCTAGCTAAACAGCTGAAATTGCCCAGAAATACCGTATGGCGCGTTATCAAACGGTGTAAGGAATCATTGACGACGAATCGGAAGCCTCAAGCCAATCGTCGGAGTGGAACTGTCGACCGGAAACTGCGTGGTAAGATTTTGAAGACGATTAAGAGGAATCCCAATCTGTCGGACCGTGATTTGGCCAGAAAATTCGGTGCTGCCCATAGTACCGTGAGGAGAACTCGACTCCGGGAAGGAATCAAGTCGTATTGAGCTAGCAAACAGCCAAATCGGACCATAAAACAGAATAGTGTGGACAAAATCCGTGCTCGGAAGCTATACGACCAGGTGCTGACCAAGTTCGACGGGTGTCTTCTGATGGACGATGAAACCTATGTCAAGGCTGACTTCGGGCAAATCCCAGGTCAAAAATTCTACTTGGCAACGGCTTGGGGGGATATTTCAGCTAAATTTAAATTTGTTTTTGCCGACAAATTTGCACGAAAATTCATGATTTGGCAGGGCATTTGCAGCTGTGGCAAAAAAAACGAAAGTTTTCGTTACAAATAAGACAATGACGTCGGAACTATACCAAAAAGAGTGTCTCCAAAAACGAATTTTGCCGTTCATTTGATCCCACGACCATCCCGTAATGTTTTGGCCAGATTTGGCAAGCTGTCATTACAGCAAAGTCGTTCAAGAATGGTATGCAGAGAAAGGGGTCCAGGTTGTTCAGAAAAACCTTAACCCACCCAACTGCCCCCAGTTCCGCCCTATTGAGAAATACTGGGCAATCATGAAGAGGAGACTCAAGGCAAAGGGAAAGGTTGTCAAAGACATCAATCAGATGAAGACCTGGTGGAATAAGATAGCTAAAACGATGGACGAAGAAGGTGTGCGCCGCCTAATGAGCCCAGTTACAGGAAAAATTCGAGAATTCCTTCGAAACCGTGACGAATAATTTTATCCGTATTTTTTCTTACAAGTATGAAGAAAACGCTACATTTGTATAAAAAAAGATCTTGAATTCAATAATAAATAACTGAAATACAGGCAATTGTTTTTGTTCCAACTCTATCTGAAGCAAGCTTTACAGTAAAAGCCTGTGTCGGCCTTAGCCAGATTGGTAAGGTAAGTGAAGAGTATGCAAGGGTCCGAAGACCTGCCATGAGGGAGAGAAGATGTTTAGAAATTATTTGCGGAAGCATTTCTATTCCTGTCAGGTCAAAACACCTTGCGGAATGTACGGAAATTGTTGCATGATGATAAACGACACAACATGCTTACATTAGAGTACTTTGCTCGTCTCAATAAATTCGTCGGGCCGTGTGTTTGCTTAACCTTGCAATGACTGTAATCCACATTATTTTATGCGCGAGTAGGACTGAAGATTATATTAAAGCAAGAAATCATTCATCTTGCTGTACTGATTCTCGATCAGTGTATATATTTTGAACGCAACACGTATTCTGCCGCACGACACAACCACAACATGTTTCACATCATCTAGCCGATTGCCTACATCTTGGCGCTCGCAGCAATCTTCGCAACACCGCGAGAAATTCCCTGCCTAACTCATACGCCTAACCAGCGAAATCTCACCTGTTATGATCGCATACTGTGGATGCAGCAAATCGGCCACATCGGCCACACTGAGCGGTTCCTCCGCCGAGCTAACACTGGAATTCATCTGCTGGTCATTGCTGGCACCAATGGGACCACTACTCCGATGCTGCTGCTGTCCATTCGCCACACCGGGTGGCGCCGTCGGGTGGCCCGTCGTCGTTATCAGCGAGCTGCAACTGCCGAACGTGTTCATGTTCAGATGGTTCCCATTCTGGCACACGTTCTCGATCAGCTTGTTGACGTTGGTCGAGTTTTGCAGATTCTGACTCAGCACCGTTTGCACCGAGCTGACCGAGGTGACCGACGACTGGTGCTGGAACAGATGATGATGATTGTTTTGGGCGTGCGCCGAGTGATAGGATGATGCCACGCTGTTGTTGGCCAGATTTTGAGATTCTGCAATGGGAAGGAGATGTTGATTTTTAATTAGTAAAGAAAGCAATTTCCTAGCCTTGGTTGAGTTGAAATCGATCGTCGGAGAAAACCGGCTTATGTTTGGTGAATATTAATTTTTAATTTACTACAGCCTCCGCCATTGGGGAGGAGTGCGTGCAACGGAACGATGCTTGGTTTGCGATGGGTGGAATAAATTAGATTCTGAAAAGGTGCAGGGCTCGATGGAAAGAATCGAGAAGAAACACCCGGCACCATGCATGAAGCATGAACGCCTTTCTTCCTCATGCTCAACATACATTATTGCGCGCTGCCGTGTAATAAAAGTGAGATAATTGGCTCACTTCCCTACTGACTGAGCGAGGGAACCCGGCTGGAATTGGTTTGTTGTGGTTGGTGCGGTGGTATGGCAATTATCAGCGCATCGCACGCGGTTGGATAATTTGAGTATAATACTTCACCTGTTGCGAGCTACGGATAGATTGGACATGCAAGAAGCAAATAGACCATCAATCTCCTCTGGCCGGGCGGATCATCTTTCATCCGACAACGAAGACGACGAGTACAACATGCTGCCTGCATTACTATTTTACTCTTAACATGTATCAATCCGATGCGCATTTCTTGATCGCCCTTTTCATTTCTTTTCTTTTCTTTCCCCCCAATCGAACCCGTCGTGGATCGAAGGCAGGGGGATATTTAAAACGCACTGAATAGGCAAACGAAGCGGGTAATCAAATGGCTACTGAACACCCTACTGGGCCATTTAACTGAAGGCCGTATAGCGACGGGGTAGGTGGATGGATGGTAAAATTGATTTGTGACGAAGGGATTGTGAAAAATTTTCATTTAAATTTAAAAACAAAATTAAAACTAAAAAGCGGTTGTCTACTCTTAGCTTTGCAAGTGAGCAAATTTAAGTGATTTCCAATCACGGACGTATGTCACGTTGAGGTTGATCCAAAACGAACAATTAACGATGGCCTACAGCGTGTAGTTTTGTTTATATAAGCGTGTTGAAAGAGATGGCAGAATTAAAAAAGCTTTTGTAAATATAAGCGGATTTTTATGAAACTGTGATTGTCAAGAGATCTATTTTTTTTTTTGTTTTGTTTAACGAGATTTTACCCTGAAGGGGCATTCGTCTCTAAAGACTGTATTCGATGAAATTTGGACACACAAAATAGGTCACCAAAAATTTTCCTTGAGCCCGATTCTTTTCAAACTTTCTGGAAATAAAGTACTACTAAATGGTTAAGTTTTGACATCATTGGTTTATTGAACCTCTTCTCCCAACCCAAATGCCCGCACCTTTGCCTTGACCCCTTTCATCAAATTTTGGGCAATGATAGGACCGACTTGCTTACTTACTTCTAACCACACTTTCTTTAGTTCAAGTTCATTTTCTATCAGTTTTGGAGTTTTAACGAGCTTTGCCTTCATGATTGCCCAAATTTTTCAATTGGGCGAAGTTCCGGAGTGTTTGGAGGGTTGACGTCTTTTGGTACAAAAACTACATTATTATCTTTGTACCAGTCTAAGACGGGCCGGGCATAGTGGCAAGATGCCAAATCCGGCCAAAACAGTGTCGGGCCATCGTGAGATCTCAAGAAGGGCAGAAGTCGTTTTTGGAGGCATTCGTCCTTGTAGATTTGTCCGTTGACGGTCCCAGAGGTGATGAAGGGCTGACTCATTTTGCCACATCCGCAGATCGCTTGCCAGACAAGGAATTTTTTGGCGAATTTCGACAGTTTCTTCTTCCGTACACTCTCCGGAACGGCCAACTTAGAGGTGGCGACGTAGTGTTCCTGTCCTGGCATTTGTTTGGTGTCGGCTTTAATGAAGGTCTCATCGTCCATCACAATGCAGAACTCCCTGTACAGTACAGTTTGCACGAGTTTTGGCCACCGAGTTCTGTTTATCGCTCCGGTTCGGTGCCTTCTGGACCTTGTACACATGTAATCCAGAACGTTTCACTGTTTTCTGCACAAAACAAACTGAAACTTTCGCCTTTTCGCAACATCCCTGATCGAAATGTTGGGATAACGCTTAAATTGGTTCAATACCATCCTGGCCTTCTCCGGATTTGATGTGCCACGTTTTTTGCCACTACCATTTTTCCGCTTGGTTGTCTTACGGTCCTTGAACGTTCTGATCACATGAGATACGGTTGAATGTGCGATTCCGAGCTGTTTTCCGATCCATCGATGAGAAGCGTTTGGGTTTTCGAAGTGAGTGCCCAAAATTTGTTGGCGCACTATTTCATCATTCGAAGCCATCACTGAAATCACTCGACCGATTTTCACGAAACTCATTACACAATTGACACAACACAATGAAATACATTCAGTTAAAATTTCAATAATTTTTACCCACACGCTAAAAAGTTACGAACAATTGCGTGTGTCCAAATTTCATCGAATACAGTCTTTATTTAATATATATTTATTTTTTATATAATAAATAATAATATATTCTATTCCACTTTTTTCTTTACAAATTTAATTTTTTTGTCTTCTTCTTGTTTTTTGTTTCGTGATGCAACTGTTTGTGTTTTTTATTTTTAAAACTAATTTAATATTGTGGCCGCGGCCAGCCAGCGAGCAGATGTTTTTTTTTTGTTTCGCCTACATTTTCTTGTGGTTTTTTTTTCATAAAATGATTTGTTTTTTGAACCCCTTTCCATTTGTTTTTTTTTTTTTTTTTTTTTTTTTTTTTTTTTTCTCTGTCTTGTGTTTTTCTTCTTTATGTTTTTTTATTTTTAATTTTTTCCTCCTGGTCTGGTTCCAAAATTGTTGGTGTGTTTTCCAAACTACTTTTAACATCCATTTAACAATATCTTGTCTTGAGGCAGTCGTGGTAGTTGTTGGCTGATTTCATCCGTATCGTGCGGCATCAACGGCTCTTTCATTGCCCGTAATTCCTGTATGTCCTGGTACCCAACAGAATTGAACGTCTTTTCCTTTGGCTGCAATCTCAGTGCGCTGAATTTGTGGATCTTCCAGACTCTAGAGCTGCCAGACAACTCGCGGAATCACTGAAAATGACTGCTACTGAAAATTATTGCTTAGTGCTTTTGCCTCCGCAGTAAAAATTGAGGACTGGTTAGGTAAACTGGCTTCGATTCTGGTGTTAGGTCCGATTATTCCATATCCAACTTTGTCTTCAGCGAGCGATCCATCAGTATACCAGTGATCAAATTCTTGACCAGCAGTCTAAATACACCAAGTGCTAGTCGGGGAGGTCGTCCTACTCTAAGTTTAAATTTGATTGACCAGTGAATTTGAGGGCCCATTTGATTCCATGCACTGCTGCCACTTTGCATAGCATAGGAAGTTCAATGCCCACAAGGTTTTGAAATACAGCGTTGGTTTTTATCCACAGATGATTGGATTCTTTAATGGATTTTTCCAGTATTGCACATGGCAACATACTGTTTGTCTCCCTTTCCTCTACTCTTTATCTCTTCTCTGCCCTTATCTTAGCCTCTTTTACTAGTCCCTTCTTTTTGCCTCTTTTCCTTGTATCCTCTTTTTGTCACTTCTTTCAGTTTTTTTCGTTTGCTTTTTTTTGCTCTCTTTTTCGTCTCATCTAGTTGCCTTTTCTTTCCAACTTTTATCTCTGTCCCTCTATTTCATCTCATGTAGTCGTTTTTGCTTTGTCTTTTATCATTCGTACCATTGATTTGTCTTCTCTCTTTGCTTTCTTCTTTATTTATCTGCTCTTTGTCTTTTCCCTTTGTCTCTGTTTTGCCTACCCGTTTGTTCTTTCATTCTTTGTATCCTCTCTGTGTTTCTTATCTTTGCTTGTGCTGTTTGAATTCACCCTTTTTAAGCGCATCAGTCGAGTCCTCGACACTGTAGAAGTCTGTAAATCGCAGACGGAATACAGTTAAACCTAAATTATATGTACACGATACTAAGCTACTCTAACGACTATTACTGGTAAATGGAAAATTAGTTCTACTAACATACGTTAACTAGATAAAGAGCAATGTCTCTTCTGTCTGATGCTGTTGTTGATTTTCCCTATCGGTTTGTCATTTTCGATAAATAGGCATTGGAACAGCTTAGTGACGCGTATATTTAATCGAGGTCTACCTATTGGCCCGAGGTTGGCCTGGCTGTCGAAAGATAAGTTTTTTCTAGTGGAATTTAAAGGAATTTGCTTACTAGTTATGGTTTAAGAAAATGTTTTTGCGTTTAATTTTCTTGTTTTTTAAATGAGAGCAAGTGGTGTTATTTTGGATTTTACCAATTTTCACAACTCTGCTGTTTGTTTTTTCTCTCTACTGGTTTTATCCGATTATTCTTCCTATCTCTTTCATTGTATCTTATTTGTTTTGTTTCATTATTTTTTTCGCAATTGTTTTGCTTCTTCTCTTGGTTTACTCTCGTTTTTGTCAAATCTTTTTGTCTATTCTTTTCAATTCTTATACTTGTCCCTCTATTTAATCTAATCTAGTTGTCTTTTCTCTTTGTCTCTTTATTTATTTGTCTTCTCTCTTTGCCTTTTCTCTATTTCTCTTCTCTTAGTCTTTACTTCTCTTTGGTTTGGCTATACTCTTGTTATTTTCTCTTTGTTTCCTCTCTCTGTTTTTTTTTTTTTTTTTTTTTTAATTATTTTTCTCTTGTCTCTTTGATTCTTCTCTTAGCCTCTTCTTTTTGTCTCTTCTTTTTTTTCTCTTGTGTCTTCCTTCTTTGTTTTCTTCTCTATTTTTCTAGTCTTTGTGTTTTCTCTCTGTCCCTGTTTTGCCTATCCAATTGTTTGAATATCATCATTCTCCTTGCTGGTGCTTTTCGAAATAAAAAACACATTAACGAGCGCATTAGTCGAAAGATTGTCCAGTCAAGCATTCAACATCTGTAGGCCTATCCACCGAAAGATAAGCTTTTTCAAGTGGAATATAAAGGAATTTGCTCGCTATTTGTTTTTTTTATTATTTCTACCTGTTTAATCCTAATACCAGCGGGTGGGTAGTCATGAAGAAAACGAATTTTTTTCTTGGCTCAGGAAGTACTGTCATATCGGTCCCAAGCTCGGTCCCAAGCTTAATAATTCGCTTCTAAGACCGTAACCTACACCAATACACTCTCAAATATTCTGTCAAAATCACATAGCGAATCAAAACAAAAACAAAGATACTTGTACTAAAAGGTACTGAAAAGCGCAAGAGTGCATGGCAAGGTGCGGACGGCAAGGTATACTTCGGAACTAGGGGTTCTACAACAGTGAACCAATTTCAAATCGCTAGTTGCACATTGATTGTTGCTAATACTCTTTCTATCTGGTCTAATATTTCTTCATTTTATCTATCTCGTTGTTTTTATTTAATTCTTTTTTTCTTTTATCATTCTTCTTTTCTTTAATTCATCTCTTTTTCGTCTCATCTTATTGTCTGCTCTTTTCAACTCTTATCTTTGCCTCTCTATTTCATCTAATCTACTTTTTGTTTATGTTTGTCTCTTACTAATGTTATAATCTATTTGTCTTCTCTCTTTGCCTTTGTCTCTATTCCTCTACTTTTTGTCTTTTCCCTCTGTTTCTGTTGTTATTATCTCTCCTCTTGTTATTTTCTCATTGTATCCTCTCTCTGATCCTTCTCTTTGCTTATGTTTTTTGGTTTTTTTCTCTGTCTGTCTTGTTTTCTTATCTGTATCTTGTTTTCTATCTTTTCTTCGTTTGGTTATATTTTTGTTTATTTATCATAATTATATTATTTCTTTACTTCTTTTTATTCTCTGAGTCTCTTTTGTTACTTCATCTCTTTGTTTCATCTCTTAATCTTTGTATCTATTTGTCACTCCTTTCTCTTTTTTTAAATCTTTTGTCCATACCGTCACGGACAATAGAATAAGGTCAATGCCAGATTTTCATACAAAATGATCATGTTTGGAGGCTTCTCTTTCATTTCCCGGGAAGCAATTGAGCTTGAGTTTGGGCTATAGCCTGACAATAACTTAAAATTCTCTAGGTATTAAATTCATAATATTTCATTTACCACTTTAGAAGCTACTGATACAACGTTCGACAAAACAATAAGACCACCTTTTCATTTCCATAAATGGATAAAATAGACAAAAGATGAATAAAAGAAAAGGCAGTAAAAAATAATGCACACAAAAAAAACTAGATAAAGAAATGATACAGAGTTACGAAGTAAAAAGCAGAGACAAATAGAATAAAAGAAAACAAAAATATAATAAAAATATGAGAGACAAATATATATGACAAAAAGAAGAAGAAATAGAATACAAGATATAAATAAAACAAGCAGAGAGAAAAAACTCCAATAGCACAAGCAAAGAGAAGAAAAAGAGAGAGGATACAAAGAAAAAATAACATAATAAGAGACAAAACAGAAACAGAGAGAATAGACAAAGAGTAGAGAAACAGAGAAAAAGAAAAGAGAGAAGACACATTGATTAGAAGAGATAGAGAGGCACAGATAACAGATGAAAAGCACAGATGAGATGAAAAAGCAGGACAGTAAAAAACAAAGAGAAGAGATTGCGAGAAGCGATTTGTAACAGATGCAAATTCAGGTGATTTTTAGGCTGTACGCAAAATTCCCGCTAAATTATAATACTTTACAGGAAAGCAAAAAGCCCCAAAACGAAAATCGGGCTGTGGTCTCATAGAATCGTCCATCATAGTATGCCTAACCTATGTTTGCTTTTATATCTTCTTTTGTTTTTATTTCTCATCTTTTCTTTTTATCTTCTGTTTTCATCTAGTTTTTTTTGGATAATTCCTTTGTTTCTTCTTTTTTTTTTTACTCTTATCTTCTTATTTTTTTTAGTATCTCCTGTTTATTTCTTAATTTCATCTGTTTTTCAGATATATCTTTATTAAGGTGACTTTTAGCCACCTGGGCTAATTCGTCACCGATTTCATCTGTTGTTTTTGCGTCTTCTCTTAAAGGGTGTCCACGATGAAATTGCCACACACAAAATTGATTCGCAAAATTCGAGTTTTCATCCGATTGCCATCAAATTTTCAGGGATTGAGAAATAACTATTAAACTTCATTTAACAATTTTACTCGTATTTTATTTACAGTCCATACGCAAATGCCGCACCTTGGCCTTAACCCCGGCCATAAGATTCTGCACAACCTGTGACAATCAACCGTTTTTTGCATGTAAACCCATACTTTCTTCAGTTCCTCGACTATCTTCACTACCTTAGGTCGTTTAAGAAGGTGCTGCTTCATAATCGCCCAGTACTTCTCGATGGGGCGGAGCTCCGGAGTGTTGGGAGGGTTGAACATTTTCGGCACGAAATTGACCTTATTGTCCGCATACCACTTCAGCACGTCCTTGGAGTAGTGGCATGAGGCCAAATCCGGCCAGAAGATTGTTGGGACGTTGTGGGCCTTCAGGAGAGGAAGCAGCCGCTTCTGGAGGCACTCTTTTATGTACACTTGTCCGTTCATCGTGTCCTGGGTCACGAAAGGTGCACTCCGCTTCCCGCACGTGCAGATGGCTTGCCAAACCAGGAATTTCTTCGCAAATTTGGACATCTTCTGAGTGCGGACATGCTCCGGAACACTGAACTTATCCTTGGCCGTGAAAAACAGGTTGCCGGGGATCTGTTTGAAGTCGGACTTCACATATGTTTCGTCGTCCATGATGCAGCATTCAACTTTCGTCAGCATGTTGAGGTACAACTTCCTGGCACGGGTTTTGGCGGACTTGTTCTGCTTCTCGTCGCGATTAGGGGCCTTTTGTACCTTGAACGTTCGAAGCCCAGCCTTAGTTTTGGCCTTCTGGACAAAAACATCGGCTTAGGTGCAGCTTCTTAGCTACCTCCTATACTTCTGTAAAGTTTCTTCCTGTTCTTCTGCGAAGTATCTACCTGATCTTCTGGGAATTCTTGAACTACGAGAGAACTTCATTCTAGAATTCTGGAATGTTCGATTCTGAACTTCAGGAAAGCTCTATCTCTTCTGTGATGTTCCAACTAACCTTTTGGGAAGTTTCCTTCGGAACTCCTGGGAAGTCCTCTCCTGAACTTCAGAGAAGTTCTTTCCTGAAATTTTTGAGAAACTTCGTCTTGAACTTATAGGTAGTGCCCTCTTTAGTTTGATTCTTCCTGTTTTTCGGGGAAGTTATTTCCTGAGCTCAGTCTTTCTAAACCGCTAATAATTCCCATCCTGAACACCGAGGAAAATTTTACCGAAACTTTAGGAAAGTCCTTTCCAGAATCTCTAGAAAAGTTCGCTCAAATTTATTGGAAGTTTCTTCCTAAACTTCTGAGAAGTCCTGGATTTTAGGGAAATTTTCTCATGAACTTCGGGGAAGTTTATTCCTGAATTTCTGAGAAATTATTGCTCAAACTAGTAAGAAGTACCCTTTACGCTTCTGAAAATTCCTTGATGTTCTTTGGCGAGGTATTTTTCTTCCTGAGCTTCGAGAAAGCTTCTTCTGAAATTCTGAAATGTTTTCTTCTGTACTTTGGGAAGTTCTCTAGCACTTCTGAGAAGTTTTAACTCAACTTTTGGGAAATTTCTTCCGGAGCTTTCCATCCCTGAACTTCAGAGAAGTTCTATTTTGAACTTCTAGGACGTATAGTTTTGAGCTTTGTGCAAGTTTGTTCCAGAGTTTTTGAGAAATTATAGGTGGGAAGTTTTTTTTTTTTGAACTTCTGGGATGGAATCGTGAGTTTATGGGTTCGATAACCTCTGGAAAGTTCCAAACTTCTAAGAAATCCTCTTCTCCAAACTTTTCCCTGAAGCTCTGAGAACACAGAAAAAAATAATGAATTTTAACAAGCGCATAAAACTTCCCCTCGTTTAATTGTAGGAGAAAGGAGGCGTAAACAACGAAATTGTTTGCAATCTTTCATGCGCCATACAACAATGTTCGCATTCTTTCATACAACAGGCTAGATTCAGGTGTTATCTGGCTTAACTTTACATGAAATATCCTATTATTTTTTGACAAATCTAGCATTCCCTTTATGTGCATTAGATAACGCAGAAAATTCAATGTTTCTTTTTATCTGTGAAGTTCTCTCCTGATTTTCGGGGAAATTCTCTCATGAACATCTGGGAAATATCTTTCTAAAGCAATGAAAAGTCTATTTTTTTATTTTCTAGGATGTCGATCTTAAAATTCGGAGATACTTGGCTCTGAATTTTCTGGGATAGTCCTGCTTGAACCACTAAGAAGTGTTTTCTATATTTCTGAGAAGTTTCTGCCTGGCCTTATTTTTTTCCAAGAAGTCATTTTTTCTTTTCTAAGAAGTCTCTTCCTGAACTTCTAGAAAGCATCTTTTTGAAGTTCTGGGAAGTCTCCTTTTAAATTTTCTAGGATGTGTCATAAATTCTGGATAGTTTCTTTCTATACTCATAGATATCTGAGACTACAAACCACTTAACTCGAGGGAAAATTTCCAAATCCCAAGTGTAAATGTACTGAAATGATGGTATGGTCCGTATGGTCACCCACTGAGCTTGAGAACCAATGTTAGGATCACAAAAATAATAGACGTCTTTTGGTACAAAAACTACATTATTATCTTTGTACCAGTCTAAGACGGGCCGGGCATAGTGGCAAGATGCCAAATCCGGCCAAAACAGTGTCGGGCCATCGTGAGATCTCAAGAAGGGCAGAAGTCGTTTTTGGAGGCATTCGTCCTTGTAGATTTGTCCGTTGACGGTCCCAGAGGTGATGAAGGGCTGACTCATTTTGCCACATCCGCAGATCGCTTGCCAGACAAGGAATTTTTTGGCGAATTTCGACAGTTTCTTCTTCCGTACACTCTCCGGAACGGCCAACTTAGAGGTGGCGACGTAGTGTTCCTGTCCTGGCATTTGTTTGGTGTCGGCTTCAATGTAGGTCTCATCGTCCATCACAATGCAGAACGGTTTTGTGAGCCACTCCCTGTACAGTTTACTTGCACGAGTTTTGGCCACCGAGTTCTGTTTATCGCTCCGGTTCGGTGCCTTCTGGAGCTTGTACACATGTAATCCAGAACGTTTCATTGTTTTCTCACAAAACAAATGATTTCGCCTTTTTCATACCCTGCGTTGGGTCCTTAATTGTTTCAATACCATCCTGCCTTCTCGGATTTGATTCCACGTTTTTTGCCACTACCATTTTTCCGCTTGGTTGTCTTACGGTCCTTGAACGTTCTGATCTAATGAGATACGGTTGAATGTGCGATTCAGAGCTGTTTTCCGATCCATCGATGAGGAGCGTTTGGGTCTTCGAAGTGAGTGGACCAAAATTTGTTGGCGCACTATTTCTTCATTCGAAGCCATCGCTGAAATCACTCGACCGATTTTCACGAAACTCATTACACAATTGACACACAGCTACAATGAAATACATTCCAGTTAAAATTTCAATAATTTTTACCCACACGCTAAAAAGTTACGAACAATTGCGTGTGTCCAAATTTCATCGAATACAGTCTTTGGTATTCAAGCGAGAAAATATAATTCGTTATTCCGGCCCAAGGCGCATTGGTGAGCTTAATAAATCGAGCTCTTGGTCAATTTCCTACCACTTCTACTTAACATTAGTTTTACTGACTCCATGCCACAATGTGGCGATGTGCAAAAAATAATGGTTTAGCATATTTCTTGACTTGCTCAATCAATTACAACTAACCGATGAAAAAACGCGTATCAAAACAAACTCTTACTCGGCAAAATGTCACAGATCAGTCATTAGTTTGCTAGCGGTCGATGGAGTCGACCTACTCGACAAAATTTCTTCGATCTCTACATCTGTAATAGCAAAATAAACCTATTGAGCAAAGTGACGGTCGACTCGACTACTATAATTGGCCCCTATGATTTGGTTGATCATAAAACTCACGTTTGCTCAGAATGCATCAGCTTCCATCAACTTGTACAATTCTATTGCTAAGCCTTAAAGTATACTGGCAGCACTGACTTGAATTTGTTGTTGACGACGGTGGCAACCTTGGCAACCAATAACAGCAGTATGTTTACTGTCTGGGAAAATTATTTATTTTGGTTTCAAAGAAAGCAATATAGGTCGTAGTATTTGGAGGAGAAATTGAGACTCAATTACGGTAAGTAGATTATTTAATATTGCTTGATTGTTTTTTCTTGCAGGAAGACGTACCCCAGATAGAATATGTGGAATTTATTGACTGCCAAAAGAATCACCTCCAAAAAGAGACCAAGCCAGTTCGACCAACCGCGCCTATTTAAAACTCCGGTTTCACGATAGGTTGAACCGGCTTGGTTTCTTTGTGGAGGTGATCAGTTCGGCAGTCACTAAATACTACATATTCCTATTGTACGGATTTATTGACCCAACCCATTCTGACGTTGATGCAGTTCGCGAGAATCGAAGTTTGAGGAGCCCAACCGTTCACGCCCCGCATTACTACCATGGAGTGTAACATTTTGTGTTCTTTTTTTTTGCAACGCCATTCACACCGATTGATGGACCAATCCGATGAGCTTTTTGGTTTGTATCTTACTCCACATAGAGTATAAAAAGACGTGTATTGACGCAGTTTAGAGCAGAAGTTTGTAGTTTCAAAAGACAACAATAAACAATTAGTAAAAAGTAATGATTATATCATTTGTATATTGAGCTCTGTAGGGTGTAATCAATCTGCAACTAAACGTGTTGCTGTTTAAACTCCGCCGTTGTTTGAATGTCGCTGTTGCCCCGTTCATCGCTGCCACTCAGAGGATCTGCCGGCTGTCTAATGCTGCAATCTCTCGCTACCTTCCAATTTGAAGGGTTGGTTTAGGCCATAGTTCTTTCCATAACTGGCCATCATACACAGGTAGTTCAGCCCGTCGTTGTGAGTATATGGTTCGGCAGCAGGTCCTCTGAGTTGTTCGGTACTGTTAATGTTGAAAACAAATCGTTGTTGTTTGCTGCTGTCGTTTCCGCTGTAAACGTTGGCATGAGGAGCCAACACTATCCGTAGATAACCTGTGCCTGCCTTCGCTTAGCATCCACAGCAGTGTAGACTTTTTTACATTTTAAATCTGCACCAGTACATTACCAACCTCCTATGATATATGTATACAATAAATGTATATTTATTCAATTATTTCATCATACAAACATCATCAGAAAATACTTACCAAACGTTTTAGGCTAATAGAAGTCGCTGATGAATTTGCATTCCCCATTTTCGCAACCAAGAAATATAAAATAATGACTAGCGGGTGAGGAAATCCACAATGTTGACATGGTATTTTTGACGACAGAACTGTATTGTTTTTATTATGCAATTTCACTGTCAAAACCAAGCTTTACAAAAGGTAGGAATGTTCAATATCACAATATGAATCCAGTGAATACGAGATGCTCATATTTGCTCAGAGTTACTCAGGATTGCTCAGTGTCTTGCCCCTAGACTGAGAGCGAGGAGACAACTCATTCGGCTCGTAAAATACACCCGGAATAACCACATTTGGGGGTTAGACAGTAGAGATGACTTTTTTGTTTTGGTGAAGTGAGAAAAATCTCGTGAGGTGACTCTTCTGAAGAAATCCAATAGAGAGTCACATCACAGCGTGAGCATCACCAAGTGACAACAGTCACTTCGGCTGTCGGAATAACCTTCTTTTACACCACGTTGGCACTTTAAACAATATTACGTTGTAGAGGGGCTTATTGCGGTTGTCACCTTCACTATCACTTTGACTTCACTTACACACCACCTCACTTTTTTTATGCTATTACTGGTATCGCCGTGATCTAGAATGAAGTCCATGAGGTGGAAGTGATAGTGAAGTGAAAATCGCAGTAGCCCTCAGAAAATCTATGGGTTGCGTCACTTTTTCGGTGGCGTGATGGTGCCTTGGCAACCATTATAACACCGAGTTCATTCGAATCGTCACCTCGGATGAACTCTTTCATATTTTTTCACTTTGGTGACATTCGTAGTAAGGTATTTTGTTTTCACTTCGTTTTCACCGTGAAGTGAAAACCGTGATAAGCCCCAGAGTATCTTGATATCAGTATCAATACATCGGGTTTTCACTGGAAGTAATGTGCATTGCATTTGATATCAAGATACTCTATATCACGTAATATAGGTCGTAGTGCGAACGGGGTATTAGTTTCCTTTCGAAATGACTGTTATCATTTGGGGAGGTTAGAACTGTCACATTGCAGTGATTTGACTCTTCTCGGCAAATAAAATGAAGGGTCACTTCGACTGTGTTTCTTATTTCCTTTCGAGACGACGTAGACGAAATTGTTAAATTTCGGTGAAGTGAGCAAAGGTACGTCGCAACTTAACAGAATGAACTAATTTTCTATCAATACACTCAAATGTTCTACATCAAACGAGAATTCAATTTTCTATTTTATTAACTCTCCAAAATCTCCGTCATCCTTTTGAACATTCTCTGCTTGAGCTTCTCCTGATACTCGTCATATCTCTTCACGCGGCGCAGCACCCGAGGAATCAACTCCTTTCGCTTGAAGAAGTTGATCTCCGGTCCGTCACGTTCTTCCACCGCGCTCACGAAATCGTACACCGGCTCGTAGCCAATCGACCGAAGGAAATGCTCGAACTGAACCGAATCGTAGTTCTGATAGATCGAATTCACCTGCATACCCTTGCGCTCGTCCTCGGTCATGACGGCCCGATCTCCGAAGCCCATCCTGAAAATCCGATCGAACTTGGTCTCCGTCGATGGAACTACCACTTCCGGTGGGGGTTTCCTCTTGAGCCGTGACCTCGGCAATTTACCGGTTCGAGGAGGCCGCACGTACCGAGGAGCCAAACAACGCTGCAACTGAACGGCCATTTGCTTCTGGCGATGATCTTCTTTGGCAGCCTGGCGGGCTTCTTTCATCATAAGCTTGTGTTCAAATCGTACCTGTTTTTCCGCAGATTTGATGTACTTCGGTGGAATTTTGTCTAGCTCAGCCAAGAGGTGTGTGATTAGGTTGAAAACATAGGTGAAGCTTTCCGTTCCGGAGAATTTCAAAGCATTGTCCCGTTGGTCCGGTGGCAAAAAATTCTTGTAGAGTATGTACAGAAGCGTTTCGAGGTTTCTCGTTTTTTCATTGGTAACTGACTGCCAGAGAGGCTCCTTCGCTAACCTTCTGAGAACACCCTTCAGCTGGGCCGTACGATTTTCGCATCTTTCCGTTTTATCCGCCAAATCTTGAATTGTAAACTTCAAATTTTCAATAACTCTGTTGTAATACCTCATGACGTCTTCCGCTTCTTTTTTCGCCTCCGTTTCGGCCCAATTGAGCGTGTTTAGCCGCCTTAGTAATGTCATCAAATTCACATCCAAAGAGCCTATTCCTCGGAGTAGACTCGCGCTATCCTGAAACACTGGATGAATCGGTTTGTCCTTCTCTACATATTCTTTCTCGAAAAAATCCTTCACCGCCCAAATGTCGTTCTTTTCGTTTAGAGGTCGCAAATTTGCCACACTCCTTTCTGCGATCGACTCCGGATATCCCTGCAATTCTCCCTGCTCATCTCTGTGGATCCAATCGTTTTCCAGGCGCCAAGGTTTTGGCATAATCAAATACAAGAAATTCTGACACTTGATTCGTTGAGACCACGTTTGCTCCATTTTGATCACTCGATTCCACAGTGTGTCCATCTGCGGTTGCCGCTTCAGGAATTCTTTCTCCAGTCGCACAGTTTCGTCAAGACAAGGCTTGATACTGTCTAGCTCGCGCTGAGATTGACTGAACCGCTGCCACATGACTTTCCGCAGGGCTTCACTTATTCCCTCTAAACATTCTTTGAATTCCTTGTGTTGTAGCTTTTCCGCTTTCAGCAGCTCCCTTTGTTCGAACAGATACTCCTTCCGGTAGAATGTTTCGAATTGCTTGCGGGACGCTTCCCGAAGTTTCTGCATTGAACCATTTCGAACGAAATTCCGAATCCTCGGTCTGTGAGAAATTTCATTGCGATAATGCAGATCCACTTGCGTAGCCAACTTGGAAGGATACTTTATTTCTAAGCCCAAGACCTCCTTCTCGAAAGGCACATCCTCGACCAACAGTCTGCTTCTCGTGCCTTGCCTAGCTCTGGAGCTGTGTGTATGGAAACGGTCCTCTGCCTGCGTCAGTGCGGCCATCTCCTCTGGAGTACCGACGTGGAAGGGCGTGTCGACCTTTGGCTTAGACTCCACAACGGGCAGGGCAGTCACTTCCGATACCGACTCCGACGCACCTCTTGGTAGGGCATTTCGAAACCAATCGAAGGAGATTTTCTTGCCCTCGATTATCAAATAACTGTCGCTTTCGTCGCTCAAGCTCCTGAAAGACGATAGCGATTGATCCTGCGGGTCCGGCTCAACGACCTTCGACCAGTCGTGCTTGAGGTTCGCGAAAAACCGGTGCTCGAGAATGGCGAGGAATTTGGACTTCAAAAGCTCGAACTGTTCGGAAATGGATTCCTTGCTTGGCAGGGACTCGCCACCGGTCGACGATAGATCTTCTTCCGCGGAGAGCATATTGGTGGATGAACTGTCAGTTTGGCTGGTGAATGAGTGGGCAACTAGATTGGCGCTTCAGAACGGAAGTGAAAACGGAGTCAGTGGCGCAGTGAGTTCGTGGGAGCATGGGGGTAGGGTACACAGAAAAAAATCTTGTAGTAAAAACTACCATTTTACCCGACTAACTACCATGCAATTTCAGTCAAATTTACTAAGTTTATGGTAAAACCTTCAACATTTGTGGTATATTTGACAGACCTCATATTGATATCAACCGCACCATGGTCGATCTAATCGCAGGCATGGTAAATTCAAACGCATTTATAGTCAGGTGAAAATTGTTGGTGTTTGCGCTTAATTTAACCCTCGAAATGGTATTTTCTATTGCGGTTTTTTTTTGCGTGTAGGGAAGCTGAGGTACACAGAAAAACATGTGGATTTTTCATTGTAAACATTAATGTTAACATTAATTGTATTTCATTCCACTTGAAGATTTTTTTTCCGTTTTTTCCGCGAATTTATTTTTCAATATTAAAAATTGCTGTGAGAAGTGAGTTTTAAATTGTGTTGTAAGGTCTTAAGAGGAAAGAGGAGGGCCATTTACAATAAGGAAAGGAGAAGTCCCGCCCGAACCATTATAGTTTCCCGTCGGTCGCATTCGCCAGGTTCCCTGGAAGAGCAGCTAGACAAGGGAGTTGGTACCGGTGCACCTGGTTGCCTGGTTGCAGTGATGAAATTTCTGGCTTCAGAAATTCTTGAGAGTAGGAAATTTTTCATGTAACCTGCAGAAGGGCATTAACATTAACATAATGGATCGTAGTTAATGGAATTAATGTGAGGAGACAAGGACAGTAATAGATACCCAACCCCCTCCAAGGTAGCATGCGTTCTCAGCATCTTTTTAGGTAGACATCTAATCAACACTTCTCTCCTATCCCTTGCTGATCATAAGGACCTGGCCAGGTATTGGGCAAAGAGATCGATGGATGAAGAGCCTGTCACACCCAAGGCAGCTCTTCTGGCGCTTCCATCGTCTCTACAACGCAAACCCAGGTTTATGTATGGTCGAAAAATGCTATGCTATGCTATCATTTATTTCGTCCATTGTTCATTCTAAACTGGTGGCCGTAGAATCTATTGATTCAGCTAGATAACGGAAACTAGAAATAAATAATGATACATAACGTTGTATATTTAAGTAACGCAATGTTGTTGCTGCAATCCAAGAAATCTGACAAGTTCTCTTTCAAGACCCGTTCATATATTTTCAGACATTCTTCTCTTTTCAGAGAGCGGCTTTAGACTTATCGCCGAAAGCGGATTTAGACCATGGCCTCGACAGTCTAAGCAACCGTTGAGTCTTTGTTCAATCATCATCAACATTTCAATATGGGTGAGTTGATACCCCCGGATTGCCACAACGCTGTTGCCCACTGTTGGAGTTCTGTTTTTGTTTCCACTGATCATCGACAAAGCGTTTCATGAAATAAACGAAGCCATGCAGGTTTGGTAAACACATCCATTTCCTTCAAGGATGTACCGCTGAGTGCCTCGCCAAGCGAACCAACTGTAGGGTTTCTATTTCGTTTCTCTCAACTTGATAGCGTGGCCAAATAGTTAGCATCAAGAGCCATCGCGACGTTGGCCATGGTTTGGATCTCGGTTCTGAAAATACACTTTTTATTTTTGTGAGCCTGATTTTCGAACTTTTCGACGCACACTGATTTTCGAACTCCAATCTCACACATAAACTAATACCACTGCACAACCTCACGCGCGCATTTTATTTTTCAAAGCAAATTTCTGTGTTACATTTTTGCCCACAACCAATGTTGCATTTTTTCTCCAAGTTACGATCCACAGCGAGAAATGAGCCAAAATCATGCGAAATTGCATTAAAATCTTGCTTTTTTATTTTGGGTGTAACTTCATATCCATCTCAACTTACAAATCTCCACATTGATTGTTGTTTTTGTATTCTCCCATGCGCGGAAGTAACGATCCTCGATGAAGTTTGGCAGAAGCAGATAATCCCTCATCTCGATTCTGTCCAACTCCTAGCGCTTCGCATGGAGGTGATGAATTATCTGCTTCTGACAAACTTTACAAATCTCTCTAACTCTGAATCTCTCTCTCTCTCTCTCTCTCTCTCTCTCTCTCTCTCTCTCTCTCACACTCTGAATCTCTTTCCAATTCTTAATCTCTTTCCAAATCTTAATCTCTCTCCAACTCTAAATCTCTCTCTAACTCTAAATCTCTCTCTAACTCTTAAGCTCTATCTAACTCTAAACCTCTCTAATTCTAAACCTCTCTCTAACTCCAAATCTCTCAAACTGTAAATCTCTTTTTAACTCTAAATCTGTCTCCAACTCTAAATCCATTTCTAACTCCGAATATCTCTTTCTAACTCTCAAGCTCTCTGTAACTGTAAATCTCTCTTATTCTAAATATCTCTCTAACTCTAAGTCCATTTCTAAACTCTAGTTGTAATCTAAACGCCGAATAATAAAGAATTGAACTTGGAACGTCCAAATCAAGTCAGTAAAGCCAAGAAAGGTTGTTTCAGTGGTGAATCTTGTGGTGTCCAGTTTTCCGCCGATTCCGCTTGCCCGTGTGTGACCCCAATCCCTGTCGGAGATCACGATCCTGCCCTATCACCCATTAAACTGTACCACCCTTTATAGCAAACAATGTATAATTTGATATAGTTTGAGAATAGTTCCAAGCAATGCCAACCATATATTATAGGTTAGATTTTTTTTTCAACATGAGTCATGATAAAATCCAGTGCATGTTTTACCATTCGCATAAACATTCGCCATAGGACCTCTTCATACATAATCGCAAAATGTGCGCACGGAATTCACCGCAGGAAGTCTTCTGTTCCATCCTATTCGGAACCACCGCGGCGCCGTGTTTAGAAAGCTAAGCAAACAACTCTCACTCTCAATGCCAATGTCGTCATAACCGGCATCGGTATAAATATGAGCATGAGCATAGTTGTCGTCGCCGTGCCAAATCCAACCAAGCAGGTGCTAAACAACCTGACATTACCACTTTTATCCACCCCAGCGAAAGACACAAGATCTGCCACCCAGCCCCGCACGGCACTTACACGGATCGATGGGTCTCAGTGCTCTGCCTCCACTTCGGGCTTGGGCGAAAGATGACAGACCGAGCAGGGGGTGCAACATAAGGTTTCGCATCCATCGAAGTAGGCAGATATATGTTCGAATGACACGCACGCTTCGGGCAGGCCCAAAGGTATGGAATTCCGATTCTCGTTACCAGTTTTGCATAATTGATGCGAAACGTTTTGTGAAGATATCTTCTTTCCCCTGGAGGGAAGAGGGGAACGTGGCTGTGACGATTTTCCTCCAGAGCGGGCTGGCAATTGAGACCAATAACAGCCGAGAGAGCGTAGGACCTTTCGCCTTAGCAAATGAAAACTAATTGCAGCTGCGAATGGAATCAAACAGCTCCATCGTGGTTGATCCATATCGGCGTGACACTGCTTGATGGTTTGCCAAGAAAAGCGCAAGTTATTAACATCAATTCGGACGCATAAATCTAGATAAAAGTAATGGTTGGCGTCAGCCGCGGTAATTGCGCGAGAGAGTGAGAGGGAGAATCATCAAAACATTTGTATTTCAGTGTAACCCAATTTCCTTGCCAGGGACAAACAATGCCTAATTTGCTTGGAACTTCGGACCGGTCAGTGAGAGGCGTTTCTCCAACTGCCCAGATCCGAATCTGGGCATTCTCTATTCGGTCGCACCGGATACAACAAAAATGCAAGTGTCAAATTACCAGTTTGACAGGCTTCTTTCGATCGTCGAAGTAAGACATTCCCGTCGTACCGCGGGCTTGGAAGAGTTTTTCAGTCTTCAAATTGCAAATTTTGCTGTACGGTGGGTGGCGTGGGTGCGGAGAGTATTGAGTTCATCGAGCGGACCGTTTTCTGTTTTGGTCTGGTCGAGGTTTGCTTTGTTGATCGATGGGAAAATGACAAGCCGAAAAAATTTGGGAAGTTACTTTTTTTCATCATTTCTTGTCGTTAAAATCGTTTTCTTAATTATATTACTTGGTTAAGATTGTGATGATGAATGAATGAATTATGATTCATTCGTATGCCAACCACGGCTAAATATAGAAACATGATTTCAATTAATCACAGGAAAAGCTGGAAGTGGTCGGTCGCCACAAAAGTATCCAACAACCGGGCATTGTTTCCAGTATGCAAATTCGACTAAACCCCCCTTGGAAACAGTTGTTGTTCATCCAATAAGTATCCAAGCAAAGGCACTTTATAACGCCATCCATTTGCTTGTGTCATGCATGTTCCGGCTTATGGCTTCGGCACCAAACAATCAGTTCAAATTGGAGTCGGTAAGAGCCCTAGATTAGCAAACCACAAGCGGTGAGTTCGAGCATCATGCATTGGTTTTGGCATCGGAAGCGCTTTCGATTCGTAACTGTGGAAGTGCATCTCGAACAATTACGTAAGTTGAGAGCAGACACAACACTCACCACAAGAAGCCTATAAGAAGAAAAAGAAGAAATCATAGTTGTCTTTTCGCTGCCAGAAGAACGAAAACGATCGGTCACGTTTTCCTCGAAGTGCTGTGCACGTTCTGCCGACGATAATTGGGAATGTTGTAATTATTGGCTTCCCCTCCGTCTGTCGCGAACGGTACCTCAATCAGCTGGTTGAGGCCGGTTGACGTGAAGCATCCAGTAATTCTTAGGTCAGAAATGGGGCTTTTCGGTGACTATTTGTGATGGATGAGAATAGTCACAACAGCAAAACACGTGCTGAACGGATTATGAATCCAGCTGGTCAATTAGAGGTTGTAATGACTCGGGAAAGATTCTAGGAGTAGCTGAGCGGCAGCTTCACCATGCCGAAAGCCTCTCGATTTCTTAACCTACCTTGGGTGTTAACATTTTGTGACGAATAACGTGTTTCGGGTCATATTGACCCGGATTTCAAATTCACGTTGTGGAAAATTTACTTAACCAAATTAAAAGTCTTTGCAGTCAAAATCTTAAACCGTCTTTTCCCCTTTTTCCCCCCACCTCCGCCGAGAGGACCTGTTTAGCCACGATCCGTGAGGTGGCAACAGATACAAATTTACATCGAAACATACCTTTCGACGGCTCAAACTTCAAGATTTTTCATGAAAAGTCTACTTCCAGCCTTGAAATGGACCAATACCAAGCATACTGGCCATTCCGAGACAATCCGGATGCCCCGAGGGAACCCTTCAGGACGAGACAAATGCGGATTTTCACCGAAACATGCCGTTCGATGGCTCAAACTCCATGTTTTTTATCAAATACTCTACTGCTAGCCTAGAAATAAAGGCTCGAACGCAGTGATAACGGAAGCGGAACGGCAACGGCAGTGGAAGAACCCAATCTGACTAAACCAGCCTGTCGGGTAGAAAACTGATTAGATCCAATTTGATTCCAATTGGACATATCGACGTCATGTACGACAACTGTCAAACTTGCCGTTTCCGTTCCGCTTCCATCCACATTGCGTTTGGGCCTTAATCGTTGTGAGGTAAACGGATAGAGAATAAGCATGGAAAAAGTAAACAATAACAAACAGCAAGTAAGAATAGCTATAATCGCTTATCGAAATTTATTCAACCGATATTAAATTGAAAATTAGTTCCTCAACTAGTAGCTAGAAGTGTCGGTGAACAGCCCTGGCTTGTAAGTAAAGTTAAAATTAAGTACAAATTAATTAATTAGGGCTAAAAATTATTACCTAGTACAGACTAGTGCAGAAACAGAATCCAACGGGAAAACAAAACAACTTTTCGCACGAGGAAGAGGAAACTATTGAATTGAAAGTTGAATTGTGGACTTAAGCATGAATTAATGATCTAATTAAATATTGCAGTTTGAGCAGCATTTAAGCTGCTTCGAAAACGATGGTGCATATCTTTAAAATCTCCGAACATTCTCAAAAATTCAATATCTTGAGTTCGGTTAACCTCAAACATGAGTGTGAATTTTACTATATGACACCCTGCGGTGCCTACTCGACAACCTCTTAGACTGATAAAGGGATGATTGGCTGCGATAACTGCAACAAGTGGTATCACTACCGGTGTGTAGGAGTGCAGGAGGAAAACGTCCACGATCAGGAGAAGTGGTTCTGCCCAGCGGAGGGTTATCAGAAGGTGGATGAAGAGCTGGAAAAACGTATGGAACAACGAAAGAAGAAAAAATCTTCCAAAAAGACGCTTGTAACGGACGATAATTCAGACAAGTCTGGCGTCAAGTCCGATCGGCAGTCCGGTTCGATTCTCGAGAAAAAGCTGAAGAAGTTAGAGAAGGAGCAAAGTGCGAAGGAAGAGGAATTGGAAATGGTACGTCTGCTGTGGAAGAAAAGAATGGAGATGGATCGGATCCTGAAGGAAAAAAGACTCCAGATGGAAAACGAAATGAGGCGGCAGGAAATGGAGCAGGAAAAAATGTTGAGCAAGCACATTTGGATTTGATGGAACAAATGTGTGAAAAGTACCAGGCAAAGATGATAGGCGTGAAGGAAAAATTGAATGCGAAGGAATCGAATGAGCGAATGAAGGAACAGGACCTTCAAGCAGGAATGTCGAAATCTAGCAAGCTAGCGCAGCGGAAGAAGAAGATTGGATCGAAACCAACAAAAGGCAGAGGAAAAGAAGTAGTAGAAGAAGAAAGGACTGATTTGGAAGATGAGAACAGCGACGAAGAGAAAACTAATTCCGAAGAAGATGAATCTGAGGAAGAAGAGGAAAGTGAAGCAGAATACGTTGAAACATCCAAAGGTTCGGAAGAGGAATCCGAAGAAGAAGTGAAACCGAAAAAGAGCTCTAAGAAGAAGCATGAAAAGAAGAAAGAAGTTCCCCACGAGCTGGGCCGGACCCACGAAGGGGCAGCTAGCTTCGCGAAACGGGATTTCTCGAAAACTCCCCCGTTTCTCAGGGAAACCGGAGGAATGGCCTTTGTTTATAGGGAGCTATGAAGCGTCGAACGAAGCGTGTGGATACAACGACGTCGAAAACCTCGTCCGTCTACTGCGGTGCTTGATAGGACCAGCATTGGAGAGCGTTCGAGGACAACTGCTGTTACCGAAATCCGTTCCGAGAAATTACGACAACTCTACGGACGTCCGGAACAGCTGCTACATTACCACCTAGAGAAGGTGAAGCAATTAGAACCTCCGAAAGCCGAGAAGTTTGGAACGTTTATTCCCTTTGGAAACGCAGTAGAGCAGCTGTGTGACCATCTCGAAGCGGTGAACCTTAAACAGCATCTTGTCAATCCGTTGCTGGTGCAGAGTCTGGTGGGCAAGCTTACATCCTCCAATAAGCATGAATGGGTGCGCTTTAAAAATAAGAAGAAGAAAGTTACCTTGAGGACGTTGGCTGAATTTCTTTCGAGAATCATTTCCGAGACATGTGAAGCAAATGCCTGCATCGATGGCAAAGGAGAAGTTAGGGACGTTCGCTACGGAAAAGGTAGTAAAGGAGGAGTGAAGGAAAAAGGAGCGGTTTATAATCACAGTGAAATTGGAATTTCGAAGGACAGCACTACAAACGGCACCACAGGACCCGGGAGCCTGAAGCCTTGCAAACCGTTCAAGCGTACCGATCACCGGCTGCAATTTTGTCAAGATTTCAAGGCGGTGTCATTTGTGGATCGCATGAAGGTTGTTGACAAGGGTAAGCTGTGCAGAATCTGCCTTAACGATCATGGAAACGCACCGTGTCGGTGCCAGGAGCGCCATCATCCTCTGCTGCATCCACTAGCGTCGTCAGTAGTGATGAACACCCATATTCATTTGCAAGGAATGATCCTTTTTAGGATGATTCCTGTATCGCTACACTGCGGAAATCGAACGGTGAAGACACTCGCCTTTCTGGACGAAGGGGCTTCAATTACATTAGTGGAAAGATCGTTGGCCGACCGACTAGGGGCAAAAGAAGTTCTCCAGCCACTCACTATTAAATGGACCGCTGATGTCACCAGAGTTGAAAAAGACTCGACGAAGATGAATCTATTGATCTCCGCCTCCAAAAACGACGACAAGCTGCTATTAAATTGCGTAGAGACCGTCGAACAACTTCTTCTACCTAGACAATCGTTGGACGGTGATCTACCAATTTCTTCGTACCCAAGTCAGAGACCCGGTATACTCATCGGTTTGAACAACACTCAAGTCATCACACCTATGGAAGCTTAAGTTGGTAAACAAGGAGAACCAATCGCTGTACGGTCCAAGCTAGGATGGTCGGTTTACGGACCAACGGGACATCCGAAAAATCACCAGGACTACGTAGGGCATCATCATGAGGTCACGAACGAAGCGTTGTACAATCTGCAGAAGGATTACTATGCGCTGGAAGAATCGGTAGTTGCTATATCACAAGAGTCGAAGGAAGAGAAACGCGCTCGCTAAATGAGCGTGGATGACCGTTTCGAAACCGGAATGCTGTGGAAAAGCGACAATCCAAAGTTTCCGGAAAGCTAACCCATGACGACTCGCAGGTTACGGCAGATGGAACTACACCTGAAAAGACACCGGAGCTATACGATAACGTGAGAAAGCAGATCGAGGAATACCAGCAGAAGGGCTATGCTCATTTAGCGACGCCGGGAGAATTAGCTGCATTCAATCCGCAGGAATCCTGGTTCCTTCCCATTAACGTAGTGTTGAACCCGAAAAAGTCCGGGAAAGTGCGACTAGTCTGGGATGCGGCAGCGACAGTCAACGGCGTTTCTCTGAATTCCCAGCTACTTGCAGGTCCAGACTTGCTCACTCCATTGCCGCGGGTAATCAACCGTTTCCGAGAGCGGCCAATCGGCTTCGGAGGTGATTTACGCAAAATGTTTCACCAAATACGGGTGCGAGCAGCCGACAAGAAGTTCCAATTATTTGTGTTCCGGAACTCTTCGGATGTAGCTCCCAGCGTATTCGTGATGGACGTCGCTACGTTTGATTCGAAGTGTCCTCGGAGTCAAGCTCAGTTCGTTAAGAATTGAATGCGATGGAGTTTTTCGAGACATTTCCAGAGGCAGCAGAAGCGATAGTGGAAAGTCATTACATCGTACTATTTATTTATTTACATGGCATAACGTCACAATACTATAACATAGCCCGATACACAATATTCCATAGTCCGTTTTCGTAGCCTAGGTCCATGCCGATTGTTCCGGTTCGAATTTCTTCCTTGTGTAATATTCGTTGCAATTCCTTTTTAATGGTGTCGACTCGCAAGGCCCACAACCAACCCCACTATCTCGCAGGAGGACCATCGTGATGCTGCTGTTTAACAGTCCCAAGCACCACCAGGACTTTTGGCTTTTGTATTTAGTCCTGGCCGCACTAACAAGACGGTGACTCAGCCGCTCCTAACATGGAGAACAGACGCTGTTTTGAGCCGCCCCTAACATGGAAAACAGATGGGTGAAGGCTAGGACTTTTACCCTTATTTTTAAAAAGCGGGGTGGTTCGCTTTTGTCAGGGCTGCTTTCGGATATTTGTGGGTTTTCGGAAGAAACTCAACAGAGTCCAACAACTGCTCAGTCCCTCCACATCCTAAACAGTCCCCGCCGCTCGTCCGGGGCTACTTATTCGTGTATTCAGTAGCTGTTCATCATATCTGATGGAACCCCACCATCCGCAACCCGTTGACCCGCCGGGTTGCTTGCAGCTCAGCTCCGTAGAGTCTACACCTACTCTACGGTCTTCCCGGCGTCGATACAGTAGAGGAAGCCATTAAAAGAGCGAAAGAGGTGCGGTTCGTCCATTCGAAGGCGAATTTGAAATAAGGAATGGGTTTCGAACTCCGGAGCCTTTCTGAGGAACTGGGAGAAGTTAAACAGGAGCAGTCGGTGCATTTCAACCGGGACAAGGAAAGCGGAAACGAGCGAGTGCTTGGTATCATCTGGGATTCAAGGCTGGACGAGTTTTCATTCTCGGCGGAACATAGGCAAGACGTTAGACCGTATTTGCTGGAAGGTGAACATCCTACGAAGAGAATAATTCTAAGCTGTGTGATGGGATTTTTCGACCCGTTAGCCTTGCTCACACCGTTTACGATGCATGGAAAAATGATAGTGCAAGATCTATGGCGCACGGGATGTGAATGGGACGATGAAGTAGATGTCAACTGCCTTGGTAAGTGGGAACGCTGGACTGGTCTGTTGGCAAAAGTGGAGGCAATACGCATACCTCGCTACTACTTCAAAGACGCCGTTTCATCTTCAATCAACTCGCTGGAGCTACACTTTGCACATCACGAACGACCAATTTTCGGATACACAAGGGAATTGCTTTCGAAAGCACTGCGTTCTCCATTTTTTTCAATTGAATCAAATGCGATCACGTATACAAATGCACCAGGTTGAGCCTTTTGCCAAAACAGGTCAAAATATCAAAACATAAACAATCTTCCAATGGAAACTTATCGAAAACATATCGATTTTTGAAGTGGGCACTTTATTTTGTCACTGTTTTTTTTTTTTTCAACACAAATAGATTTTTTTTTCTTTAAGCAAAACTCCTTTTTTTCAGTATTCCATAAGTGAAACTTAAAAAGAATATAAAAAATAAAATAAGAAAAAAAACTACACTGTGTTTACTTTAATTTGAACCAAGTAAATGAAAGAAATTGAAAAAACGATGAGGTGAGCACTTTATTTTGCCTATCAGTGTAGAACAACATGTCTTCAAAAAACTGTGCACGAATTCAAATCAAAATACGTTATAACCTCGTTGAAAAAAAAAACTCTAACGTCTCCAAATGACTGCATTTTGTATACTGAACCACTTTGCCCAAGACGGCTACCCTCTAGCTTAATTTGGCAAAGATAAACTGAAGCAGCATCTCTGCGGCGAAATCTGAGAACATGATAATGACGAAAGGCGACATATTACATACCGAAAAACTAAGACGGCAACTCTCACAAGCTTCAATTGACAATCATAGACTACAGCTCCATCTCTCTTGAAAGATATGGAACTAATATGATTACGACAAATCTCACAATGAGAAACTTTGCTGTAGATGGCAACTTTATAGAGTTTCATTTGTCAAAGATAGACTGCAGCGCCATCTGTGCTGAAAGATCGGGAACTAATATGATTACGTCGAAAGACGACAAATGTCACAATGAGAAACTTTGCCTATGATGGCAACTCTCTAGAGCTTCATTTATCAAAGATAGACCGCATCGCCATCTCTGCGGCAAGATCGGGAACTAATATGATAATCTTACAAGACGACAAATGATATACTGAAAAACTTTGTCCAAGACGGCAACTCTCTACTACAAGTTTGGAATTTTTTGTATGTAATTCTGCTCACACACAGAAATCAAAATCTCCTTCCCTTTGTAGTAGGTTCCCGGTGGCCAATGTTACTGGAACCAGGTTTTTCCACCACCAATGCATTTTTAAGACCATAACCTTTCAAATGAGGTGCAGCATTGTGTCTAGGTTGAAATTTCATAATTCTAGAAAGGGTTGAAATCCGGGTCAATATTGACCCTGATTTCTTATGTGTAAGTTTTTTTAATACCCGAGGAAGGTTAACATTAGCAGTTCTTCCGAAGGAAAACACAATACCACTCTGAAAAACTGACCAAGTTCAAAGGAAAAAAGATCGTGAGTTTTGGATGGTCCTGAAGAGTCCATTTTACCGATTTTTCGATACAAACTTATAGTAGGAACTAGGAAACACGTAACGACGTGACGCATGACTATCGTCGATTGAGTCGATTCAGTACCGAATTGAAGTGAAAACAAACCATTAATCAAAGGACGCATGTTTCGAGTAGTTCATTACGTCAATTGACGCAAGTTTGTGCTTAAAATCAAAAGAACTGATGAACATAAAGACCAAGATGACCGACAGACAAGTCATGTTTGACAGGAAAAATATTCATCGTGACTCGATAGCAAGAACCAAAATCGAATACATGAAAATGATCTTGCTCGAATCGAAATGATTGCGTAGGAGGTTCATTTTCCTTTATATGCGTCGATAATGTTGAACCCTGGTGCCGATGCTCCCGTCAACCTCGCTGCAAGAAACATGGCTGCTGAAGCCTACGAGTTGGCGGGAAAAAACCGCCCGTGACAACAACGAGACAAGAATCATCCCACGCCACCTGCAGATGGCCACCCGCAACGACGAGGAGCTGAACCAAGAATACCAAGAAGAAAGCCCAAGTTCAATCGAGAACCATGTTTCTCCCCCGTCAACTAAATCCGTCCTTTTCAGGACGACCGAATCAGTTTGCCAACTGAAGAGTTTATTTGGTTGAATTTTTCTCTTGTGCTGTTTGAAATTTCCATTACCGCGCCCCGGCTGAACATGGCATTGCTTTAAACGCCGTGTCCCGGAGTAAATGACAAAGTGCGTTGAACAACCAACGAACGAAGATCTATAACGCATTATTCGAGCCGAACTGCAACACGTCAGACCGACCATGTGTACAGATCTATAGTATAGAGGGTAGGTTGAGTAGTGTAACTAGTTGTTTAATGCTGGTAATGGTCTCTTCAAATTCCAATCAGTGCTTGAAAGTGTTTCGTACGTTCTAGTGCCTTGGATAGAGTCCCTACCATTGGATAGAAATCAAATCATTTTGAGAAAGTCTAAGTGAAATGTCCCAGCATTTGGTGAACGGAAGGGATTTGAACAGTATATGGCGTAGCTTCCCGACTGATATAGAGTATCTTGATATCATATGACATACATATTACTTCCAGTGAAAGGAAGATGTATGAATGTATATCAAATAATTAAGGTTGTAGTGCGAACCTTTGGTGTATGGGAATTAGATTTAGAACGAAACCAATTTCGGCCACTCTCTAAACAATCAAGCGATCTAGATTGCACATTGCTGCGTAGTCCTCCTCACCTTTGCGCACAACTCCATTAGGCTGTACCTTGAAGTTTTTTTTTTCTAATTTTATGCAGTGCTTTGCAGTCATGAAATCAAATAAAAGTCTGTAACTGAGTCTAGCTGTCCCTCAGCTCAAATTAAAATCAAACCCGACATCAAATGTGACAGTTCCATCTTCAATAAAAAAAAGAAATACTATTTACTGTACACAGCTCTTCCCATCGCGTGTGGCCAGCATTCATCGATTCGTGTTCCTCCAAGCATTATTGTCCAGGGAAATTATACATCGCCATTCGCCAAATATGCTAATCATGCAACAAATGAAACTCATGCATGCGATGTTGAATTGGATTTTATTGTCGTCATCGCTCGGGTATTACACATTCAAACGGGTGACATTGACCAGTTGGTGACGGCACCAGCTGGAGGTCGCCTCTGGCTAATTAAATAGAAGAAAAAAAAACTAAAAACAAAACATCGCTATTACTACGATCAACCCCATTTCCAATCAAAAGAAAAACAGAGGGAAGTTGTATCACTGCCAGTCGAGCGCGTGTTTCCCCTTTTGGTTGATATAATTTTCGATTGCCAATCGCCATCTCTTCGAATCGATCATTGCCCACTTAGCGCAGCAGCGAAAATTATGTGATTTTTTCCCCGCGGATTACATCCACCACGCAGATAAAAAGCGGTAAAGTTATTTATTTACGAATCTCACCCATATCTCATCTCGCGCAATGGCCGCTCATTATGACACTTTTGCGTTTTGTTTTGGACTGCACCAACGTCATTTTGGAATCGAACACCACAACCATCATTGCGACCGATGATGCACGTCGGAGTCGAATTCGTCACTCAAGGAAACGATTGTCGTCTGACTGATAAACAAAACAAACTTCTGTTTGCAGCAGGCTGGCAGTTTATGTAAACATCGTTCCATTCGTTGTCGTGGGCAACCAACTCTGTTGACAGGAAAAGTTTATTTTGTTTCTGTTAGCTCAACTTCTGGTCGATATCGGTGTTTATGTTGCTGGAAGTAAACACAGCATCTGGATCGACCTAATTATCCGTTTCCGACTGCAGTCGGCGGATTGATGTGCACCGGGAATAGAATGTGAAGAATGTGTCTGCCACGTTCCCACGATAAGAATGGGCCCGTGTCGGAGATAATGATTACCTAGATACCATGTAGATTGGAATGACGTAGGTAATTACATCCGCGAACTTGCAGACGAGTGTCGGAATTCTTCAAATGGGTACAGTAATTGAAACTATTCAGATGGTGTAACCTTTGCATGAATTAACTCTAATTAAGTGCCAATAAAAGCTCCCGAGGGGCAACAGATTGCCTCAGAAAGACGATGGGACCGAGCGTAAATTTGTATGAATAAATAATAACCATCATAATGGAGTGTTCCGCCAATTCAGAATCGCAACATCATCATCATCATCATCTGCTGCTGCTGCCACACAAATGCCAATTTATCAGTGTTCTCATCTGATGGATAAATTCATATGCTGGATGATGTGTGTATTGTTGGTCGTTTAGCAAAACTGGAGCATCCGACATTCTCAGCAAATGGTTTACAATCAGAACGAAAACGGCTTGATGTCACGTTCGCCGATTTGGCATTGAGAGTGCAGTCCATATTCTGATGGTGATCTCTGATACCGTTCGATGCTATTCTTAACAAGATCCGCGATGAATGGTCGCGGCAAGTGTTATGCTACTAAATAACTATTTTTTATTTCCAACGCTGATTGTTATTAACAAAAAGAAATCATCGTTATTTACCGTTACTTTCCGTCTGACCCATGTCGTTAAGATTCTCCTTTCCAGTTCCTTCGAGTCAATGTCCCATTCAATCCGCATATCTCATCTCAAAACAGGTCAGCATACACGAACAGCTGATTCCAACCCCGACCTCTTCCACGCATTCTCTGGTCGGTGAATCACAACCGATTGCCGGCTCACAACATCCAATGTATCGGACTTTAACCTTCTCTCGGAATCACTCAACACAGAAACTTGAATCGCACGGTTGTAAGTATCAGAAAACTATCGTCAGCCGAGCTCGGTGACACCACCCAGTTTCCTGCCGAACCGGTTCCGCGACAGTTCTTCCAAGTAATCGCCGCCAACTTCTCTTCCACGCCTCTTCTTATAAGCTGAGCGGCTTTCTACGGATCAGGTCGATCGATCTTCTGGTTTCACGCTTTCACTACAAGGCGGATAGCAGCTCGTACCTTCTAACTTAGGACATCAAACTCAAAGCAGTAGCATCTTCCCAGCCTACTTTGGCAACGTGCACCAGTTTTCTTCCAACAGAAACAATTGCCTCCCGACGAGCGCTCACCAACTTCACTCTTCAAAATATACTACTCCAACAAATAAGAAAAGGCACCTGATGGATTTTCACTGTACTATTTTTCACGTTTTCACCAGAATGACATCTCAATACGTTTGAAAAACACAGCAAACCACCAAAGAAACGATATTTTCTTTCTCTAAACTGTTGTCATTTGTATGCACCAACAGCGACGACGACAACCATTGAGATGGGACCCACTTCGAACATCGAAAAAAACCTCTTCTTTTTTTCGTGTTTATTTTGTTCCCAGCGGAAGGCAAAAATAGATAACACAACACTTTCGAGTACAACAGCCAGCCAGCAGCACTTCAGAACTTTGCACAATCTTCACAACTAGGTTGGGGGGGGGGTGGACTAGGGCTGGATAAGTGGCTGCATAAGATTTCAATTTCACTGCATTCCAACCGAAACCATCCTCATCAAGTGATGATCCTTGACAGAGTCGGCGTTTTTCCGAGATCGACCGCGGCGTCACTTTTTTTGGTGAATCAAACAAACACGCGCGCGAGAAGGAAATTAACGATACACAACACTCGCTCTACGACTCGTTACCGGTAACTGACACGAGGATCGATCGTCGACTTCGGTGCGGTGATCTCGCGATCGACGATGACTGTTGTGCAACGTTTTTTCTTACTCTCCCGCGAGTATGCAACAACAACAGCTGATTGAAGTCACGTCGCATCATCAATCTGTTGTAGGTAATTATTTGGATTGCAGAGATCGTTTACACAAAACACGGAGTCGCTCGCTCGTTGGTTGGAAGTCTCTGCACGGCGCACATTCGAGGTTTGTTTGGAGTGCGGTCGTTTATAGCTCCGATTAGCCGCTCATTAGCTGCGCGAGCGGATCGTGGTTTGTGTTGGGGAAATGGAAATCTGACCTCCTATAGGAACTGTGATGATCGTTTGGAGTGTTTTTTTTTTGTAGGGATTGTGAATTGATTCGTTGCTACTATTGCGAAAAAGAGTATTGAGCTTTGTGAGTGAAAGAGCGTCCTACGGTCTACTAAACTTGGAGTTTGTTGTACGAACCTAGTTCGTGAATAGTAAGAAATAAGAAATAAGCTCTATCGAAGCTTTAGATTTTTTGTTCATGACCATTATCAAACTTGTATTATGGTTCGTAGGATCCACGTTGTGCGGTATTTGACGAATTTCACGCCAACTCATCCAGTGTTTGGCAGCACCCTCTCAGAATCCAATGAAACTTTGTGGGTGTGTAGACTATGTCTTTTCAAGCAACTTTGCATATTTCGTTTTTTCAAAATTTATCTAGACTGCCACTTGAAAAGGGCTTCAGTTTTTTGATCGATTTTTTTTTAATCAACATAACTCAAAAATAACAAGACTTACAAAAAAGTTATGTATGGGTGACTTTTAAAAAATCGTTTTACCTTTTATGAAAATTACTGTAAAAATTATAAAATCGATTCTCACACGCTAAATAAAATATTTTAAAATTTAAAGTCAATTTGCAAAAAATGACTATCTTGGAATTGAACGAATTTTTTTTCTTAATAAAGGCAATATATTTTTTTTAAAGTTCGCGATACATCGCGAGATGGGCACTTTTAAGGAAAAAAAAGTTTTTCTAACAAAAAAATGTTCATGTCCTATTTTTACCGTGTATCGCGCCAACTCGTCCTATAATTTGGTCCTAAAACCTCACAGAAGCCAATTAAGTTTAATGATAATGACAATTTGTATTTTTTAAGGGTCTTTGAATGTTTGAAAAATCAAGGCGACCATTAGGAAAAGGCTTATTTTTAAATTATTATTTTTTTAAACTGTAGTGATAATACAACTAAATCAGGTGGTTGATCCTGTTTATCACCAAAACTTTGAAGTATATTACAAGAAGGACAATAAATTGGAAAACAAAAGCATTATCATAATATCGGCACACTTAGAAAATTTTACAGTATTCACTGTAACGGGCCAGTACCCATTAATGGGTAAACATGTACCCATTTTTTGATAGTATATAAAGCTGTCAAAAAATGGGTACTTTTGATATCAAGATAATGCGTACTAACTACCCATTTTTTATTTTCAATGAGATACCATAAGATGGGTATTTTTCTACCCATTAATGGGTAAAAAATATCTTAGCATTCTGCTGGCTCGCTTTGTATAGTTGAAAGTGCGCTTTTCGAGAATAATAAAACTTCGAGTCGGATGCCTGTCCACGAAAACGCGTAGAATATGGAAGAACTGGAGGCTAAATTGAATAGCGAAAGCTTTCAAAAACTTAGAGGTATGTTAATAATTTCATTTAATAATATTAAATGTTCAATTTCATCAGCAGAATAGTACTTTCCAGAATCACTGCGTGGAACATTGATAATTTTAAACCAGAGCTTCCGGTAGTTTGATAGGTTGAAAATGTAATGTGAATATGATAGGTGAATGATAGGAGAATGATAGATTCCTAAATGTAAAGTGAATCGTTCTACTCGAAACGGCCATCCAGTACAAACGGGCCGAAGGAAGACATTTGGCTGCGTTCATAAAAAAACAGTTGTATTGAAAGAAACGATGCACTATATTTCAATTATATAGAAAACGAAAATAATTATAAGTTGTTTGCTAAAATGTTGTCGTTACGAATAAATATAAAAATATACACATATAGTAATTGCGAACTATTGTGTTTGTGCTAATGCTCATTATTCTATATTAACAAAAAAAATATCACGAAAAATGGGTATTTCATACTCATTTCCCAAATAACAAACATTTTGTAAAATGGGTAAAAAATACCCGATAGTCTGACGTACAGGCTATTTACCCATTAATGGGTAAAATCGTTTAACCCATTAAAGGAGGTAACCCACTTAAGTTCGAAATGGGTGATATTTTACCCATTAATGGGTACTGGCCGGTTTCAGTGTTCGGTGATTTTTTACCGAACCTTCAACAGCTGAACGTTCGGTAATCCGATTTAACGGATTTCGGTAAAGTTTGACAAGTTCCGGTTAATTTTTTACCGGAATACTGTAAAATTTCACCGAAATCCCATGACTCAATAGCAGTTCAGTTGTTTTTATCAAAATTGCTAGATTTCATTAAACAAAATTCAATATATTGCTCAAAAATTATGTTAATGTCTGATGGAGCAGCGGCTCATTACAAGAACAAAAAGAACTTTGCCAGCTTGTGCAATTTCAAGTCCAAGTATGGATTGGCAGCAGACTGGCACTTCGTTGCAACGCCTTATGGGTATATTTGATGCTATTGTTGGTACTGTCAAGCGAATGGCAAAGAGATCATGCCTTGCTCAATATTATGGAAACCAAATCAAAATTCCTCGGGAACTATATGACTAGGCAGTTGAACAGACAAATAAAAGTACTACAAAACTGAATTTTTGCTTCATATCAGCTGAACAGCATGCAAAAATGTCAGAAGAATTTGAGGAGTTCTATAGCCACGTACAGATAATACCCGGTAAACCGAAATTTCATTGCTTTGTACCTATTTCAGAAAATCAAATTTCAGCTAAAATGTTTCTGATTCAAAGGATAAGCTTAAGCTTCGATAAGCATGGCAGATGCATAAGCCCGTTGAATCGAAAAACTAGTCGTAGTTCTAACGATATTCTACAGATCGAAAAGTCACTACCGTTAGAGATCAAATCCAACTTGCTAATGGATGAGTGGTACCTGCTGAAATGTGAAATAGATATGTTTCACAGACTTCTTCAGTGTCGTATACTGATACTCGAGTATTAGTACACGACACTGAAGAAGTCCACACATTGTAGACGAAATAGGCGTATCTGTCAAGATAAGCAATAAAGGTAGTTCGAATTAAATGGAAACTACTAATCTTTCTTCTCATTTTCTAGTTACAGGTATTTCACTAAAAAGCTCACACTCTCCAGGATAAATATGAGGTCTGTAAAATATACCATAGATGTTTAAGGTTGTACAATAAACGTAGTAAATTTGACTGAAATTTCAGGGTAGTTTTGAAAATAGGCATAGTCGGGTAAAATGGTAGTTTTTACTACAAGATTTTTTACAGTGTATGGACCTACACTCCACCAGTAACAGGAAGCTTCAACTAGATACTTCGACCAAGAGTTTGTAGATGTTTGTTGTCGCTGGAGATCAGGCAACAGGAAGTCGATACAAATAGGTATCACATCGATATGGGTATCACATACAAATAGAGCAAGAGTTACCTCTTGCTCCTCAATTATCGACTACGTATTTAAGGCTTAGTGCAAATCAGTTCACGAAACTCCCGCCAAACTACACCCGAAGCCCGTAAGATGACGTTAGTGAGTTCCCTGCAGATATTATTCAGAGCATTTATTCAAAGAGTAACGTCTGGTTGTCTGTGCAGGCACAACGTTCTGTGCACTGTAATTTTCGAGTACCATGGGTAATTAAAAATATGGAACAATGTATACTTAGTAAGCATTTGTTCATGACCAAAAGAGGTCAAAAACTATCATACTATCGCTCACGCGAAAAAAAGATGCTTAAAACTAGAAGTCTGTTTCTTCTAGGTGCACTTTAATTTAAAAAGAATGACACGCTTTTTCAAACTGAAAACCTTCAAAATCTGGCTTCGTAGCCCGCACGTTATTCGCGAAAGATCCATAGGATTTTTTTTTATAATTTTCTATTATTCAACTTTCATTTATTTGATTCATTTTATGCATTCATCTGCAAATTTGCTTCAAATGAATCGAATGGAAAATTAGCTCAAGTGCCGATTAATCAATTTAAAACGAAAAATCCAAATTTTCTAAGCCGACCCCTCGGACAGAATAAAAATTAGAGTGGTAATCGACAATCAAAATTTCAATGAAAAAACATCAGATGACAAATTTCCCACAGAGAAAACACGTGAGGGCCTTCGAAAATCCACCTATTTTACAACAGTCGATTTGAAGTCAGGGTTCCATTGAATTGAAGTGGTCCCAGATCATAATAAAGTTTTAAAAAGACTTGCTGATTTCAATACATTAATTAAAATCCAACTCGACTAATGCGGGTTTATGAAATCCAAAAGAATTTCATGGACGTGTAATTACAACAAAGGGAATTAAACCTAACCCAAGAAAAATAAATAAAATTTAAGAATGATATATGCTGAATGTTTATATGCTTATAGTAAGTTGCCATCATCTGATTAACAAATTAGCGTCCGAATTATTTCAAATTCATGATAATTAATGATATTTTTTTAGGAGTACTTCAGAGTACCACAAAAACGTTTTAAGCTCATTTAAATGGAAATCTACGGTCATTTTTTTTATGACACGATGCACTGTGTTTTTTTTGGGCCCAAACCCGTGATTTTTTTTTTTATTATTATAGTATAGTTAAGTTTTTTCTTTTTTTTTTTTTGGAAGTGTGAGAAAAGCTTATTTCCTTCGTAGACAAAATAGAGTAATAGTATCTTCAGCAAAGTTGTAGAAAATGATAATCCAATCAAATTTGCTGAATAAAGTCTGTATCCACATTAATCCGGACACCTTCAAATCATTGTGACTTTTGAAATATTGCACGTAGGAATGAAAAATTTCACTGTGGTATAGCTGAGAGTCTATGATGAAAAAGACTATGATTGATGTTTACATTTCATGTTTAGTATTCAAGATGGCGACGAAAGAAAAACAAGTGCGCGAGCGAATTTTGTACGGGCGTACGGCAAATACTGACTTGTCAATACGGGACCTTGCAAAAACACTGGATTTGCCTAAATCCACTGTTCACGATGTGCTCAAATCATTTTCGGAACGTTTGACGGTGGAGAGGAAACCGAAAAGTGACAAAAACATTGGACGCGCTGATCCTGCCATGGACCGAAAGGTGAAAACGATATTAACGAAAAACCAAAATCTCTCCATTCGAACGGTGGCTCGTAAAATAGGGATGTCGCCTGGTTTTGTCCAAAAATCAAAACAACGTTTGAGACTTAAGTCGTATTAAGTAAAAATAGTTCCAAATCGCAACGACAAACAGAACTTGGCAGCAAAATCACGGGCTCGATGTTTGTAAAATGTCCTGGAGGATTTCAAGCAGCTTCCAGGGCTGGCTTTTTATTCTGCTATGGCCAGAAATGCTACAGCTGAGCATTTCAGAACGAAGAGAGCATCGAAATTTCCCAGAAAATACCTTGTGTGGCAAGCAATTTGCACGTGTGGCAAAAAGAGTAAATCTTTCATCACTACAGGCACAATCAACAACGAGATCTATCAGAACGAGTGTCAGAAGCGATTGCTACAAAAAACCCCCCCCCCCACCCCGACCACCCCCCCCCACCCCCCCCCCCCCCCCACCGCACGCACCAACAAAACACACAACCCCCCAACACACCCAACCGCCACCCCCGGACCCCCACCGCGCCCCCACCAAATCCAACACCCATACTTGTTTTTCCCCGAAACACACACACCAAACAAAACAAACAACCCCGACAAATAAAACGCATATTATTTTTTATCATTTTGGGTCCCGTTTGCGACACACCCCTTATACCACAGTATTATCCATTCACATTTCTGAACATTATGTCGTTTTTCATTCACAACCTCTACAAATATTTTTTTAGTCATAACTTTCTAGTGAAATAACATCCATGAAAAGTTTTGCCTTGGCAAAAGTAGTTGCGTAGCTGTTCTACTTTCACATTTAGCCCTATCCTGCTCCCGCAACTGGTAGATGATAAAAAAAAGACTTCGTGAAAGATCGTGAAAGATCGTGTCCACAACGACAAAACAACGAGCATATCACGAGTTCCATTTTGTGGCACTCGATGGTATTCAGTTTTTTTTCGCGTTTGTTACAACCAGCACCGCCTCGATCGACGTTGTTCGTTTGTTGCTTTGTTCGCTTCTTTTTCTCAAATGACAATAAATTCTACAAACACTGGTGGCTGCACATTCAGTCTGGTTGTGCGTAAAATCGACATAACCAAATGAAATTCTGTGCACAAATGAGTGCGTCGCTAAGAATTCCGAGAGTGGGTATAGTAGCTATAGCCACACGACCACCAACCACACCAGTTGGCATTTAGTTGAAACATCTGGACCAACAATAGAATAGGGCCCAACAGGTATTGATCCTTTTGACACTCACCGCTGGTGGGCCCATCTCAACTCGCTCTTGCATACCCACTAAAATGAAGAGGAAAGTTGGATCTTTCTAGTAGTAGTAATGGTTTGCGTGGGCGAGTCGAAATGGGCCCAGCAGCGACGTTTGAAGTCTTTGTTTACAAATACTTATAAGCCATTTTGAAAAGTTTCTCCAGACATGGTATTACTGAAGCGACATCACAACTAAAATAATGAAGCTGAGCTATGCCTTTTGCTTCTCTCTGACTCGTATATCATTCATAAAGTACATCTGTGTGATGATTCTATAGAATAAAAACATAGTCATTCGCACACATTCGCACACATTCGAATCGTGCTCTAAATAAAGCTGGATTTCTCTCAATGCAATGCTCATACCGTCGTGGCGTCCATTGATTGTTGTCATAGTTTTGATATCCTGTGCAATATTTTTCATTTATCGGAGTAATATTCGTAAGTTTGTCATTATTACTGATCAAAGTTCATCTAATTTAGTGTTTGCTAATAAAACAGCATAAAATGAGATTCAAGTCAATTGAAGATGCCGTTGATCGCTTCAGCATTGAAAGTGTTCGACAGAATGTAGTTGCCTTGCCGCCAGCAGCCAACGATTCTGGCGAAGAGAAATCCACCGATGATGAAGGTGCATTGGAAGCGGAATTGCAAGTTTCAGGTCAGTTAGAGATGGATTCATCGTGCGAAGAAGTGGGTGACGCAGGGAAAGGAAGCAATTCGAAGCATCCACCAGCATAACCTGCTTTTACACGACATCCACCGAGAAAGAAATCAAAAAAATGCGATGGATACTGTTATAATTTCAATCTTTATTGCGGAAAATCGTCCAGCGAAGAGAGTACACAACCTCTGGGAACCAAAGTAGTGACTGCAATGCTCTTTTTTGTTAAGGATCCCAACAGCCATATTGTGTTTTTCGATAAGTATTTCAGCTCATATGCTTCGTTTGTGCTATTGAAGGAAAAGGGGTTTCGAGCAACCGGTACTATGCGACAAAACAGAACGGCGCAATGCCCTCTTCAGTCAGATAAAGTGTTAACGAAATGTATACGAGGATCCTTCAACTATAATTTTGATCGACGCAGTAACAATCGTTAAGTGGCACGACAATACCTGTGTAACTGTTGGAACGAATTTTGACACAGTGGAGCCATTGGCGTCCGTTCCGAGAAGACAAACAAATACATGAAGTTGTAGCAATCAAACAAAAGCACATGATCAATTGCTACAATGTAGATATGGGAGGAGTAGACCATCACGATTGGGTTTTGGAAAAGTTTTCCATAGTTGTCCGTGGTAAAAAAAAAAATGTTCTGGCCATTGTTTACCAGAATCTTGGACATGGCTGCAACTAACACATTCGTTATATTCAAAAAGTTATCACCGAACTCTCCCAGCATCAATATAATTGGAAAAAGGTCAAATCAGCGACGATGCCAAATGCAAAACTGCACAGGAAGACCACGCACGTTTTGTGTAAAAAGCAATGTAACTCTATGCATAGCATGCTTTCTAAAGTTTCATTGTAAATGGCACTGAAAAGTGCGTATTGCTGAATGAAAAGGAACGTAAAAAGAATTTGTTGTACAATTCAGGTGTTGCAAATAAAAATTTATATGCTGAGCGAATATGAATTGATCTCTCTCATACCACAAAGTCTCATACCAGAAAGTCAGAAGTACCCAGAAAGTGGCCAATTTCCCTGGATTACCAAGTTCCCGAGGACGTGGCCAATGCAACCAGGGACACCCAAAATGTCCTCCAATGAGTTTGTTTCAAAATCCGGAAGTTTGATGTGTCACAAGATAGGTTTCAGAAATGTCCAGAAAATGACCACTTTCCAGGAGGAACCAGGTTCCAGGACGTGGCCAATGCAACCAGGGACACCCAAAATGTCCTTCATTGAGTTTCTTTCTGAAAATCCCGAAGTTTGATGTGTCGCATGATAGGTTTCAGACGTAATCAGAAAGTGGCCACTATCCCGGGGTACCGAGTTCCCGGAATGCCAGGAAGACGTGGCCAATGCAACCACAGACACTCAAAATGTTCTCCATTGCGTTTGTTTCTGAAAATCCAAAAGTTTGATGTGTCGCATGACAGGATTCATGATCGATTCGAAAGTGACCACCGATTCTGGAACATTAGCCTGGGACAAAATTTAAATTCCAGTTCCCTAATGATTTTCGGAAGCCTTTTGGACCTTGTAATAACTGTGCAAAATTTCAGCTCGTTTGGTGAAACTATATTTTAGCGCTAGTGGTTTTAATTTTACATGTGATTTTCCATGGGAAAACTTACTTTTACAGATAAAACTCTGGTGAGGTGACCCGTTGTCCTCTAAAAATAATTCAATCAAACCAATCTCTGGGATATCTTCCAAGAAAACTTTTCTTCGAAGACCGCAAAGCGATCCGACATTTGTGGAAAAAGTGCCATTAAGCTGAAACTGATTGCTAACCAATCAAACGGTTCAATGAACTGTTTTCTCTTGCAGCACTGCCACCTGCAACCTGCTGCTGGCTGCGCGAAGCAACCACTGTGTTTTTTTCTTGTCCACTCAGCATGGAGGAACTGTGCTGCTAGAAAAAACAGTCCAATGAGCCGTTCGATTGGATAGCAATCAGTTTCAGCTTAAAAATCTCTTTTTTTTCACAAGCGTCGGATCGCTTTTAGGGTCTTCTAAGAAAAGTTTCTTTGAAAAAATTTCCCAGCAAGTTAAGGGATTGATTTTATTTTAGAGGACAACGGGCTACCTCGCCAGATATTTCTTTGAAAAGGTAAGTTTTTCCATATAAAATACTATGGAAAATTAAAACGGCTAGCGCTAAAATATAGTTTCACCGATCGAGACGAAATTTTGCAAAGTCATTATAGGAACCAAAAGGCTCCCAAAACTCAATAGGGAACGAAAATAATTTTGTTTCATATATCCGTGTCCCAGGCTAGCTACAAAGGGACCCACCTCTCTTTGCTACAGACCTACCGTCTGTAGGGCAAAAGAGTGGTGGCGAGACCTAACGGGAGTAGATATTCCCACGTTGTGTCAGCTTCCTAGGCTGTGGCAACGGGCATGGGACTCTACGCGCCCCAAAATGGATTGGCGCATCCGGCAGTTATGTGGGGCAAGGGCAAACCCCGAAGTTGCCAAAGCGGCCTATGGGGAAATTGCCTCCACATTTGAAGGCCTGAACCTGCTGTTTACGGATGGCTCGTTAATAGAGGAAGAGGTTGGTTACGGGGTATCTGGGAGGGCCATAAGCCGTTGCGGTCGGTTACCCGGCATCTGCGGTATCTTCTCAGCTGAGGCCTATGCGCTCTTGCAGGCATGCAAGTTGTCAAAATGGGACTCAGACTGTTGTTTTCTCCGACTCTGCGTTTTCTATCTGCCCTTGAGCATGGGCAAGTGGGACACCCGTGGCTGTTGGAAGTACAACAGTTTGCTAACGTAACCTTTGTCTGGGTACCTGGACAGGCAGGTATACCTGGTTATGAGGTTGCTGATAAACTAGCAAACCAGGGTCGTCATGCTGGGGCTAGGGGACCTACCTGTCTCGTACAGCGATACTACACGCTGGGTGAAGCGGACCTCCCGATGCGCGTGGGAGTGAACTATGGTATAACAACCGAGAAGCGTTCCTACGGCGTATCAAAAATACTACACAAGAGTGGAAAGACATGCCTACCCTCGAGATCAGAAGATTCTGACTCGGCTGAGGATAGGTCACACTCGACTCACTCACGGGCCACGTATCAACGGTAGTAAGGCCTACTGCCAAGGGTGCGGAGCGGATTTAGATGTTAATCATCTATTAGTGGAGTGCCTGCTAGGGCACAATTAAGGGTAGAAACGGGAGTTATAGGCACAATACGTGAAGTATTGTATAACGACCGTAGTACACGAATGATCTGTACTAAAGTACTTGAGGGCGCTGGACTTATATCCGTCTCGAATGAACTAAAACGTCTACAGCAGACGTACAGTTTAAAGAGACGTTAATAAAATGAATCACTACCCGAGTAACACATCTTCATGATTTTATGTTGAGTAAGCTTCTATATAACCAAATCCAGTCATATAAAAGTATTTTCAACCGTTATAAAACTTGTGTGTTGCTTGGGTAGTTGTAACAGTGAATTAACCTCAAAATTTACCAATTCTAAACTTAAACGACCAGCCAATTCTCATTTTGGAAAAACACTCTTGCAAAATAAAACTAGGTAATCGGATAATTTACTATTAGCCTATCCACTAATATTGTTACCAACAAAATCGAGAAACTTCTTTTTAATAGTGTACGGCACAAAATTAAAAAAAGTTTTATTCACACTTTAATCAAATTAAGCCAAATAATTGCCATGCTAGAAGCCTCGACACTTCCTGGTATCCAGATTTTCTGACGACACTTTCTGGTGTAATTAAAGGAATTTCCAGAACGGTTCAAGTCTTTGACATTCCAAAATGGCAGCAGGGTAAATGCACCCTTCTTTTTGGGGAAATGCTCCTTAAACTTTGGAAAAATGCTCCTTAGATGCGTTTGCCCGGTATAATGCAATCGGAGGTACTTACCATCTGGTTAGCGCTTGCCGGTTGTTTTGACGGGTCTTAAGTTTCTTCAAGATTGCCTAGCGGAGCTTCGCTCTGCAATCTTCGAGGTAGTTTTGACGGGTTTAAATTTCATTTTGACGAGTCTTAATTTCATTTATTTATTTTGTTTCGACGACTCTTAAATTCAGAAACTTAAAACCCGTCAAAACTATACAATCTTGAAGAAACTGAGAGACCCGTCAAAACACCCGGCAAGCCACCAGAAGGTTAATACCTCCGATTGCGTGCTGCCGGGCAAACGCATCTAAGGAGCATTTTTCCAAAGTTTAAGGAGCATTTCCCCAAAAAGAAAAAGTGCATTTACCCTGCTGACATTCCAAAATATGCGAGATTCAGAAACACTCTTAGGTAGTTTGCTCACATGCAGCCGATCACGTTTTTTCACCTTTCCGATCCTTATTCGAGTTTCAAATTATGCTTCGCTATTTTTATTATCATCGCCCGTTTCTGTTCCCAACAGCAGTCACATGGCATGTTTACGTTACGCATTTTAACGAAAGAAGAAGAAGAAAAATCAGTGCAGTCTGATGAGAAAACCAAACCTCGAGCATAAGATGTGACTGCAACACTACCCAATGATGTCTCGCAACACAATGCGAGAGTTCCCCTCTCGCCCCATAGGATATACGAGATCCACCTCCGCTTCCACGATCTTTAGTTCCTTCCTTAGCGAAGCTAGTCATAAATCAATTTTCCATAAAGTGACCGGCGATGAAAAATATTCGAACCGCCTAAGTGAGACATTAAACTGGCCAATTAGAACCTCGAACGCAGCGCACGAGCTGCTCAATCAAACCGAAATGACACAAGCACACGCGCCCGCCCGGCCGGACGTATTTGCCTACACTTGAAGTGCTACGGGCGGACAGACACCCACCACTTACCGGGCGATATGCTTTCCGACAGTAATCGAGCGTCCACTCGAGATAAGCCGGGGTAAAGACGATGGCCGCCGACGAAGACGAATGGACCGGTAAGTAGTTTCACACACTTGAAGAACGCTTGTTTACGTCCAAGTTAAATACGAATCTAGGAGTATCCTATCCCTCGTGGTTACCTTAGTTACAGCGCGCATAACCTGATTGTGAAAAACGATTACATAGCTGGCCGTTGTCACATGATTGGCAAGTGCGGCGATTGATTGATTTCTTTATTGTGCGATTGCTCGTCTGCGGGATTTGATGCAATTGATTTCGTCGGTTTATTGTCATCGCTGTACAGTGTTTACGCTCACTTCCTTTCGGACGACGTTTAACGGGTGTCGTAAAACGAATGGCGATAAGCGGATTGCCACAAAAACCGTTCTTGAAGTTGATGTACGGAGATCAAAGGTGACCCCCCGGTAATGATTTGTTTGGTTTCAATTATATGGAAGCCAAGCAATTAAACATAATTGGCGAGAGAGAGAGAGAGAGAGAGAGAGGTGGGAACATGATTAATTGAGTTCACATCAGCGACTTTCTGCTTGTTGATTTTAAACTCACTGAAACAACAATCATGTCGTGTGATTTCGAAATCAATTCGGAGAATTTATTACTGTAGGTGTCAAAAAACACATAGGCAATGGAACAACACTTTTTTTTTATTAGTATTATTGAAATCATAAACGACTAAGGCCGATGATCATACGCTCGGCCAAGTGGAAACAATTTTTCATTCGATTAAGTGATTCAGTGAAAATCGCTTTTCCAGCAGAAGGGAGTCTATTTTGGGGAATCTTTTGAGTTTAGTTTTCGTGCCCAAAAAAAAAAACAAATGCGTGCTCCCGTTTCCTCCCAGCTTTCGCTGCGTCATGATGCGGTTCCTCCGGACGTTTGGAATTTTCAATACCCTAAACCCTATTCATTCAGTTGTATGAGTTCGGGCAGGGGAAGGGGAGCGACCGAACTAAATTGAATCGCATATAGGTAGCGGTCAGACGCAACGAAGCGTGTAACCAAAACATCGCCTCCCGGACTTTCCGCTGGTCCCCCTGTATTTTTACTATAATCGGAAAAGTTCCGACCACTACTTCACTTGGGTTATACTTTATGTGCGGCCAAGCTATTTTCAGTACCCCATTTCGCCACGGATGTAGCCGGAGAGTGTCTACGAAGATACTGTATTCTAATTAACGTGATTCTCCCCACTGCTTATTGTGGGCCTATACTAGCGGCTGTTCCGGTTCGGTAACCAAAGCATAGTCTGGCACACTCACTGCATCCAGCTCATTTGTGCATCGGCTTTTTGCCTGCCTGACACTTCAAACGGAGCAGATTGGTTCCCCCTATATTCTAGCCAAAGAAGCGCAGCACTGCGCACTGTACATCATGGGGATAACGTGTGCTTCAGTTAGAATATTTAACAGAGAACAGATCATCTTCTAAAGATCAAGAGAATTCAGATGGCATTAAACGTAGTGAGAACTGTCCAATTGAAGCTAAAACTGATCATCGGATCCTTATGAGGACCATCAAGTTGACGCAGAATCGTTTTTAGAAAGTGAAATATCAATCTTCCTTACAGCAGTTTGACAAGCTCACATTATCCTGATAGAGCATATTATTCAGCTTTGGATTCTAACCGAAGAACACTTTGCGCAGACATGGAAGAAAAATGGCCTTTGCATTCTACCCAGCAGACTGGGAAAATGAAACGTCAGACCAGCAACCCTAGCGCCGTCGGCCTCATCTATGCTGCGCACTATGTGATTATGGCTATTATTATGACCAGTGATGTCAGTTTTCTGCCGGTGCTCACACGATGGCCAGTTTGGTTGCAGTCGTAGATGTTGAGTCATAGCATGTGTCCAACTGTGAAATGTGAGGAACGAGGAAAAGTGCATCACAAACTAATGATTATGGGTTTTAATGCTGCATGGTTGGAGGAATGTGTGGAGTCGAATGAGTGTGGCCAGAACTAGATTCGGGCGAAAGAGATCACTTACCCATAGAGGGTTTTTGAATAATTAAGGTGATTTCGACAGTCCGTCAGTTCGCATGAATCTAATAAAATCTGAGATTTTGATGAAATGTTCAAAAGATTTCATGGGTTTCTCAAAGGTATTCACAGCAAGGCCGAAAAGGTGCATGTAGAACAACAAGTTAAGTCCCAGTAAAATTTTCGCTACAATACCGTGAAAAAACTTGAAGAAGGTCTATCCATTGAACATTTCCTGGAAAAATGTGACATATAAAGAATGTGCACACCAAAAAGTAGTCGTCGGAAATGCCCTAATGCAGTCTTCTCCGTGTACGCTTTGCTAATCCGATCACTACTACATGAATATTAATGTATGTGTGCTATGATGAAGACATCGTTTGGCTACAGTAACCTTTATTCAGTAAAATGGCGTCGAATCAAGAACGCGTGCGCGAAGCAATTTTGCACAAAAGAGTGGAAAATCCAGATATGTCGCACGGCGATATTGCCAAGTCATTAAAAATCGCAAAATCGACGGTTACTAAAGTGCTAAAAAACTTTCAGCAGCGCTTAACTTTAAAGAGAAAGGTCGATTCCGGAGGTAACCATGATTCTCGTTTCGTCGCGGAGAGGAAGAAAGTGATTAAAGAATTTAAGAAGAAACCGAATATCTCCGTTCGTGATGTGGCGAAAAAAGTGAAAATGTCTCCATCGTTCGTCCAGAAAGTGAAGAAAAGTGCAGGCTTGAAATCATTCAAAGTAGGTGTTGCTCCAAATCGTAACGACAGCCAGAACAAGAGCGCAAAATCTCGATCGAGAAAATTATATGACACTATGCTGAAGGAATACGACTGCATAATATTGGACGACGAAACATATTGCAAAGCTGACTTTAAGCAGATACCGGGACTACAGTTTTATACCTCGTTGCAAAGAGGAAATGTTGCTGATCGTTTTAAGCAAAAAAAATTGTCGAAGTTCCCAAAAAAATACCTCGTATGGCAGGCAATATGTGGATGCGGTCTCAGAAGCGACATCTTCATCACGACTGGCACTCTAAATGGACAAATTTACGTAAAAGAGTGTCTGAATAAACGACTGTTGCCGTTCATTCGGGAACACAACGGTTCGGTGCTGTTCTGGCCTGACCTGGCATATTGCCACTATGAAAAACTGGCTAAGGATTGGTACATTGCTAATGGTGTAAATGTTGTCCCAAATTATTGCAATCCGCCAAATTCACCAGAACTCCGTCCGATCGAAAAGTATTGGGCTCTGGTCAAGAGGAATCTTCGAAAAACGAATAGCGTAGCAATTGATGAGAACTGGCAGAACTGGCAGAAAGCTGCAAAATCGGTGACGGATGACACTGTGCAAAAACTGATCGAAGGTGTCAAACGAAAGGTGCGGGCAATTGGATATAACAGGTCAAATTGACTTAACTGTATATGTTTTATATTTGTATTTTTATGAAGTCTTAAATAAATTATTTACTTTTGATTTTCTCATATTTTCCATTTAATACCACTAATTTCCCGTTGACTACTTTTTGATGTGCACATTCTTTATTACAAAAAATAGGCACGAATTATCTTCGATTTGGATGAAAATGTTTATCATTAAAAAATGAGGCACTTCATTTTGACGATAGCACCGATCCCAGACATTCAAGCTTTGGACAGCGTTTTATTGTTTGTGAACTGTTCTGCTCGGCCTATTTTATTTCACAGTTCTAAACTAACGTGATTCCAAAAAAATTAAAGACTGCCCCAGATACTTCCTGATGCAGTCAGAAACCGATGCCATTTCGCAGAAAAGCCTGTCCACGTTAAATTTCGGACACCAAAATAACAGCAGCAAAAAAAATTACACACTATTCAGCAAAACCGATTGTTTATTTCACAATAATAGAGTTATATCTACACAGAAAAAAATCTGAATTTTCATTGTGATGTAAATATCAGAGCATGTAAAATTGTATTGTATACAACATTATCCGCAACGAACGGAATGTCCCTGAACTTTACATGATTTATAACGTTAATTTGTAAGTTTTGTGACGCTCCATTTATGTGCATGATGTTGAACAGAAATTCACCCTACTGTTTCGAGCTGTGTACATTAAACACAGTTGATTAAGATGTTCTTCTTTCTGTAATATTCTCGAACTTTCTGTGCTACACCCCCCATCAGGTTCCGTACGGTATCCTCAGATACGCCCGCCGTGACGATTCTCCATCTTCTGTTGAAATCATCGGCATCATTGTCTTTCTTCTTAGTTTCTAAAAGTTTCCGCTTAACTAGAGCCTTGTACTTATCTATTGGGCGAGGTTCTGGACAGTTTGGTGGTTGTTTTTGGCCCATATTTGACCTCTTGTACCTTCTAGTCAGTCCGGAATCACTTCAATAAGAGTGAATCAGGCCCAAATTACCTCTTCTGAAAAACTTTCCCGAAGACTCGAACTTTCTATTTTATCAGAACCACGAGATAGAGCATGTTGGAATTGTTCAATTTTGCATGTTCACTAGCGCCACGTAGCGGTGGACTTCTGAACAAAAAGGTCCATCTACCGGATGCCTTTGACCTTATGATTAACTTTGCTGAAGACAATAACATTCGATCTTATCAGAATCACGAGGTAGAATAAATTTAAAATGCTCAATACTGCATGCTCACTAGCACCACGTAGGGGTGGAGTTCTAAGCCAAACTCTTCACTATCCGGATGTCCTTGACCTTCTGAACAACTTTGCCGAAGGCTCGAACTTTCTATCTAGAACAAGTTGAAAATGCTCACTTTTCCATGCTCACTAGCGCCACGTACCGGTGGATTTTCAAACCTAACGGTCCAGTTTTTGAATGCTCTTTTGTTGTTAGAAGCACAACTTTGCCGAAGACTAGAACTTACCATCTTATCAGAATGACGAGATAGAACATGTTGAAAATACTCGGAATTTATTTCTATTCATCAACAGGTCCATCTTCTCTTGAAATCATCGGCATCATTTTCTTTCTTCTTAGTTTCTAAGAGTTTCCGCTTAACTAGAGCCTAGTACTTCTCTATTGGGCGAAGTTCTGGACAGTTTGGTGGTTGTTTTTGGCCCGTATTTGACCTCTTGTACCTTATACCATTCCAGTACGGATTTTGCACAGTGACAAGAGTCCAAATCAGGCCAAAACAGAGCTGGGGAGTCGTGGTTTCTGACAAACGGTAGCAACCACTTTTGCAGACATTCTTTCTCGTACACATCCTTATTGATAGTGTGCCGGTAGAGACGAAACTTTTAGATTTTCGACCATAACTGCATATAGTTGAGTCGGTTCAGCTGGGTAATTTTCAGAGCTCGCTTGTTTGCGTCCGTTCGCACGGCTGGTCTCGATCCAAGTGGACGAGTAGTTTATTTCTCGCCTGTTTAACCCAGTCGTCGGTTGGTAACTATGGCAACGGATTCTGAAGTGCTATGTTTCGAAAGCACTGTATCAAATCATCACTTTATTATTCAATATCTTGAACTCTACATCTTTCTCCTTCTCAAAAAAAAAAAAGGGCATTAAATATGTTAGTTGATTAATTTTATTTAAACAGTTGCTGAACGTCAACGTGTGCGGTTATTCAAAACAGTAGAACAGAAGAAAAAATATCACTGTAAATATCTGGACGGAACATTCTTTCCTCTAGCTGGACGTTTCACTATGGGCTCGAGTTCATCACTTTGCTCATCAAGTTTCTTCCGTTTAGTTGAATTAGCTTCCGGTTGCCCCATATCACGATCGAGAAGCTCTTGAGGCTCACTGCCTGGTTCAACTGATGATTCTCGAGAAGCATCCGTTTCTGCAGAAGGTGGATATTTCCGTAAGTGTGTGACCGAACGACGATACATTACTCCATCTTTGTTAGCAACTGTAGTGTCACTTTCATCTTCTTCAAAACTGTAAATTTCTCAAGTCGAAATTTAGGTTCGAGCTTACCTGTTTCGTAGTTACGCAGCATCACGGAATCACCCACGTCTATGTCAGAACGTTTAGCTTTTCTACGCTCGTCTGCGTAAAGCATACCTTGCATCTTTTTCATGGCGTCTCTTTCTCGCACCTCCACATCTCGGCGCCAGTGTGGATCCGTTCTTAAAGAAGGTAAGAGATCCTTAACTGGACGTCCGGTCATCAATTCCAACGGAGCTTTTTCGGTTACTGAGTGTGGTGTAGTGTTGTACATGTACACGTAATCCTGGATTGCTTTTCTCCAGTCGCAATTAGTAGCCTTGGCAATACGTAGCGTACGAAGAATTCCTTGGTTCTGCCTTTCTACCAAGTCGTTCAGTTGCGGCCAATAGGGAATCGTACGAACCAGTCTGATGTTTTTACTGTTACAATAGCCTGAAAACTGGGGCAAAAATTATCAAAATTGAACGAAAACCAGCCCGAGAGACCAATCGTCTCCAACTGATCTGATTTGAACAACACTTTATATGCGCGAGGGAAATTAAATTGCGGCACAAAATTCGCTATTTCACACTAAATACTTGGTAATTAATCACTGCACTGCAGAAACAAACTACACTGTTCACCATCACCGTGGGTAATATGAAGTGAATTATACCTGTATTACTCAAATGTATTGTGAGTCAGTCCTGAAGTACTTGAATTTAAGGTGAGTCCTTTCTGAATAACCTGAATATGAATAAAATCAGGCCTGAATCACTTTCCTAAATCACTTGAATTTGAGGTAAGTTAGTCCTGCATCACTTGAATATAAAGTGAAGTATACCTAAATCACTTGAATGTGAAGTAAACCAGACCCTAATTAACCCAAAAAACCCCCCCACAACACCAAAACCCCCACAAAACCCCCCCCCCAATCCCCCCACTTTTTCACCCTAATTTTTCCCCCCAACCCCCCTCCTTTTTACTTTCTAAACGCTTTACACACAACACAAATACCCACCCCCACTTTTCCCCCCCTTTCATCCCCCCCCCCTCTTTTTTTTTCCCTTGTTGGGGACGTATTGCCACTGCGACCATTGATTTGATTTATTGTGGCGTGTCCTCCTTTTTATTTATGCCATATTGTCGCAATGGTAAGTTACTATTTGGAGTAACTACCACTACGGCAGTGGGCAATTTTCCCAAGCAGGTACTACATTTCTTATGAAGTGTACTACTTGATTGGGAGCAGCGTTCCAGACCTCACAGGGTTCAATGAGCCCCTTGTCAAAAAATCTGCATAGTTTATTGAATAGTGCAAAACTGTCGCACATTAAATGCTTAGAGCTTTCACTCTCTAATCCACAAAAGCGGCATTTATCTTCATGAAGTTTACCGATGATTTTCAGGTGATATTTACTCGGACAATGTCCAGTTATCAAACCAGTGTATGTTCTCAAGTCGTTTTTCGAAAGTTTAAGTAACTTTTTCGCATGAGAAGCGTTAGGCTTAATGAACTGTTTGGATAGCCGGGCATTGGAGGTACTATTCCAGATAGCCTGTACTTTGTCCTTTTCCCAGTTCTTTAGTTCTACTTTTAAGGCGCAAGAAGATAAACCAATAAATGGTTCGGGCCCTATGAATTGCATGGATGACCCTATTTTCGCCATCTGATCAGCTTTTTCGTTTCCTTCAATTCCGCAATGACCAGGAACCCAATAGAGGTTAACCATGTTGCGACAGGACAATTGCTGTAAAAATTGAGCGCATTCCTACACCAGTTTAGATGTGAATGTTTTTGACTTTAAAGAATTCAGAGCTGCTTGGCTATCTGAACAAATGCATATGTTTGCATTTTTATAATTTCCAGTATGGCATATATTTCAGCTTGAAACACTCTGGAATATTTTCCCATTGCCACATACAAGTTTATCCCAGGACCAGTTATACCAGCCCCTACCAAACTATTTTGCTTTGAACCATCTGTATAGAAGATTGTTGAGCCTGGACGAAAACCCGGTTCTCTTTTATCCCAATCAGCACGAGTAGCTGCATGGACTGTGAATTTATGATTGAAGTAGTTTCTCCTAAGCATACAATCTTCACTTATCAATATTAAAGGATTTATCGAAAACTCTTTTAGGATACTCAAGTGTCCAATAAGATCTCCATCGAAGAAATTCATGGACCGTTTGAGCGTTAGAGCATTTTTTTCCGCATCCTGTAGTATAAATTGATCTAAAGGAAGAATGTTGAGTAGAGCATCTAGTGCTTTTGAAGGAGTACTATGCATTGCCCCAGTTATAGAGATAGTAGCAAGCCTTTGCAGCTTGTTCAGTTTCTCTTGAGCCTTTATCTGTTTAGTCTTCGGCCACCAGATAAGCGAGGCATACGTGATTCTGGGCTTGACTATGGTTGAATATATCCAGTGAATCATGTTAGGCTTAAGGCCCCATATCTTTCCAAAAGTTCTTTTACAGATCCAGAAGGCATTGGTTGCCTTTCGTATTTGTTGGTCAATATGACTGTTCCAGCAAAGATGCTTATCTAAAGTTACGCCTAAATATTTGACCTCTGAAGATAAAGACAGTTTAACGCCTCCTAGTTTAAGGTCAGTGAAGGAGATTTTCCGTTTTTTAGTAAAAGGTACGATTGTCGTTTTTTTGGGATTGATATTTAATCCCTCGGTTTTGCACCACAATAGTGTGTATGATAATGCTATTTGCATTCTCTCAAACATGATAGTGTCGTATTTACCAAGGACTATAATGACAATGTCGTCCGCAAAGCCAATTATTTCAAGTCCTTTAAACTTTAGTGTTACAAGGAGATCATCAACAACAAGAGACCATAGGAGGGGAGACAAGACGCCCCCTTGAGGACAGCCTTTTACAGCAGTTACTTTCACCTCTGAGCCTCCATGATTTGCTGATATTTCTCTTTTGGATAGCATTTCAACAATCCAATTAATTAGGCATTATCAAAAGCACCTTTGATGTCAAGAAACGCTGCCAACAGAATTTCCTTAGCAGTGAAGGACTTTTCTATTTTTTTAACTAGAATGTGAAGGGCTGTTGTAGTTGATTTACTTGTCTGATAAGCGAATTGTGCTTTTGATAATGGATTATTGGTTAGTATCTCAGATTTAACATATTCATCAATAAGTTTTTCCATGAATTTCAACAATATTGATGATAAACTTATAGGCCTAAATGACTTTGGTGAAGACTTGTCTTTTTTATTTGCCTTCGGTATAAATACTACTCTGACTTGCATCCACTTTTTTGGGATATATCCCAGTAAGAAGCTGGCTTTGAATAGTCTGTTTAAGTCAGGAATAATTATAGATTTACATTTTTGGACATGTGCCGGAATAATTCCGTCTGGACCAGAAGATTTGAAGGGACTAAATGAGTCAATGGCCCATTCAATTTTTGAGTTAGTAAAAATCTTATTCACTAAATTTGCAGGCACCTCGTTAAGGATTTCAGAGTCATTGCCATGTTTATTTTGCTGAAGACAATAACATTCGATCTTATCAGAATCACGAGGTAGGACAAATTTAAAATTCTCAATACTGCATGCTCACTAGCGCCACGTAGCGGTGGAATTCTAAGGCAAACTCTTCACTATCCGGATGCCCTTGACCTTCTGAACAACTTTGCCGAAGGCTCGAACTTTCTATCTAGAACAAGTTGAAAATGCTCACTTTTCCATGCTTACTAGCGCAACGTACCGATGGATTTTCAAACCTAACGGTCCAGTTTTTGAATGCTCTTTTGTTATTCAGAAGGACAACTTTGCCGAAGACTAGAACTTTCCATCTTATCAGAATGACGAGATAGAACATGTTGAAAATACTCGGAATTTATTTCTATTCATCAAAAGGTTATGTATAAACCCCAATGATGTTATTTAAAGCTAAACTAGAATGGTACATTAATGGTCATGACATAAAACAAAACAAAAATAACACTATCGATGCGAATTAGACAAGTCTTTAAAAAAACGACTAAACATACGACGAAGCACGACATCTGGCGAGTCACGTTAAAATCAAACAAGGTGGAAACTCTGTTAAAGAGTCTTTGTAAACCGACAATTGCGCCATACATGCTGTAATTGTTTCGCTGTAGAGGTTACCGCAGCATCGAACTATTCCTCAGGGCTCGGGGTTGCACGTTGATGTTGATTTGCTCCAGAAGATCAGGACAGTCGATGCGGCCTTGCAAGATGTCTGCGATTAACAAAGACCTGGCTGTATCTCTACGGACTAACAGGGCAGGTTAATCAGATGGCAACGGCTTTCGTAGCTTGGCAAACGATAGGGATCCGTTCACGGTAGTTTACGTAGCGCAAATCTCAAAAACCGTCGTTGAACAGCCTCTACTCTAACGACACCATTGTTGTAATGAGGAGTCCACACAACCGAGCAATACTCTAATATAGAACGACACAAGGAGCAGTACAACAATTTGAGGCAGTAGATGTCCGTGAAGTCTTTAGTAATCCGGAAGATGAACCCCAGAACGCTGGAGGCTTTGCCGACAGCGTACGAGATATGCTGCTTAAAGGTGAGTTGGATGTCCAGAATTACTCCTAGGTCCTTGACTTGACTGACGTCTCAACTTTGCATGCTCACTAGCGCCACATAGCGGTGGAATTCAAAAACAAACGGTCAATTTTTCGAATGCTCTCGAGCTTATGAACAACTTTGCTGAAAACCGCACCTTTGTAGATATGAAGTGTCTCGAGATATAGTATCATTAATGTTTAGGTGATGCTAAACTTTCCCAGGTGATGCAATATTCAACTGAGTGTTGCAATGCTTTTACAAGCGAGTCCCGACTTATGACAGATAGTGTATATTGTGTGAAAAGGTTAAGCACTACATTATTATACAAGATGTGAGCATAATAAATGGTTTATTGGAGCTTTCTATGGAAAATAGGATTTGATTTTCGTATTCCAATCTTTGCCTCCAGTTTTCTCGGTTTCGTGATTTTGGAACATGGACCTTTTCAAATTTTAGTCAAGAGTTAATGGTTGGCCAAAACACGGAACCAATTTGATTCAAAACTCTTACCAATACATGCATGCATAGAGACTTCGGAAATGCATAAATGATGTGATGTGATGTGATAGGAACCCACCGCCAGTGCAGGACTTGACATGGCGTATAGTTCCTCCTGTAGTCTCCTGGCAAGACTTTTCGGAAATGCATAAATAATAATAAACTTCCTAACTTCATACATGTAAAGCAACTTCAAATTTATTCAAATTACATGAGACAATACAAACAAACAGGATTTTTCACCAGTTACTCTAAAACATTGATTAATCTCAATCAATCGAAAAAAGAAGAAAAAAAACAAATTATTTCAATATAAGAATGTTAAACAATCTAGAAAAACGCATGCAAATTAAAAACATTCAAAATCCGTACGACTATGAGGATTTGATAAAATTGGACGCAGTCGCCAAACTATAACACAAGACAATAAACGAAAACACCAGCATAGCATCGACGGTCAGGTGGAAAGTCGTTCGAACCACTTTCTTCACCGCGTTGAAGCAAAAACTACTGACGCTGCCCGCCGTTGAGGTGAGAATCTGCACTGAAAATAAAGAATAGATTAATCATTGATATCAGTAACCAAGCACGGACCAAAATATGCCATTCTCCAAAAACTGTTCAATGCCAATACGATTATTACGACGAGCCAACTACACCTGCTTTTTCAGCAACTTAACTCCAGTTTTCCCATAACGCAAAAACAGCCATCGTAAATCGCTGACAAATTACAAACTAGGCTGGGTATCGCATGGCAGGCGAATCCAATGCAGCCAAAGCGCGCACCCGGCCGAAGCTAGACGAGAGACGATGACGTTGTGGCTTTTTGCCAGTAGTTCCCATCAGCAGAAACCGGCGACTTCAAGCTCAAATCCGACGCCAGTTTTTGTTGCGGCCTTCCGCCCCATTGCCCCCCATTGAGGCAACCAAAATGAAACTTTTCGGTTGTTTTTTATTCGGATAATTTTTCGACAGACTTTAGGGCAACGCCGATTGATTGAGCCTGTTCCTAGTAAGGCAACAAATAATAACAAACATTCCATTTAGGAGCCAAGTAGGTCAAACAAAAACACTAAAAGCGCACTGAAACAGGTTACCAGAAGGAAAACGAACAAACCGGGTTGACATCGACTGGAAGCGTGGAAACGGAAATGAACTCCGTTGTGTTGCTACCGCGATTGGCGCCTACTGCCAGCGGCAGAAAGTCGAGTGGCTAGAAATTGTATTGAAAATTGACGGTTGTCAGCGATGGAGGCGACCTTGACACTGACACCGATTCGTCGGTGGCGCCTACAATAATGAAAAACAGAGTGGTGACGATGCGGCATACAAACTAGTTAAAGCTGTAGTAATTAAATGAAGGTGAAAGGTAGCAATGAAACTAAATTGAAATGCATCCGAGGCGCATTGTTAGTCGGAGTTTTCATTGTTGTGTAGACAGGCCAGCAATTATTACGATTTTGTTGATTTTCACCGTTTTGACTCCCTTCATAAGGGCTTGTTTTTGGTCCGGTTGGGGAAATTAATAAAGAGTGGTTTGGAGTTTCCATTCATCTCTTGAACAAAGAAGAAGAAAAGTTATTTGTTACTTTCAACCGACGAGTTCACCTTTGTTTTGTTTCGTTCATTTTTTTTCACACAGATCTATTCGAAAGGTTGATTAGTTAATGTATTTGTGGACTCAGAAAGCCTTCCTTTGCTCAGTTGGTAAACAAACAGCTACAAAGTATGACCATTAAGGTGGCTAGAACCGATTTCCGGTCTGGTCTAGGAATTTCTCGCAAAGGAAAACATTTAGATAACACTGATGGACTATAGAAATTCACAAAATTATTCCTTGTGAATGAATGATCGGCTCCGTAAAGGTTACGCGATTGAACCTCCCAAATAAATGCACTGTGAAGTCCTGAATAATATCCTCGAAATTCCTGAAGCTTATATGCAATGCTCTCCAAACCATCCTAGAGCTAAGATCATGGGCTTCTACACAGCCAACAGTCTTGAACGAATTCAAAAGTTCAAGATAGCATTTGAATGCATATTTGCAATAACTTAATAACAATAACCTAATAACTCTACCAAATAATTCCGAATTGTTTTGGAACGGTAGAGTCTCTATTATACGTGACGAAGAACTGGACTCTTGCCTGTCTAACTTGATAGTTGTTTGTTAGAAACAATACTGACTTTTTCGATAAAATTCTGATTACTTGCAAGGCATTTGACGAATCAAAATGAGGTTAGGTAACGAAAATTTGGTTAGCACCATTACTTGGGATGCGCCAATTAACCATCAAATATGACTTCTGCCAACACTCAGCAGCAGTTGACGGGCACCCTCTGTTTATATGTGACTGGTATTTTTTTGAATAGAGTAAATGTACCATTACTGGAGATATTAGTACCAGTCTTCACGAACAGTGCCTTGGATTTTCATAAAATATCCATAAGATGTGAAAATGATTTAATCCTAGTGTAATGATGATGTTTACCCGGTTTTCATGGTTACCGCTGTTTCTTCTATGCCAACTGAATTTTGTTTGGTGCAATGAATGAAGTCGGCTCTAAGTGTGAGTCAAAAATCTGCAAGTGATTTTGAATCCTAATATGAACATGGAACTACCAGGGCCGTCTTTATTGCACCAGAAGAATAGATGTTAGCAATGTTGGGCAAGAATACCAAGGACTGGGTTGCCCTTGCATATCTTTCGATCCCAACGGGTAATTGATATTCATTGTGGTTTATTGAATTTCATTTCTGACATTTCGAAATTCGTATTGAATATGAACCTGTTTACATAAATGAATATCAAAGCATTTTGAAAATCGAACGTTCATTCTTCTGATTACTTTTGTTGTCACGAGTAATCATTTGATTGTCGCGTGGAACTTATTGGTAGTTAAACTTATGTTGCCTGAAAATCAACGCTTTTGAACCTAACGAGCATGGCTTTTATCAAGACTGTTCACGAAAACATGAGCGACGCTGAGCTTGAGCTTGGCTAGCACTAGTGCGCGTTCATTCAATACGCGCTCTCCTTCTCGAGTTTATGTTTAGGGAGCACATCACACATGGGAGCGACGGATGAACGCGACGTGTTTCGAGCTCAAGTGCAAAACGCGAGTTTTAAACATCAGGCGTAAAACTCGAGTTCGAGCGTAAACCGTAGCGTGCCTCTGCTCGATCACCGACGGGTGGAGGCAAAGGCTGATTGTGTTTTTCTTCGACGGTTACACCTGCAAGCAGTCAAAACAAGTGTCCTGTTGCATTGGTGTGACCTTGAGGAGAACATTTTGTATAAAAATCTTTATGTTTACAACGCAACATAGTTCGTAGATTATCGCAATTGGATAAAGCTCTTGATGCGTTATTTCATGTACCCTTTGCTCGACTATTTTACAGGTTAGTCTTCATGAATTATTCCAAAATAACAATTGACGTAATAGATTTTCCATAAGATCATAAGGATTTTGAAAATGTTCTAGTGAAAGATGTTATGACTACTTGAGAACCTTCATAAAACCTATTGGCTGCCATGAAAACCAGCAGACGACCAAATGGCCACAGCTGTCAAACTTCACTGTGATATCGTGGTTGATTTCGGTTGAAATATAAGAAATAATTGAAATGTGGAAAAATAAATGCATCAAATTTTAAATATAATGCAAATGAACTGTAGATTGGAGGCCAATTTCGGCATTTTCTTAGATAACCTTACTGAACTCCATAAATTTCCAAGAAATTCATGATAAATTTATCAAATATGTTTGTTTTAATTTTGTTTTTGTTGTTGCAAACTCGCATAATTTCCTAGGCGCATTAATGTTTTATCGTGCCAATACTCACCACAAAATTAAATGCGCATATGATTTGGAGCATGACGCTGATACTGATACTGATACTGCTGTAAAAAACTCAGTTTGTTCTGGATATTTTGCTATCAAACAAAATTTTCCGCAACACCAGAATAGATATTATTTACTGCTAAATGTATCAGAAGAGCAGAAAATCGAACAAGAACAACAACAAACAACCACGATATCACAGTGATGTTTGACAGCTGTGGCCATTTGGCCGTATGGTGCTTTCATGGCAGCCAATAAGTTTTATGAAAGTTCGCAAGTGGTCATAGCATCGATCACTAGAACATTTTCAAAATCTTCATGGTCTTATAAAGGTAGGTTTTATTAAATTGTTTTCCCAACCATCTATAGATGGTAAAAATTTTGGCTTTAAAGAAGCATAGAGGAGGTGTTGGTAGCCAAACAGTTTTGAATGTAGTTTTATCAAGAAAGCCGAGGGAGGACTGGAATAAAATTAAAATTGTTACTTGTTAATTGTTTCACGAGTTCATAAAGTCAAAATAGAACCTTTGATAGGAGTAAAAGGAATTGGAGAAAACAATTTTTTAAGATCGTTGCAAACAAGCAGTGTAAGTTTTCGTAAATATGAAACCTATTGGCAGCTCTTGGTGCTATAATAAAACCAAATTGATATTTAGTGACTTTGATAAAATTTTAATAAAACTTACTAAAGCTGGATGGTTTTGGCAATATCATAAATTGAAATGGAGTTCCAATCAAATATCGTAGACTCACAATATTTTTTTTATGTATGCTGATGATGGCGAAGAGCATAGTTGGTCTATGTTGCTTTTGTTGAATTTAATCTGGACAACTACGAGAATAGCTTTGAAGCTTGCCTTATACACGCTCATTCGGATTTACCCAAAATTGAGTAACTTTTACCCACTTTCATAAAACAGGCTGATACGTCAAATCATGGTTAAGCCGATTTATGAAAGTGGGTAAACGTTACTCAGTTCTTCTATAATCTATTTCAATCATGAATCTGTTCGCCTACTGTTCGTACAATGGACAAATATTTGTCCTTACCTGAAAGACGTATTTATAAACTATAGTCTGTCGGACTCTGCCAACTATTTTTCCATTGTACAAACAGTGTATAGGGACGTTTTTTCCACCCCGGTGCCGGTGCGGTGATTTCCATAAAAAAAAACTAAAGTTTTACGTCGTCGGTAAGCACGTACTGACCACGGCCGTCATCCTGAATCTATCGGTTTACAAGTGAGCGTATTCGTATTCGTACTTGTAGTCCAAACTGTTAAACTTTGTTTTGTTGAGTGCTATTTACTAATGCCGTAATTTTAACGACTAAATCTAAGCAGGATCCCGACCGAGACGACCACGACGATGATTGTAGGCGCAACAAAAGTTTTCATCTAGCAGTTCCAGGAGCCATCGTGGAGAATTATCGCATCGAATCCCAGGGTGAGTTATTAATAAATAAATTTAATTGGAGGTGATTTTTATAAGGTGCGTTTTGTTCATATATTTTAGCCACTACAAAGATGAACCAAGAACGCCTCGAAGCGATCATCGAATGGGCGCCTTTGGATGGGAGGACGATGATGATGGCAAGCTTCGAGCTCTCTAAAATCATCGTGGGACTATCCGTTGGAATAAGATACCGAAAGGGTCAGAATCTGTACGCAGTAGTCGGCCTCCATCTTCCCGAAGAGGTAGAGAAGAGGACACACGTCGGCAGACACCGGCACATAAGTACAACAAATGGGCTCCATATCGAAAAGAATCCACTCCACCCCACCCCACACGTTATTAAAAAGAATGTCCCTTGGGATTCGGAAGAAGATAAGGATCTATGGGATAAAGAGCAAGTTCGTTTAGATCGTGAATGGTACAGTATTGGCGAGGGATATGACGAAGAAAATAATCCATTTTCGGGATTATCAATAAAATATAAAAGAGAAAGCTGAGCTACAGCAGCCTAGGGTATTTTATTATTTCAATATTTTACCCAATCAACATAAAATCCACATTTTATAATGATGAGTAGACCTAACCCAAAATCTTATAAATCGTGGGTTTACCCAAATTTGGGTTTAGACTCGGTTACCCAATTTTGATAAGTTCCAATTTTTATGATTTTGGGTCAACGTTACTCAATTTTGGGTAAATCCAAATGAGCGTGTATCTCTTGACATGTTAAAACCAGTTATCAATACGATCCATACACACAAAGAATAATTATTATTAAAATTAAAAAAAAAACATTGCGAAAATTTAAAAATTGCGTTGGTATTTGTAGAAAGCGGTTTGCTTTCAAAACAAAAAATTTCAAACCGTCCATTCCAAATTTTCCTTCTCTTTTCGATTAAAAGTTGAAATTTTCAAAATAAATTATAGAACTGTCAAATTGGAACCAAATTATTTTCATTCCAAAATGAACTTTCAACCAGAAAGTGTCGTACAATTAAAATGAAAGTAAAGTATGCTGTTTTAGTTGAAATTTAAAAAATAGTTTTAATACATGGAAAACTTTTTTTCTTCAGATGAATGTTGCAATATTTTTATGAACTGTTGAAATATAGTAAACTGGATCATTAGAACAACCAATTACTTCTCTTTGCCACGAACCTCTTCGATGATTTTGGATTCTTCCAAATAACAACGCAGTAGATGCGGACACGAACAACAAAAGTGAAAAATCCCACACGACGACGTCTACGAGGACGACTATTTGCTTTGTGTGATTTGTGTTGGTGGATATGACACTCATACAGTTTTCACGGTAAAAGAAAACACTTTAAAATTTCCACACAGAACCGAAAAAATACACTTTAAAATCAAACGCCAAATAAACCAGTTATCACCCTCAGATTGTTTTTGTTTAATTTAGGTAGGTTTAGAGCGTTTTTCTCACTCGGTACTATGAATCTTTTTGCTTGTCGTGATGTATCTGTGGTATTCCAGTTTGCTTCTACCATAGACATTTCCCACTGCTTAAACTCCATCTTTAGAGAACAATATGCAACTCCACAGAATGGATCAGTACCTGTAAACTCAGCTTTGGAGCCCTCCTTGGCCCGAGTATCCGTTATTTCATTTCCCTCTATTCTGCAATGTTCGGGAACCCAGTACAAATTAACTTCGTTTGTACTGGCCAATTGCTTCAATAATAGAATGCATTCCCAAACTAACATTGACTGACATGTCTATGCTTTAACTGCATTTAAAGCTGCTAAGCTATCTGGGCAAATACAAATATTTGCGAATCTATACTTTCTCCTAAGACAGATGTAGACACATTCAAAAATTGCATAAATTTCCGCTTGAAATACTGTTGGATATTGTCCAACAGCAGTAAATTTTTTCATCCCCGGACCAAACACCCCTTGACATCCTGTTTTCTTGTTCATTTTTGAACCATCCGTGAAGAACATAATAGAGCCCGGACGAAGACTTGGCCCACCTTGCTCCCATAAGTAGCGACTTATTGCGACCACTTTAGCGGGAATTTCATAGTTTGCTTTCATCGGCATCCAGTCTACTATTGAGTTTGCCGCTGGATTCAAATGGGAGTTTTTATGGTTCTCTGAACAGCCTTGCCGAAAATTGAGACGGATCCAGCATATTTCAAAAATGTACAAGCACTAGCGCCGCGTGCAGGACGGTTTCGGAACTGATAGTCCGCATTGGAAAGGTCTTGACCTAGTGAACAACTTTATCGCAGACAGAAACTTTGTAATGATGAAAATGCCAAGTTGGAGCCTGGTCAGGGAACTCAATTGCACACAAGCGCCGCGTAGCGGAAAGATTTTGAACTGCTGGTCATTAATGAAGAGGTCTTGTTCCACTGAAAAACTAATCCGAAGACTACATCCTTCCAAATGGTCAGGATCCCCAGGTATGACACCTTCTGGAAATACATTGGCACTGTAGCGTCGTCAGCGGCGTTCAAAAAAAATTTGAACTGCTAAAGGGCGAACACGAAATTATTGCGACACATTCATCAGGGCATAACTTTTTTACCATTGGGTAAAAATCAACCAAATTTTGCACACTTTCTCATTGATGTGTATTGTTTACATGCTGTCAAACTCGAAGTCGTGCTTTTCGATTCAACGAAAATGGAGGTGAACCAACGCGAGTCAAGAGAACAAATTCTTTCCAAACACCTGGGATTTCCTGACCTGTCGCACCGGCAGTTGGGAAAAATGTTGAACATTCACCATTCAACCGTCTCCAGAGTGTTGAAGCGGTTCCAGGAGCGGTTGACGTTGGACCACGGCAAAGGAGCTGGAAGAAAACCGGGACCGGAGAACAAAAAGACGGAGGGAAAGGTGAAGCGGATGATTAAAGCAAATCCCAACGTCTCAAGCCGTGATTTGGCTAAAAAGATCGGCATGTTGCAGAGCTACGTCCAGAATGCAAAAAAGAGAGCTGGACTACATACATACAAGGTACAGAACTTCCCAAACCGCGATGAGCGGCAACAATCGACGGCTAAAACTCGGGCACGGAAGCTCTACGAGAAGATGCTGACAAAATATGGCTGCTGTGTGATGGACGACGAAACGTATATAAAAGCCGATTTTAAGCAAATTCCGGGGTTGGAGTTTTTCACCGGCAAGAGCAAGTTCTATGTGGACGACAAATTTAAGAAGAAGAAAATGTCGAAGTTCGCCTCCAAATATCTCATTTGGCAGGCCATCTGCTCTTGCGGACTGAGGAGTGAGCCTTTCGTGACAAAGGGCACAGTAAATGGCGAGATCTACAAATCTGAGTGCCTCGAGAAGCGCCTTTTGCCGGTCTTGCAGCAGCACGACGAAGCTCCGCTATTTTGGCCAGATTTGGCATCATGCCACTATTCTAAAAGTGTCCTGGAGTGGTATGAGGCCAATTCTGTTCATTTTGTTCCAAAGGACATGAATCCGCCAAACTGTCCGGAGCTGCGCCCGGTGGAGCAGTACTGGGCAATGATGAAGCGGGAACTTCGGAAGAGCAAGAAGACAGTCAAAGACGAGAAGGACATGTTAAGAAAATGGAAAAAAAACTGAGAAACTGGTACCTGATGACACTGTAAAGACTTTGATGGAGGGCATCAAGCGAAAATGCGTTCAATTTTACACTCAAGGCTCCATTGATTAACTTTTCTTTTGATTTTTTAAGTAAATATATGTATAAAACTACCCTAAAATTTTGGTTTGATTCTAAACATTATAAGAAAATTGGCATGACATTTTCGGTGTCGCAATAATTTCGTGTTCGCCCTTTAGTCTCCATTCAAAAGGTTTTTGACCCACTGAACAACATTGTCGAAGACAGAAACATTCTATCTGGTCAGGATACCATGATACAGCATATCCCTGAAAATAATTAGCACACCAGCGCCGCGTAGTGAGATAATCCTAAACTGTTCGCCAATGGAAAGGCCTTGACTTACTGAATAAATTTGCTGAAAACAGTTACACTATATGTGATCCATATCACGAGATATTCCGGTAAGGAATGTGTTGTACACAGAACAACGCGCGAGTGCTCGTGTTACAAAAGTTGTCGCGAGCGCTGAAAGCTTATCTGCAGTCCATTGACCTACACACTACCAAAAAATCATGTAAGTTTCGTGCCCTGAGACCGACATATGCGAGCGGCCTTTAGGACATAACAATCAGTCAAAAGAGACGAGAAGAGACGATTGTTTCGAGATACGTAATTTTACATGAAATCTTTGTTTACGTTCCTTGACGTAAATTAAAATTTAATAAAGTCTCGTATAAAGTTAACAATTTTTAAGTGTGCGTGTTCCGGTGAGTATGGAAAATGATGACGCTCTTACTCCCAAACACTTTCTGATGTTGAGTTCCAGCGGCGTCCTACAACCGGCAAAGCAGCCTATCGCAATTGCAAACATAATTTCGAGACAACATCCGCGCTTGTTTCCAAGTTTAAATGTAAACAACAGTGGAATACCGCATAGAATAAAATTCTATTGCCATTACGAGTCGATTCAAACCCCCTTCGAGATCCCTTCGAAAGCCGCGAGAAAACACGGCTTGCTTTGCTCAACAAATTAGATAAGCAAATCGTTGTTCCTGTGTTTCTTCAGATTAGATTGCCGGACAATTTGATTACTGTCTGCCCTGCGATTGTCATTTTGTTACAGTCGTATATAGTCATCGGTTGGTCACTGTAATAGCATACTACGGCCTCCGGTTACGACAGACGTGCCCCCCCAACGGAAGATAAATCCAATTTCTGTCACCCACTTGAGTTGACAAACAAAGACCCAAGTGACACTTCCCACTTCTTCCACCGTTGGTTGTTGTTGTTGCTTGACTTACAATTCGCGCTACGTTTGCCGACGTCTTCCTTCTAGCCGCCAGCAAAATTTTCTCTCAATGCCAATGAAAATGGATGATGTCACTCGTCACATTGCAACGAGGCAGACAGTCAGTGTCTATTTTCTGCTCTACCCACAGAATTCGCGCACATGCCTCTCCATTGCGGTACAATGCACGGTATCTTAGTACAAACAAACAGATAAAACTCCTCCAAACAATACTGATAATGCCATAATTGTGCCACTAGCCGGATAATGCTGTGTCGTCGTGTGAGCTAGCTGCTTGCAGCAAACAACACCACCAACAACAACAACAATACACCTCTAGTAGTTGCTCGTGGGAAAATCGATACTTTGCTTTCTATCCGAGGACTGACTGTGTTCTATTTCTCTCTTTTGTGCTCCCCCATTCCAGTTTTTCGAGTTTCCAGTTTTCCGAACTCCTGGCTCTCCCTCCCCCTAGCTTGAGTCATTCAATCTTCCCACTCCACTCCACCCGCTGACCCTTCCAGATTCCTCACTGTATTTGGTTCACTCACCTTCGTGCTCGCTGAATATGTTCCGTATCTTGGGACCGGATCCGGCCGATTGGGGCGTCGTGACGGCCGTCGACGAAGATGAGGACCAATCGCCTTCCATCGCCTTCGAGGCACTGCGTTTGAACTGCTCCAGAAAGTTATCGATCTGCACCTCGATGGAGTTGGGCGTACTGGCCATATCCCCTAGGTCCTTCCGGTTCCCACTGGTCGGCAACGTTCCGGATTGCTACCCACACCCCACTGACTGCACTTCTCGTTATATTTATTTTCTTTCCTCTGCTGGTGTTCGCCACCTGCTTTTGATTGCTTTGTGCACTCCCTCTGTGCCTTAACTTCCTTCCTTGTATTATTCCACGGTTTCTTCTTCCTATTGAACACACTTCACCACCCAGCGGCACTGCACCTACGATTATATTTACTTATTTTTCATTTTCTTCCCGCACTCGGCCGATTAAAATCGCATTCAAGCCGACCGTATAAAAGATATTTTTTCCTTATTTTTACACCGCCGCTCCTCTCAACAAAGCCACCACAATTACATTATCGAACAACACACTTTTCGGCTCACTTTTCGGCGAATCCAAATTACCTTCAATCAGCTCACAAGCTTCAATTTTTATTTATCTTTTAAATTAGCCAAAACACACCTCTTCCGAGCGAGGGCCAAGCCATTCATTCATTTATTCACCCCCTCAGCCCCATCCGCACCAGATCAATCATTCAATCTGCACAAGGAAAACTCATCGCAGTAGCCGCCACACACCGGACCACCCCCAGAAGCGGATCGGTTGCTTTGATCTGCAGCCAGAATCACTCTCGTTTTCCAAATAATGTAAGCACGCACTTCTCGGCACCGTGGACACGATTATTAGCAAATTAGCGCATGAAGGTCGCTAATTTTCGAACTACACTGGATAGATTAATGATTGCTGGAAATGGGGAGGAAAAAATCGCGAAAACCCCGTATCCGGAGGGTTTCAAACATTAGAAGACGCGCACCAATCTAGACGACGAATTCTCCTCGACTAGCATTCTACAACCACACGGAACACGATACTACGACTGTCGATCGAGCGAGGCCAAATGCGAGAGAAGTGCGCAGATTGTGCATTCATGTTATATGGCTATAGGTGTGGGTGAGAAATGCACCGGTGAGAGAGGAGCTCGCGAGCTCTCTCTCGCAGAACCGCGTGTGTTTTGTTTGGCGGTGCAGTTGGAGGAGTAATCCATGTAGCAGCAGGCAGTAATGCATACTCAACACAATAATGACAAATTGCATGGCAGTAGAATCAAGATATTAATGTTTCACAACACCCGATTGTTATTTAGGAAAGAGACAAGGCGTTGTTTGTATATTGCTTTGTATGGAACAAAAATAAATTCAACAATGTCACATATTGCATCTACCGAAAAGAGACAATGTTGAGTTTTATCCCTCTTTCTCTCTCAAAAATTTTGTCGAGTGATAGGAGATAGTTGGTAAAGATGGAAGATGGATACCTACTGCTTTAATGAAAAACATACGATTTGCCATAAATTTCAGTTTGTTCTGTTAACATGAACTAAAGTATATCATACATGATGTTTTAAAATCATAAGATAATTAATTTATTCCTAAAAATAATTTGATTTGCAACAGCTAGTGTTCATCTTTTCAACCATGGTCCGTTTCTAGCGACATTCCCCTATTTATTGCATACGTTTCATCAAAGCTTTTGCAATCCCGAAAAAGCTCATCAAAGCTTTTGCAATTGCAGTGCTGTTCTTCCAATATTCGAGCGATCAGTAATTTCCATTCCCTGTGGCATTTCCTCAGTACGATGTGTTGCGTTGTGTTGTTTAAAAAAAATAAAAAAAATGGATTCTACATCTGTCAAAGAGGACAAAGAAAATATGTCCGAAAAAGTTCGAAACATATTTCGTTCCGAGAACGGGGATCTTAGTTGTAGCGTGGTTCTTAATTGCAAGTTCAGTCCGAAAACGTTTGTGTTGACAAATTGTTTGCGCCACATCAAGAACTCTCACCCGGAGAGTTACAATGTGTTTCGGTGGGCATGGGTTACTTTTGAAGATATTAGCTAAAATATTTCCAAGCTATCATGAGACGCGTCAAATCACATAAGGATTCGATTACAAGATGCATGGTAGTCATACAGAGTGCTCAGGAGACCGCTGGCCACATCCGGGCATGCTGCGGGTACCTATGGAGATGTGGCCAGTTTTTGATCTGAACCAAAACATTCCATGCGACATCTCTAATTACATTTAAACTCGATAATAAGTGCAATAGTGGTGGAATTAAATGCCCAAAACCTTATTGGCCACATCTGGGCATGTTCCGGATACACTCGGAGAAGTGGCCAGTATTTTATTTGTACCAAAACATACCATGCAACACCTCAAATTACATTAAAATGTGAATATAAATGCAATAGTGCTGGCATCAATTGCCAAAAACCTTTTTTGCTTGTTCTAGGTACATCCGGGGAAATTTATGCGATATGCATTCAACCACGTTTATTGAATCTTCTGGAAAGTCAAAATATATTATGTGATAATCTGGGATAATATTGGCCATTCTAAGTTTGCCTTGCAGCTAAAAAAGATACAGTTACAATTGGTTCAGCCAAATCGGAACCAAGAGCCTATCAAGAATCATCAGTTTTGTTACATATTCAATCAGAACATTTCAACTTCATGATGCATTCTTGAAGTTTATAACCAACAACCAATGATTGTGATTCATCTCCATAATGTACCAAAAAAATATTCTGTGAGAATTGACTATCCAATAATGTCGGTTGACCTAAAAGAAGATCCACTGAACATGGTTGAATACAAATCGTATATTTGTATAGCCTAAAAAGCTACAGTTAATATTTCAACTCCTAATTTTTGAGCTCCAGAACTGTACGGCTGATTAAGAACATCCCAGATCATCTCATAATGTCTGGCTCACTAAACATGTTTGAAAACGTATCATAACTTTGTGTAGCCGAAAAAGGAACAGTTACAATTATAGATCTTATGTTCAGTACTCCAGGACAGGTTGGATGATTTAGAATATCCCAGATTATCTCATAATGTTGGTTGCCCTTTCATAAGATCCAATGAACATAGTTGAACACGTATCGTACATTTGCACATCTGAAAAAGCTACAGTTTCAATGGTAGATACTAATCAATGAACTAATGAACAGCCTGGTATGCCGCAGAACATCCCAGATTTCATCATAATATTGGTGGACCTTCCAGAAGATCCATTGAATATGGTTGAATACATATCGTAAATTTGAATAGCTCCAGGACTGCTTGGATGACTTAGAACATCCCAGATTATCTCATTATGTCTGTTGACCTTCCAAAAGACTCAATTAAAATGATTGAATACATATCGTACATTAGTATAGCTGAAAAAGCAACCGTTACAGTTGTAGATCCTAAGTTCTGAACTCCAGGACAGCTTGATTGACCTAGAACATCCCAAATTATCTCATAGTGTCGGTTGACCTTTCAAAAGATGCAATCAACTTTATTGATTACATATCGCTAATTTGGATAGTTAAAAAGCTACAGTTGCAACTGTAGATCGTAAGTTATGAACTCAAGAACAGTTTGGATTACCTAGAACATCCCAGTTTATCTCAAAATGTCTGTTGACCACCCAAAAGATTCAGTGAACAAGATTGAATGCATATCGTAACTTTGTGTAATCGGAAAAACTATTGTTACAACTGTAGATCCTCTGTACTGAACTTCTTTATGTTCAGGATGTTCTGGGTTGAAAACCAGGCGTTAAACGCACATATTTTTTATTTTGTCCTGATAAAATAGTCAATTTGCAACAAGTTTGCAGAAGATAGTGTTCGCTTTTGTTATGTGTGTGATTTCATACAGGCATTTTTCTTCAGGTGGAAGTCTATCCACAACAAATTTTATAATTATTCAGATCAGTAATTTGTTCGACAGCAACAACTGATTGTCGCTATTTTTCATGTTGCTGATAAAGCATTGTTGCTATCGGTAGTGTGTTGCAATAATGACAAAACGTTATTTTGTCGCTGTTACAGGAAAACAAGATCGTTGCAACATGTGTGCGAATCACAACATTTTCTTGCAGCAACTTGTCTCTTTCCCATCATCGTTGCAACATTTGGTTGTTTTCTTCGTATTTTGTTGCAAAAAATTCAAGCTACAAAATATCATTGTTGCATAGTGAGAGAATAACGGGTGTATCACTCGTCAAGGTTATCTTGTGTTTTTAGGTACACAAAGAGAATATTTGACACACTGATCACAGTGGATAAAGAAAGATGCCTTTGAAGCTGTTTTGATGTAGGCTTACGTCTCTGTGTTTTAAATAATCGGGTACACGTTGCGAATGCGAAAAGTTGGAGCGCCACGAAATATAGTTAGATTTTGAACGTTAATAACTCTGTTATATCACGACCGATTTCCAATTTTTTTTTGCAACAAAAGATCGGAACATTTACTATGCGTCAATATTGACCAATATCAATAAATGAATAAATTTGGCATAAATTAATGTAATCTTTCATGTAAATGTTAGCCAGATATCGCTGAAATCAGGTCTGTTGTATGGAAGATTGCAAACAATGTTGTATCCCAGGATTGGAACCAGCTACTGAACAACGCTTCTATCGATGCCTCCGTTACCACTTTCTATATAACTACCCATCAAATTATCCGGGATACTGTTCCTGAAAAACCTCGTCGGCCTTCTAAACAGTTTAGCCAACCTTGGTGGACGCCACAACTCCGCAATTGTCGTAACCGCTTACGAAAGATCAGGAAACGGTTCTTCCGCAACAGGAATTCTACGAGCACGAGAGAGTTGAAGCTTGCTGAAGAGGAGTACACTCATCAACGGCAACGGATTCGTTTCCGTGAGTATATCGACAGTATCCAAGCAAATTTCAGACAACATCCTTCTTCCTTCTGGACCTAAGGTCTGTATCCGCAATAATCCGGACACCTCAAAACATGAATAAAACAAAAATTTCGCATTATACTTCCGTCGTAGTTGTTTATTTCAGACTCATGGGATGTGTTTTAACAATTCGTGAAGACAAAACATAGTTATTCGGTATTTGCATAAAATTTTCGAACTTTGCGCTTAACTCTGTCCATTAGGGTTTGTACAGACTCTTCAGAAATCGTAGAAGCCGTCTTTGTACAAATTTGCTGGAAGTGTTTGATGTCTTTGATTCCTTGCTTCTTTCCAGAAAGCTTCCACTTCACCAGAGCCCAATATCTCTCGATTGGTCGTAGCTCTGGGCAATTTGGCGGGTTTGAGGTTTTTTGGTACAATGTTCACTTGATTTGCTTGGTACCACTCCATCACAGTTTTAGCATAATGGCATGATGTCAAATCAGGCCAGAACAAAAGTTTTTTTTTGTGACTTTTGATGAAGGGTAGCAGTCGCTTCTGCAGACACTCTTTCTGATAGATCTCCTTGTTGATTGTGCCTGTAGTGACGAAAGATTTACTCTTTTTGCCACACGTGCAAATTGCTTGCCACACAATGTATTTTTTTTTTTGGGAAATTTCAATGCCTTCTTCGTTCTGAAATGCTCAGCTGTAGCACTTCTGGCCATAGCAGAATAAAAAGCCAGTCCTGGAAGCTGCTTGAAATCCTCCAGGACATAAGTTTCATCGTGCATAACAACGCATGGAAACTTCATCAAATATTCGCAGTACAAACGTCGAGCCCGTGATTTTGCTGCCAAGTTCTGTTTGTCGTTGCGATTTGGAACTGTTTTTACTTTATACGACTTAAGTCCCAAACGTTGTTTTGATTTTTGGACGAAACCAGGCGACATCCCTATTTTACGAGCCACCGTTCGAATGGGGAGATTTGGGTTTTTCGTTAATATCCTTTTCACGTTTCGGTCCATGACAGGATCAGCGCGTCCAATGTTTTTGTCACTTCTCGGTTTCCTCTCCACCGTCAAACGTTCCGAAAATGAATTGAGCACATCGTGAACAGTGGATTTAGGCAAATCCAATGTTTTTGCAAGGTCCCGTTAGGATTTGCCGTACGCTCGTACAAAATTCGCTCGCGCACTTGTTTTTCTTTCGTCGCCATCTTGAATACTAAACATGAAATGTAAACATCAATCATAGTCTTTTTCATCATAGACTCTCAGCTATACCACAGTGAAATTTTTCATTCTTACGTGCAATATTTCAAAAGTTACAATGATTTGAAGGTGTCCGGATTAATGTGGATACAGACCTTAGCTTAACTGAAGAAAATATTTTTTTCCGAACAAATTTGAGTCAATTACTATTGATTGTATAGTTTCACAATTGTTGAAAATCTTAGCGTATGGCGTGAATAGTATATCTGGAGTAAATATGAAGTGAATTGTAATCACAATTAGCATTTTTCATTTATGATTTATGAACATTAAAATTCATGGTTGGAAATAGATTTGTTTGTTATTTTATATTATTGTATTGTAATTGTATGGTTATTTTTATCCGGGTAATTCAGTGTTTAATTTGGCAATGTAGCAGATGTTCAACGAATTTTTTTTTAGAATTACAGTTATCTTCAAAGAACTTTATAGACCTCTCTGAAGAATTTAAGTTGTTGATTGTGTGAAATAATCAGAGTTGAAAATTGTTGAATTTCTACTTTGAAAATCACTTCAAAATACATTTCAGTGTAAAAATGTAAATGGTATTCATTTCCTTTTTTTAATGTACGCCACTGCAAGTTGACGTATGTTCGAAATTCTTATTTTTGATTTGCTTTGTTGTTGATATTTCCTTTCAGTATTTTTACTGTTCATCCAAGGTTGTCAGTTTTAGCTCTCTCTTATGCCCATTCTCTAAACAGAATAATCAGTTCATATTGCAATCAGTGAATACGAATTTAACACAAAATTAGAGGTGGGTTATATCAGGGATATAACCGCGAGGATCACGTAGGACCGCGTTGGTGCATAGTAATAATGGTATCATCTTATTTATACATATCATAACACATATTAGTTGATGAAGTTTGTCAGAAGTAGATAATTTATCATCTCCATGCAAAGCGCTAGGAGTGGACGGTAATTTATTGCTAGAACGAAATAGACATGAAGAGAAAGTGTTTTGATAGTTCCGTATAGGGCAACGGCAGGCTTTGAAAATTGAAAGATCAAGTTTGAAAACGAGCGGAGGGCATTATTGAACGGTAGTATCCGATCAGGCACATAACCCTTTACCATACTACCGCATGCAGGATAGGCAAGGGGAGGAAATCCCCTTGACTGGTAAAAGGTTATGCAACCGGTCGGGCTCTTATACTACCTATTGCTTTTTTCTAGTTCTAGCGATTTGTCCCTCTCTCAATACTGCTTAACACGGGTGAGAAATTATCTCCCGCTGTTGGGTTTATTTTTAGCATGCACCGCCTATTTCACACATTTGCTCTTCTCGTCATCTATTACTTATAGATCTCGGAGAGAACGACGGTGAGTGGTGCAAATACTGATCCCCACCAGTACGATTTAATGGATTCCCCCATTATGGGCTTTCTACACATTGATTGTTGTTTTTGTATTCTCCCATACGCGGAAGTAACGATCTTTGATGAAGTTTGTCAGAATTAGATAATTTATCATCTCCATGCGAATTAACATATTAGTTGGTTAATATTAAAATCCCTCTCGTGGGTCAAATTTTTCACCTTGTCGACGGTGAGAGGGCTTATATCATGCTTTAAACATGCATGTGAGACCAAGAATTTGATTAGTAGTGAAAGTATCACATATTCTGCACATTTATTTCACTGCCACGTGGTAGAACGTTTATATAAAGGCACTAACATCAGGTGTGATACTGGCGGGTTATGCCGCAATTCATTCTTGGACTTCTTACTTTCAATCAAAGGGAAACGACTAAAAGTACACTTTTCATTTTTGTGGCAACTTATGTTGTTGTTTATCCATTTGTTTTATGGAATGAATAACCAAAATACCTGGTTTGCTCATGGTATAATAAGTGAAAATAATTGAAAATTTTCGAAAAGGGTGAATGTTTTGATCAAGGCAAATATCTGACGGTTCGAAATGAAGCACATAGCTACAGAAAAGTGTTACTTTAGACTGACGATGACAGGCATGTTTATTAGAGATAGGACGCGGAGGGCCCGCTTAGGAATCACGACTAGTAGATCAAACCTTTCCAAGTAGTTGATTTCAGCAACACTGCTGAGGGTCATTGAGGGTTTAGTATTTGACTTACTTTAGAAGCGGGGGGAGGGGGATGTTTTAATCACGGTAGTTCCATTTCAATTCCGGTTTCGGTTCAATTTCGATTCCGTTTCGAATCCGTTTTGCATCCATTTCAATTCCATTTCGATTCCGTTTCGGTTCCATTCCAAATTAAGTAGCTTGATGCTGTAAAATGAACGCCATTAGCGGAAGACAACCTGGCAGACTGACCCTTACAACACACTTTAAAATGGAAGCTCATTACATACTAATTCAAACTTTTAGGGTTATTATTAGAAGATACCGCAGTGCTGTAAATAGCCAACATAGGCTCACCATTGAAATTGAGGGTTGTCTAGAAATATCATTCGCTGTATGAATAATAAATATTATGCATACTCTTGTTGCAATACTTCTTGAGGTTGACATCAGTACTACTAGTTGTCAACATAGAGTACATCAAAGGCCTGAGTGTCGTCCCTAAGAATTATTGTTTGGAAATTTACATGTCTTTTTGAAATCTACTTACTACTGCATACGGCCTGGAGATGACTTCAGGACTGGGGGCTATTAACTTAGACGGCAGTTTGCCCCGGATTATCATCTCTAGGAAACATTAGAAATCAGCAAACAAAGCTCGTGACATCTAGGATAGGGTATTAATTTGAGTCTCCATTTTACGACTGCACAACAAAACATCATCATGGGAAAATTTAAACTAACTGATATTTAGGAAAATACTACGGTCCAATACTAATTACTTCAACTAGTGCTCAAGCGGCCAACATAGGCAATTGCTTCTAAGGTATTGGTCGTAGTAAAGGTGACGTTGGGAAAGGGTCTAGTCTTGACAACCAAGCTGCCACGCAGCTCCAGCTAGATACCATAAAAAAAAACCTATGGGGAAACTGCCCCCATATTAATCTCATTGTCCCCATATTCATCCTACGATGAATCAAACAATTGGGCAGTTTAAGGATCGGTTTCGTTTTCTAATAATGTTTGCTTACGTTATATAACTACAACAAACATTACTAACTAATCCTTCAACTGCCCAATTGTTTGATTCATCGTAGGATGAATATAGGAACAATGAGATTAATATGGGGGCAGTTCCCCTTTTTTTTTAAAAATAAATTTTTTTTTTTTTTTTTTTTCCCCCCCCCCCTTCTCACAAAATCCGTTTATTTTAAAAAAAAAAAAAAAAAAAAGTGGGTTTTAAAAAAAAACCCCCCCCCACCCCCCCCCCCCCACCGAGGAAGCGGCGGCGAAAATTTGGGAGCCAGACGCGCAATCGCAAAAAAAAACGGATGAGATAAAGAAAAACCGAGAAAAAATCCTCGTAACGAGAGAGCGAATAACACAACCATCGATCAATCGAACCTGAATATCCTAAAAAATCATTTTGGTTCAAATCATGTGTCTTATACTGGTGTTGATAGCATTGTCTCCAAAGAAGAGAGGCACGAAAATGCAGTACGAAGCAAAATTTAAAAGAGGGGACAGGCTTCAGTTATAAAATCAGGCACCGACAACAAAGCAAAATAATTTTACAGCTGAAGGGTAGGGCTAGTGCTGTAAAAGAAATAAAAAGAAGACAATTTGTTACCCGCTTTTGAGGACCCGAAGAGGGAAAACTAATTTTCAACCTGTTCATGTGTAGATTTGTATGGGAGCAAAAGTAGGTCATCTTTAAGAGATAAATTGAACTACTTATACTAATATTACTTAACTTTAATTTTAATGCAAAACATTTGTAAGTTTTCCTGATCAAATTTTGTATAAATGAAGTCATTCTGTTCAGTCAAACGAGAGTTATTAGCGTCCAAAATCCTTTCACTTTTGCGTAACGCTCTCATTTTTCAGAATTTTAAAATGACACCCGTTATAGAAAAGAGAAACGTAGTCCTACGTTAAAAACTCACAGTCATTCAGGCACATTTGTTTTTTTTCACCAGTTTCGGCGTGGCCAGATGCGCAGAGAGAAGCGGGTCTAAGGCACTCACCATTTTTGACGAAGTGTTAAGTGGAAGTGGATAGGCTTATCTCGGTGACTCTCCCCACGCTATGTTCTATGCTAAGGAGTGTATCGAATATAAGCTATCCACATACATTTGCGTTGTACGCATGTATTTGTGATGGTTTTTTATGCTCTGAACACTGAATGCTGTGCGTTTGACTGTCAGCTTTCTTTTGTTTACTTGTTTGTGCGGTTCAAATTCTGCGTTTTCAAAATGTCGCGTATTGAAAAGGAAGTGAAAATTAAGGTTCTGGACACATGGCTAAGTGAGAAGGGTATTACTATGCGAAAATTGGCGAAGCGGTTTGGAATTCATCATGCGAGTGTTAAAACCATCATTAATAGGTTTGGGGAAGCTACCAGGAAGAGGCAGAAACCCCGGTTCTTCCAACCCGAAACTGGAGCAGAAAGTGGTATCTCTAATCATGAAGAACAAATCAATATCAATACGTGATTTGGCCAAAAAAGCAGGAACGAGTGTCGGAATGATCCAGCGTATCAAGAGGCGAAACCACCTGAAGACCTACAAGAAGCAGAAAATCTCGAAACAAAGTGCAGAACAGAAGAAGCGAGCAGCAACAAGGGCCCGGAAATTGTATTCGCGTCTTTTGCAGCGTCCGGATGCATGCGTTTTGATGGACGATGAGACCTATGTAAAGGAGGACTCAAAAACCCTTCCAGGTCCACAATACTTTACTGCCGTCGTTGGAGAGGATGTGAGCGATGCGGACAGGTCGATTCAAGTGGAGAAATTCTGTCGAAAGGTACTGGTATGGCAAGCAATATGTTCCTGTGGTTTGAAGTCAACCATTTTTTACACTACCGGAACTATAAATGCGGAAATCTATCGATCTGAGTGTCTCCAGAAGAGATTGTTGCCTTTATATAAGAAGCATAGTACACCTCCACTGTTTTGACCGGATTTAGCGTCGGCTTACTATGCCAAAACCACTCTCAATTGGCTTGCGGAAAAGGGTATAGATTTCGTTGAGAAAAATATCAATCCACCAAATTGCCCTCAGCTTCGACCCATCGAACTTTACTGGGCAATCGTGAAGAGGGTCTTCAAGAAGACTGGTAAGGCAGCTGGGAACATGCAGGAGTTCAAAAAAAATTTGGGCTTGTCCGGAACTTGATGAAGAGCATTCGATCCAAAGTTCGAAAATTCGTGAAGGAATAACTTAAATTTCATCCGGTCTTCATTATGTTCAAGTTTAACCTCGTACAATAAAGGATCAATTTTTTGTATGAATAACATATCGGTTTTCAACATAATTTGAAAGAAAGTTTGTGGATAGCTTATTTTCGATACACCCCTTATTGATTGTTTTTTCACCAGTTTCAAAAGTGCTGCACAATTTCTTTGAATCCGTGTTAGAATAATTATTAATCCTATATAACTCATCCTTGCTGTGCGCCATCATCACCTTACAATGGTCTCGACAAGTGGACAAAATAGCAAGAAACGTAAATGAACGCGCGTCGATATAGCGCCCAATTTTTTTTTTTAAGGATGGATCTTTCTGCAAAATCGATCCCGAAGGCAGCTGGAAGCTTCAACTACGTTTAATTCACGTTCGACGTAGGAAATTTCACCCGTCATTTCCGACTTCGACTCAACGACGACCTGGCGAACGGCCTGTTGAAAGACTTCGATCCAACGGCAAAGAAGCCAAGAACCATTAGCGTGCGGCTTTGGATACGTTTTAAAAATTCATTTCCTAAATATAGAGTGAAATGAATGAACTTTTCATTCCCTGTGATGAACTTGAATTATTTTCTTGTTCGTTGTCATTGTTACGAAAAACGAATGAGTGTGGAACGATTGCGTGGAAGAAGATAAGCAAAAATCATTAGGGACTGTTCATAAACCACATAGACCGAAATTTGACATTTTTAAACCCCCCTCCCCCCTCGTAGACTTTAGTAGACTCTCTTCTTCTTCCCCTTTCCCCTCTTCTAAATGTATGTCAAATGGGAGCATGTCAACTATCAAATGTCATCTCATTCACGTATAAATGAAAATACTAAATGGTATTTTCATAATAAGCTTACTATTGATTTGGTGCCTTGCATTCGCTCTCTCGATATTGTTTAAAAAAAAAAAGAGAAACGCAACCAACACGCTCTACACGGCCAACCACTTTAAATCAGTTTCGACTGACTTTCGTCAAAAATGGAGTCACTTAAATTTGAGTAAATGTAACTGGGATTGACAAGTCGACAAATCAAAAACATGGACTCAAACCAGATGGATGTTTTTGATTTGTAGACTTGTCTATTCCTGTTACATTTACTCAGATTTGAGTGACTCCACTTGTGATGCATGTGAGTCAAAAACGACTCAAAACTGAGTTAAAATGGATGGCCGTGTAATTACTTTCTCTTTTTGTATCTTTTATCCTTTCGAAAAGATAGTTAGAGACAGTAAGTTTAGCGTGTAACATTAAACCTTGTTCACATTACCCTACATTACCCCACGTAATCAACATTACGTGATATAGAGTATCTTGATATCAAATGCCATGCAAATTATTTCCAACAAAAACTAGATGTATAGATGCTACTATCAAGATAGTCTATATTACGTATTATAAGTTGTAGTGTGAACGGGATGTTATGCTAAATTCCTTAATTAGATGCCATATTATACTGATTTGATGTATTGTTTAATTTTTTTCAAAGTACAGGGCTTGAAACCTGTGTGCAGTGCAGCACACAGATTGTAAACAATCTCCATCACGGAATCTCAGTAGTTTTTAAGTCGTGTGGTTTGGAAAATGATAGTCTATCCTTAACCCTTAAATGCGCAATGTTGTTTTAAAACAACATACCTAAAAACGCCCCAAAATAAGTGACCTTTACTTATTTTACATAAATTATGTACCAGAATTGTTATTTTAGCTTTAATGAAGAGTCTTGCCAATGGGCGCACTGTGCTGAAGTGTTTTGTTTGATTTATTTGTTGACAAAACTCCGAAAGCTAAACCCTCTCAACAAGTGTGGCTGCCGCTGACATTCTACAGTTATGTATTGTAAATTTCACTGGTAAGTCGTAAGAAAAAATGTCTAATCCAACGGACACATTCCTGCTTCATGTGATCTGACATTATATTGATCAAAAACTAAAGTTAACTTACGTTTTTCTTCAAAAATCTGTTTGTTGTTTTAAAACAACATTGCTCCTTCGCTGCATCTAATGTTTGTTTCCAGCAGGTTAACATGTCACAATCCATTGACCAGCAAATTCTGCGGTATCTGGAGAATCTAGATGATTCCGAGGATGGGTTTGAACAATCGGATTCAGATGTAGAGGATGAGCATGCGTACTACACGTCGGTATATCAGCTCATACAGGATCTTGAGGACTCCGACCAGGAATCTGAAGACGACGAGGATATTCCGCAAGAGCTTTCAGATGTAGAATTCCTAGTGGATGAGAAACCTGCACCCTCGACCAACAATCTCAAAAAGACTATTACTAAACCTGTCTGGAGGAACGGACACATGCCTTTCGATGAATACAAGATCGCTTTCCAGGGTGATAGCACCTTGCCCGATGAGTTGATGGATTGTGATACGCCGTACGACTTTTTTCCTACTTCTTCACGACGGACTTGAAGGACAAGATCGTCGAGGAAAGCAACATCTATGCAACTCAAAATAACATATCCAATCCAGTAAGCATCTCCAGAACCGACTTCAACAAGTATTTGGGTATATTGATATACAGCTCTGTTGCAAAATTTCCTAACACAAAGTCATACTGGAGCAACAAATATGGTTACGATCCTATCAGGGCAACTATGCCACAGAATACCTTCAGCAAGATTAGCAATGCTATTCATTTTAACAACAATGACGGGTTCTTGCCTAAGGATCATCCTCAGCATGACAAGCTCTATAAGATACGGCCAGTTATGCAGTCTCTTAGAGAACGTTTTGGCACAATTCCAATGGAACAAAAGTTGTCGATCGATGAGCAAATGTGTGCTACTAAGATAGGTCACTATATGAAGCAATATCTACCGAATAAGCCACATAAATGGGGATTCAAGTTGTACCTACTTTGTAGTATGGAGGGATTTGCTCACGACTTCGAGGTTTATTATGGTAGCGGTAAGCAAACAGAACTTCTGCCAGATGAACCAAATATGGGCGAGACTGCAAATGTAGTTACAAGACTAACCAGAAACGTGCCACGGGACGTAAACCATATTTTGTACTCCGATAACTTCTATACTTCGCTTCCTCTTGTTACGCACCTCGCCAAGGAAGGCATTCATTCTCTCGGCACAGTAAGAGTGAACCGATTGAGAAACTTCCAGATAAGAAGGAAATAATGAAGAAGAATATTCCCAGAGGATTTCACCAAGAGTGCCTTACTACTATAGAAGGCGTCGACGTCAGTGCAGTATTATGGAAGGACAATAAGCCTGTTAATTTGCTGTCGACGTATGTTGGAGCAGAGCCAACCACTACAATCGCCCGGTATGACAAGAAAACACACGAAAGAGTTTCTATACAATGTCCGAAAGCTGTAAGGGAGTACAACGCACATATGGGTGGAGTGGACCTTATGGACAGCTTCATCGGTCGTTACAAAATAACTGTAAAAAGTCGCAAATGGACCAGACGCCTGTTCCATCATCTAGTAGATATGACGGTCGTGAATTCATGGATCATTTACAAGAAAGTTTATCATCAACTCAAATCAAAGCCGTTGAATCTTCGAGAATTTAGGCTACACTTGGCGGACACTCTTTGTAATGTTGGGTTACCATCGGCAAAACGTGGAAGGCCAAGCAGCTCAGGAATTGCTACGAAGCTTCAGCAGAAGAAACGCAAAGGCCCTGCTCAATCAGCACCAACAACTGCAGTTCGATTGGATCAAGTTTCCCATTGGGGAGTGTGGTCGGATAAACAAACCCGATGCAAGTATCCCGATTGTAAGGGGTTTACATATATCTACTGTGAAAAATGCAAAGTTTCTTTGTGCAATACAAGAAATAACAATTGTTTCTATAAGTATCATCATGATTTGTAAGTAACTGTCGATTAAATCTGACAATAAAAGTAATTTTGTCGTTAAACTTTCGATTTAAATTCGTAACTCTCGTTCTTCGATAAAGGCGCAGTGTTGTTTTAAAACAGCATATCCATATCTTCGTATTCATATTCTTCGATTAGTTTAGGAGTTTTAAGTGTGTTGTAAATGGAATCAATTTTTTAAACCAGTTTTTTATTGTCGTGCGCATTTAAGGGTTAAATATGGTGGCCAAATAAGGACTCTTTTCTGAGTCATCTTAACCTTTCGGGCAACGCGCTGGTGTAAAAAACACAACACACGTGAGAACACCTCGCTTGGTTGCTCTTTCTGCAAATTGTGCACGCGTATAGAAAGGTTAGAAATAAACAATGAGTGTACAACTCACTGAGTTGTCTGAACATGGAATATCTTGAATAATGTGGGTTATTTTGATACGTACGTATAGCTACGAAAATAATTGTTTGTTCCATCCGGTACTTAGGCTACTAAATAATAGAACTGTATGTAGAAGAGCTGTGACATAATAAATTATTTGTATAGTTCCCATCAGAGATACCCGCATTATCAAACATAAACCGATTGTCAGTAATTCTGTTTACAGGCGAGTGAACGACACGAGGAATGAAAATCGCTTCCATAGTGTCGACCTGGGCGAATTGAACTCAATATTAGGTACTTCTGCCACTGTGTGTAGTTGTCAACTATATTTTTTCGTAGCAAGTTTTGAATTGTAAGCACAAACCAACATGCTATGTATTGGAAGCTAACAAACCAGCACAGATTTCATGACTCAGATTGGTTTACAATTGCCTTAAAACTTACTTTTGCTAAACAAGTAGACAACGTACTTGTTTCTTCATTCAAGCCATACATGGAAAAAAATCCGTGCCCAGATCCGTGAACTGCAGTCATGAATTCGAGAACAAGAAAAAATACACCGTGAACTGAATCACGTAATCATGAACTAAACAACGTTTAAAGGGAGAAATCCTGAAAACTTGAAATAGTTCGCGGTCCGTTTTCATTTTCGGGAACGCTTTTTTTTTTTGTGAAAGCTCGAGCATACGTGGCTCAATAATGGATTCCCGGATAAAAATAACCATACAATTAAAATACAATCGTATAAAATATCATTAAAATCTATTTTCGACCATAAATCTTATTGTTCATGAATCAGATAAATGAATAATGCATATTGTCATTGCAATAAATTTACAGTTCACTCCATATGCTAGGATTTTCAACAATTGTGAAACAATACAATTAATAGTAATTGACTCAAATTTGTTCGAAAAACAATGGTTTTTTCTATAGTTAAGATACATAACAACTCCCCTTTTCTATTGTCGATGTCTCAGTTTACATTAGATTCTATTGTGGTAACAATAACTCCTATTGTCATCTTATCGTTGTGAACAATGCTATTAATTATACATACTATATATTCTATTGTATTGTTACAATGCATGTAATTGTAAACCTATGAGAAATTTTTTTTTTTTCGGGTTCCAAAAATGCGCAAGGTGGCTCGAGGATAATTCGCAAGATCTTAACAATTGTTTTAATCCTTGGTGCATAATTTCGAAGTGTATGAATATCCGTTTTGAAGAGAAAAAAACAAAGGTCTAAAGGGTGTCCACGATGAAATTGCCACACACAAAATTGATTCGCAAAATTCGAGTTTTCATCCGATTGCCATCAAATTTTCAGGGATTGAGAAATAACTATTACACTTCATTTTACCATTTTACTCGTATTTTATTTACAGTCCATACGCAAATGCCCGCACCTTGGCCTTAACCCCGGCCATAAGATTCTGCACAACCTGTGAATCAACCGTTTTTTGCATGTAAACCCATACTTTCTTCAGTTCCTCGACTGTCTTCACTACCTTAGGTCGTTTAAGAAGGTGCTGCTTCATAATCGCCCAGTACTTCTCGATGGGGCGGAGCTCCGGAGTGTTGGGAGGGTTGAACATTTTCGGCACGAAATTGACCTTATTGTCCGCATACCACTTCAGCACGTCCTTGGAGTAGTGGCATGAGGCCAAATCCGGCCAGAAGATTGTTGGGACGTTGGGGGCCTTCAGGAGAGGAAGCAGCCGCTTCTGGAGGCACTCTTTTATGTACACCTGTCCGTTCATCGTGTCCTGGGTCACGAAAGGTGCACTCCGCTTCCCGCACGTGCAGATGGCTTGCCAAACCAGGAATTTCTTCGCAAATTTGGACATCTTCTGAGTGCGGACATGCTCAGGAACGCTGAACTTATCCTTGGCCGTGAAAAACAGGTTGCCGGGGATCTGTTTGAAGTCGGCCTTCACATATGTTTCGTCGTCCATGATGCAGCATTCAACTTTCGTCAGCATGTTGAGGTACAACTTCCTAGCACGGGTTTTGGCGGACTTGTTCTGCTTCTCGTCGCGATTAGGGGCCTTTTGTACCTTGAACGTTCGAAGCCCAGCCTTAGTTTTGGCCTTCTGGACAAAACTTCGGCTTAGGTGCAGCTTCTTAGCCACATCCCGAACGGAGGCGTTCGGATTTCGGTTGAAGGCCCCAACTACGCGGTTGTGATTTTTGGTGTTGTACGGAATACTTTTTCCTTCACTTCTGGGCTTCCGATCGGTGGTCAACCGTTCCTCGAACCGCTTAATCACTCGCGACACCGTGGAATTCGCGATTCCCAACGTTTTAGCGATGGAACGATGCGAGAGATCCTTGTTCTCGTGATGAATGCGCAAGATTTTATCACGCACGAGCTGTTCTTTCGACCCCATTTCCGCGATCACAGGACTTTAAAACTTGCAGGATGTAAATAATGCACTATGAACTAAATCCACCCAAATTTTCATTAAATTCTACCCAACGGTTAAAAAGTTAGAGCAATTTCATAGTGTGGCAATTTCATCGTGGACACCCTTTACGTAGACTTTTGGTATACCCCCCCTCCCCCATCGTAGACAAACGTAGACTTTTTTGAAATCCCCCCCCCCCCCCCCTCTCTGAATTGTCTACGTGGTTTATGAACAGCCCCTTACCGAAATAGTTGTTGAAGTTGTCGAGAGATGGACAGTGAATTTATTATTGATTCAGTGCATGTTGCGTCAGCAAAGTGAATTTGATTTTCTTCAACTCTGTTCGAGAGTAATCCCAACAGTAATCCTATTTGTTATATTACCGAATTCAGTCATCTGAGTTCGTGTGGAAAACTTTATCTTCAAAAAGCAAAAATTACAATACTATTCGGTAATGATTATACGCGAATGCAAATAACAATACACAGTCACTCTACGCAATAAATAAAATGGGTTTGTTTTGTTATGGGCACGCATGTGCGATGTGTCCATGGAGACGAGTGGAGCGCTACCTGTACACGAGTAGAAGAAACTTGTAATTGTAGTAATGGGCGATTTCGAAACAAGACTCGATTTGTTGCCAATGTTGTTCCAATTCAGCAGAAAATGCTAAAATTGGAGACGCGAGATTTTTGTGAGAAAAGTGCAACGGTGTTCAAAAAATGCTACAAAATGTACTTTCTAAATGTTATTGCGGATCATCCGGAGGACCATTCTGTTGACCTAAGGGTTCAAGATCAAAAGTGCAAATGCAAATAAATGATACTATCAAAAGTACCGCAGAACGAAAAGAACGAAAAAAAGGTACCACAGAGTTCTAGTTTCATAAACTGATTACTTTTCCGATTGTTCCAGTTTACCAACAATGCCATCAGATGTCCGTAAGGATCACTTTTCAGGTCACTAGTGCAAACATATTTAAATGCTCTGAGAAGTACTTAAGACAAAAAACCTTAAAGTTCTAGAAAATGAGAAGAAAGAGAGTTCTGAAAATAATTCCCTAAATTTACCACATTTATGGTTGTTCTGAATCGTCGGAAAAACCATCAAATGGCCTCGAAGGTCATTTTCCAGATCAAAAGTGGAAATGTATTCATATTCTGTGTTCAGAAGTACTTTAGAGAAGAAAAAACCGCAGAATTTGAAGACAAATTTCATAATTTGACCACTTTACAGTTGGTATTAGTCGCCCAGAGCTCCCGTTTGTGCCCTACTGGAAGTTTGATAACAACGTCAAACCCACCATCCCTTTGTGTCTTCTTCTTATTCCAACGTTGATTCATATTGATCAATTGAGAACACATTTGAATGAACATTTCAATGAAAAGCTATATTTAAGATTAGGCTAAGTTTTGAAAATATATTAAAAGGTACAACACAAATAACTCGATTAGGCGGGACTAGCTGAGGCATCTCCCGCGTTACTCGCCACCGACGACTGTTGCTGCTGTTCCCGTTCGCGTCGCAAACGAGCATACTCCTCGGGATGTGCCTTCTTCCGGTGGTAACAGTAGTTGTTAATGTGAAGATATTCTTTCTCACAGAACTCACACGAGAAGACCGGCTTTGGCGTCGGACCACTGTGCGTTCGTTTGATGTGCTCCTGTTAAATAACATGTTTCCAATTTGAAAAATCTCACAACTTCAAACAAGAAAGATCTTACCGTCAGCATGGACTTCTTGAAATATCTCTTATCGCATTGGTCACAGCTATGTTTGGCAACCTTTTGGTGGACCATGCGTACATGCTCGAGCAAGGCGCTCCCCGTTGGGTACACTTCATCGCACGGATCGCATCGATGGTCGCGCTGGTCCTTGTGGTGGGCGCCGACGTGCGATCGGAGCGTTTCCGAATTTTTAAACCATTTGTCACAGACGTGGCATTGGATTCTTGTGTCCGACGCCTGGTTGTGATTTTTCATATGATAATTCAAACTGCTCTGCGTCGCAAGCGGCTTGGCGCAAATTTCACAGATAAACTTCGGTGAGTCCTCATGTTTCATTCTATGCTTCGTGAGGAGGAACTTGTGTGCGAATCTGCGGATGAATGGAACATTGCGAGTAATTTTTTTTGTAATGTAACACAAATTGAAAAAACATACGGTTTCCCACAAGTTTCGCAGACGTGTCGCTTGACACCATGCTTGACCATGTGATTGTACAGCTGCGACTTGCTCGCGAAAATCTGCTCGCATCGATCACAAACGTACCGATGGTCGTTTCTGTTGTGCTGTTTCCGGTGAACCTCGAGCAACAGAGCACTCTTGCTGCGGTGGCCACAATCGGCGCACTTGTATGCATTGGGGTTCAGGTGGATTGTGATGTGATCCAATAATCGATCCTTCCGAATAAACTTCCGATCACAACACATGGCATAGCCTCGAGTGTAGTGCTCTTTTTTGAAGTGCTTAGTTAGTTTGTAAAAATTATCGAAATGCTCAGAATTTTCCCCGCAAATATCGCAGTACAGAGTCAGATAGTTTCTAATGATGTCGTTTCCCTTGGACCTTGGACTGCGTTTCTTTGCTATCTTTGCGCTCGGTCTTTTGGGTGCTGTTTCGCCTTCTGCAGCAGGACATCCGTCTTCGATCACTTTGAGCTCGACTTCGACAGCCGGATGTTCGATGCCCCAGGGATTAGAACTGTCCACAGTGTTGACCACATCTACTGGTTGCGATTGCGATCGACCTTCGTACAGGTTGTTCAAGAAGTCCTGATTCCGCCGAACAACATCCGCAAACTCATCGAAGCGGGTGAGGTTTTCGTGGCAGGGTAGGCAAATTAGGTGCGACAGCTGGTAGTTGTTTCTCAACTAGTGGAATTGGCGGCGTCCGGTAGTTAATGTTTAGTTTCGATGGAAAAGAGAAAACATATCCCGTTACATCCTCGTTTGAGTCGAATATCATCACAGGTAGCGACTTACCGTAAACTTGAACACCTTCCTAATTTTCTCCTCAACGGATTTGTTGCTGAATATTTCGTAGAACGTTGTTTCGTACCTCAGACACAAGCGGCATGCTGCAGAATACTGGCTGAGTTCCATTTTAGTTGTATTTTATACCACAGAAAAATTCACAAACTAGTCTTATCACGGCAAAAATAACCACCATCTGTAGATTAGCAGCTGCAGATGTAAACAAAGATATGATCGAAACATGTACGCCCCAGGGCTAACTTTGCGCTCTTGACAGAAGGGATGCCAAGAGCATTGAGGGATTGAATCTCGCCCAACTTTTGCTATGGGCCAATACCTGATCGATTTAGGTGTAGTGATCCTCATAGTAAGAGATATGCGGAAGCAGCCATTTTTGAGCCAATCGTGCAGCGAGAGCTGTCAACAGCGTTGCCAGGTGGATTTATACAATATCGGTATTGCTTATTAAAAAATATCGGTATTTATTGGTATAGAGTAAAATTCAGATTTTTTTCAAGTGAACTATAGTTTAATTTTGATATAAGATTACAATATATTTTGGCAATCATTTTTCTTCTATTTTCAAATTTTATATGGACAAAGTTTGACGTAAACATAAAAAATAAAATAAAAAATACATTAGCCATTTTTTTATATTTAACATCTCGAGGTTGAATATGTATACTTTGAATAGATATACATTTCAATATATATTTTTTAGAATACACACTTCTTAAGATGTTATTAAGATAACAAAAATCATGTATAGCGATAAGGTTTTTGTGCCAACTCCCGTTGTGCTAAGCACATCCCTTATTTTTTTTTAAATAGATTTTAACACAAAAACGGATTAATTCTAGTGTATACCGCTTCCAATTTTATACACTTTTCCATACATACCACTGGATTTGTTAGACACGAAAAGCTAAGATATGATCGATTATTCAACACTGCTTCTTGAGCGCATAGTGAATTTGATATTTTTGATTTTTTTTGCTTGATAGAACGAAAATCGGCGACTACGACGAAGTAGCGCTCTACCCTATCAATAAACAGATAATTTCTTTTGAAAATCCCATATTAAAAAGCATAAACGTATAAAGTATTGTTGCTTGTTACTATAGGACGAAACAAACAACCCAACAAACAAACGAAAGCAGTAAATAAGCATATGTGCATTATTACAACTGAATTAAGACTTTTGTGGCTGAATAAAAAATCTGGCTGAAATATAAGCTGAATAACCATGTCTTCAATTGAAACAATAACATTATTTCAAGTGTTTCATTTTGTTTGAATAACATGCTTATTAAAAGCTTTTTTAGTATTTATATGTAACTAAATTTACCCAAACAAAGAGTCGAATAACAGTTTATAAATCCGTTGAAACATCGTTTATATAGCCTATTTATAGTTATGCTGTATAAATGATGCTATATTCATTGAATTCAGTTAATTCCTATGTTTTTGTTTATGAGTTTAATTTTTGGTACTGGTGAAAAAGTATTGACCTGTTTTCAAGAGTTGAAATTATAGTAAATTGCTTGAAGCAAATAGCTCAAAGGCTACCCTTTACATTGCCCATCAGAATAGAAAACAGCGAAGTGTTTACAAATAACATCAGAAAACATTGTCATATCTTTTAATCGTCTCTTGTTCAATATGCCCTTGCCAGTAATGCACGTAGTAAAACCGAACATCAACCATCAAAGCTTGGTAATTCAGATGTTTAATAACAGCATTTAGAAGGTTTATTTGAGCACTGATATTGCTTATATACAGACAACGCTATAAATAGAATATCAATGTAGCTCAATAAGAGCATCACTTCTGCTACTATTCAATACATAACATTGAGCTTATATAGCCGATTCGTTTGTACTTCATTCAATTCTAGAATAGCGCAGTTGGTAAGTCACGTTATTGAGGATACGAAAGTTGATACTTCGAATCTCGCTATTTAATGGTAATAAATAAATGTTACAAAATGTTTCTGTTGATGTCTATGCATAATAATATCAAATTAAATATGCACAACATGAAATCCAAATAAAAATGTTTGTATCGTATGGAAAATCATACAAAAACCCCAACAAAGTTTTATGAAAATTTAAAAAAGTTGAACAAAAATTCTATAAAAGACACCACAGCTTTTTTAATATGCTCAATGGTGTTGAAGCAAAATATATTATTCTTAACAAACACTCGCTTAGCTCAACAAAGGTCTCTTCGACTCTCGGAATTACCCTCAAGTTCTGTAAAGCATTAAAACAGCAGTTATTCAATTATCAGCTGAACTCCATTGCTGCAAACTTGCTTCTTAAGCATATGCAATTGGCAGTGTTCAAAAGCATTTGGCGACAGCTTAATAACTTCTCCAAATTTGTGTGAATAATGCCTGAACAAAAGCTGTGATGAAAAATAGTTCAGAGATTATTCAACACGCTGCTGAATTAAATCGCCATAATGATGTTTATTGAATGAGTGATTGTTTGTTGGGTATTATGCTTAAAATTACAACCTGTCTTCATTTGTTAACGCATTTAATATCATAATTAAACTCGATAATTTTATCACAGACATACAACCATAACACATCTACTTTCAAATTAAATGCTTAAAATGGCAGGCATCCATTTACTCTAACTTGAAACTTAGCACGTGAGCAACGGAGGAAACAAAAACAGAAGCTAAAGCTAAAGCTAAAAACAAAATACAGTGACCATTCGCTCATTGCAACATCTGACAACGTCAAATCGACTGTCAAAAACTCGTGAACAATAGATCGTAAATGACAGATTACTGCTGTCATATGCAAATGTTTTTTTTTTTAATTAGTTCGTTTATTTGCTAGGCTCAGGCGTGTGTAACACTTTACGGAGCCGATATTCAATATTGTTATTTACAATGTATAATTTTCCAATTTTAGTAAAATGGGGTGCCAATTACTCGTGGCTAGCTCGAGGTTAATAGGTCACAATATCGTTTGGAAGGGGCTAGGTAGGTTACTTATTGAAGGTATTATTTGCTGCTCATGGTTGCAACATCTACCAAATCCTTGGTCCCTGTAGTCCCTTTCAGGAACTAAGCTGCAAATGGGTGACCACTGCTTGCTGGGCAGGTACAAGTAGCACGGAAACAAAAGGATAATATAACTGGGACACAATGGCAGGGAATTTACTAGACTGGAGGGAAGGGGGTGATGACATTACACTCTTAGATCAGACAAACAAAGGAATTCGTAAATCGCTTGCATGTAGGGGAGATCACGCATTCCCAAAACATCTCTTACCTCCCGGGAGGGTTGTCTACCTCGGGCCACTAGGGTATCCAATAGTCGTGCTCTGGAGGCATCATTACCCGGGCAATGCCAAACTGCGTGATCGATGTCATCATAACCGGTTCCGCACCTACATACATTGCTATCGACGAGGTTAATTCTGTAGAGATGTGCGTCTAGCGAGTAGTGGTTGGACATAAGTCTTGACATCACACGAATGAAACCGCGACTTAAATCCAGACCTTTGAACCACGATCTCGACGAAACATTTGGAATAATGGAATGTAACCACCGCCCAAGAGAATTACTTGTCCAATCGTTTTGCCAACTTTGAAGAGAACTCTGACGTACTAATGGGAAAAATTCATCATGTGAAATTCTTCTTTCAAAAATCTCGCCTTCTTTTGCGCCCACCTTTGCTAGCGAGTCCGCCTTCTCATTGCCTGGAATTGAGCAATGTGAGGGGACCCATGCAAAGGTAATTCTAAATGATCTTTCGACCAACGCACACATCTGCTCCCTTATTTTTGAAAGAAAGTAAGATGAGTGCTTCACTGCTTTCATCGACCGGAGGGCCTCAATAGAACTGAGACTATCCGAGAAGATGAAATAATGGTCTATGGGCATGTCGGAGATTATCCCCAATGCGAAATTGATTGCTGCCAGCTCAGCAACATATACAGAACAAGGTTCCTGAAGTTTCCGGAAGGCAGATGAGTATTCATTGTAAACACCGAAACCAGTGGATCCATCAATGCGCGACCCATCAGTGAAAATTCTTCTATTGCAATTGACATGTTGGTACTTTTTAATAAAAATATGGGGAATTAAAATAAGTCGAAGTTGATCTGGAACTCCTTGAATAGCCTGTTTCATGGAGAGATCATAGTCAATGGAGGAACTGTGATAAGGGAAGCGTACACTAGGAGAATTATAGCATGGAAGACTAATATCGGATGACATATAGTTAATATAGATTCGTAAGAATCGAGACTGGGTACTCAATTCGAGCATTTCTTCGAAGTTTTCAATCACGAGGTTGTTACTGATTCCACACTTGATCAGTATTCTAGATGAGAGCTCCCAGAAGCGGTTCTGTAAGGGCTTTACTCCTGCCAGAACCTCCAGGCTCATATTGTGCGTTGAATGCATACAGCCAAGAGCAATACGTAAACAACGATATTGAATGCGTTCCAATTTAATGAGGTGGCTGTTTCTTGCCGAGAGGAAACAAAAAGAGCCATATTCGAGAACTGAAAGAGTAGTTGTTTTATAGAGTTTAATGAGGTCTTCCGGGTGAGCACCCCACCATGTCCCGGAAATTGATCTTAGAAAATTGATCCTTTGTTGACATTTCTGTTTTAAATACGCAAAGTGATTACTCCAAGTGCATTTCGAATCAAACATGACTCCAAGGTATTTGAAGGTCAAAGATTGGGTAATGTCTCTTCCCAACAGCTTGAGACGCAGTTGGGCAGGGAACCGCTTTCTAGTAAACACTACCAATTCGGTTTTATGCGGTGAAAACTCGATCCCCAAATTTCTGGCCCAGATGGACAGATTATCTAGGGAATTTTGCAATGGTCTTTGCAAGATTTCCGCACGTGGACCTCTAAAGGAGATCACAGCATCGTCTGCAAGTTGTCTTAGCGTGCATCTATTTTCCAAGCAGTTATCAATATCTTTAACATAAAAATTATAAAGCAAGGGACTTAAACATGAGCCTTGGGGTAAGCCCATGTAGCTAATTCTGGAAGTTGTCAGTTGACCTAGATTAAAGGCCATTTGTTTTTCTGACAGTAAATTATACAAAAAGTTATTTAAAATTCCTGGTAAACCACTACTGTGCAGACTATCTGCTAGTATATCTATGGAAACTGAATCAAATGCGCCCTTAATATCCAAAAATACTGAAGCCAATTGCTCCTTGTGTGCAAAGGCCAGTTGTATATCAGATGAAAGCAACGCTAAACAATCGTTTGTTCCTTTGCTTTTTCGGAAACCAAATTGCGTATTTGATAGTAGGTTGTTTGATTCAACCCAGCGGTCAAGTCTTGATAGGATCATTTTTTCTAACAATTTCCTTAAACATGATAGCATAGAGATCGGACGGTAAGAATTGTAATCAGACGCTGGTTTCCCAGGCTTTTGAATAGCTATTACTTTAACCTGCCTCCATGCGGGTGGAACTATATTTAATTCCATGAGAGTGTTATACAGGTTAAGTAATCGTCTTTTAGCGATATCGGGGAGATTTTTTAGAAGGTTGAATTTAATCATATCGCTTCCCGGAGCAGAGTTATTCGATGAAAGAAGTGCCATTGAAAATTCCAACATTGTGAATGGTTCGTCCAGAAAACCGTTACTTCGGGTGGTATCCCGTAAATTCGGTTGTGTTGGGACAGAGTCTGGACAAACCTTTTTAGCGAAGTCGAATATCCATTGCATGGAGTATTCTTCACTCTCATTGGAGGATGAGCGGTTTCGCATGTAACGAGCCTTTCTCCAAAGCGTTGTCATCGAGGTTTCTCTAGATAGTCCCTCTACAAACGAACGCCAGTAATTGCGTTTCTTTGCTTTGAGTAAGTTTTTAAGCTTTTTTTCAAGCTTGAGGTACTTATCAAATAGCTCACATGTTTCATGTCTACGATAATCTTTAAACGCATCGGATTTCTCAAGATACAACTTAGTGCATTCATCATCCCATCCAGGGGTGGCGGGTCTTTTGAGGGATGCACTTGGAACACGTCGTTTCTGAGCTTCTAATGCACTTTTGTACATCAGGTCGGAAAGGAAACGATACTCTTCTAATGGTGGAAGAGGATCGGTAGAATCAATACCAAGGGTTACCGCCGATGCAAAATGTTGCCAATCGATATGCCTCGTGAGGTCATAAGGAACATGGATTGACTGGTCTGTTTTATTAAAACTATTTGTGATTGAGATAATAATTGGTAAGTGATCACTACCATGGGGATCATTGATTACCTTCCACAGACAATCTAATGATAGTGAGTTAGAGCACAAAGATATGTCAAGTCGACTCTCCCTGGCAGGAGGTTTTGCTATTCGTGTCGCTTCCCCAGTGTTCAAGATGGTCAAGTTGAAATCGTCGCATAAGTCATAGAAAATACCCGCTCTGTTGTCATCGTATTGTTCGCCCCAAGCAGTACCGTGGGAGTTCAGATCGCCCAGAATAAGAACTGGAGATGGAAGTAATGTAATTGAACTCCAAAGTTGACGGCGGTTTATTGATGCCCTCGGAGGGACATAGACGGAAGCTATGCAAAGATCTTTATTCTTTACATTTATTTGGCAAGCGACGATTTCAATGCCTGAAATTATTGGGAGTGAGATTTTATAGAAGGGGTAGCACTTTTTGATCCCCAAAAGTACGCCACCATATGAATCATCTCGATCCAGGCGAATAATGTTAAAATCGTGGAAGTTTAATTCATCTTCAGAAGAAAGCCATGTTTCACAGAGAGCAAATATATCACAATCAGAATTGTGAATCAAATACTTGAACGAGTCTAATTTAGGTATTAGACTACGACAGTTCCATTGTAATACGGTGATCATATCTTGATCCTCACTCGACGAATTATTCATCGAAAGATATGAATTCACCAATGAGGGGCCATGATACAGTCAATTGCTTGAAGTAGTTTCCAACTATAGGAATAAGCAGGTCAATAATTCCTCGGAGCGGTGAAGCATCCGAAAGGCCAAGAGCATTTAAAATGTTATCCACAATGTCCCTAAAATTAATCTTACCTCGCTTGGACGGGATATTCTTAGAATTGCGAGAAGACGTAGTTTTTGGTTTTGGCAACCTCTTACGGTTACTGTTATTAGGTAGCGGCGGGTTGGTATAGCTACAGCTAGGAACGGATGCATCAGCTATTACCGGTTTATTCGGTTTTTTTAATTGACCCCCGCTACCTCCATTTTTTTGCAAGCTTTTGAAAGTGGGTTTAATAAGTTTCCGGCGCACACCCGGAGAACTAGTAGGCTTTCTTTTACCGGGGGCGTGTACCTCCGGAAATCCACTCTCATCGGCTTCGTCAGAGTCCAGTTCATCGGAAGACAAAATCAAAAAAGGATTTTCATTTTGAGCGGCTGATACAGACGATGCAGACGCTCCGTTTTGCGACTTTAACATTTCTGCATACGTCTGCTTGGAGCGTTCTTGTATGGAACGTCTCACGTTACCAGTGCGCTTCTTGTACACGGGGCAGTTCTGCAAATCGTGGAGAGGCTCTTTGCCACAGTAAGCACACTTTGTTGCTTCCTGTTGACAAGCATCCTCTAGATGCCTTTGGCCGCATTTGCCACAACGGGGCTGGTTGTCGCAAAAAGTAGCCGTATGACCCAACTGTTTGCACTTGGTACAATTAAATACCCTTGGTACAAAAAGGCGCACTGGGAAAAAAACTTTATCAATTTCAACAAATTTTGGGAGAACTGATCCGGCGAAGGTCACTTGTAGCGAGTCCGACAGTAAATACGTCTTTTTTCCATCTACCATTGATCCTGCATGCAATTGTTTGCATTCCAGAATCTCAATGGTAGACGAAGCAGAATTTGGAAGTCGCCCCTTACCTTCCATGACGTCTTCACACGTCAGGCTCGCTGCAGAAACCACACCATCTATCTCCACATCTCGAGATGGGATGTAGACGTAGTACTCGACATTATAACCTGCGTCACTGGCAATTTCATTTGCAATTTTATACGTAGGTGCAGTGACACGCAGTTTGTTTCGGTTGACCTGATGAAATTCGGTCCCCGGATAACGACGCGTCAAATTTCTTTTAATGCCCAAAAAATCTAGGGCTTTCACTTTCTGCCGGAAGTAGACAACCCAAGGAGAGACAGAAGACGGCTGATAACAGCGCGCCCTAAAAACATCTTTGGGAGGCAAGTCGCCCCCCTTAGAAACATCCATGTAAAATTAAATTGATTTAAAAAAAAAAAAAAAAAAAAAAATTGAATGAAAAAAAAAATTAATAAAAAATGATATCAGATTTTTTTTTGAGCCCCCCTACAGACAACGATTCTACTATATGGGAGAAAAATACACAATCCACTAACAGACGAGTGGAAACAAAAACGAGAATGTGCTACTTGCCCTTCGCTGCTGTTGTGTTGGCTATTGTCTTTATCGATGTGGCCCCGTCTGCTGTTGCTTATCGACAAAGCACCGGTTGCAGACCGGCTGTGGATAGGGCGATGACCGTCACTGCTGCGATTATGCTGATGGTGATGGTGGGTACCGGCTGGTAGCTGGACAGTACATCCGTCGGACTCGGCCGGGAATGTCTGCTTCCCTTAAGGAACGCTCGGCTTGGTTTCGGTGGTTGAAAATAATCCACTATTTTTCCAATAACTACCGCGTGGTTTGATGCGGGTTGAAAAAAAAAAACGTAGTGCGGAGTGCAAAACAAACTCGACCGAAGCACTTCAGCGTTCGATGCGGAATGTTGCTAGTTATGAAATAAATCATCAGAGGTTCATCCAATTAGAGAGCAAATGATATATTTGTGCTGTAGAATTGATAAAAAAAAACATATTTAATTGAATAAAAGGTTACCGATTATTCTATTTGTAATCAAAAAAATTCAAGAAATATGATTAGTGATATATAACCATATTTGCGTCTAATTTCAATATAATTTCTTAGATTTACCTAAATATGCGTGAAATTTACTTTTAATTGGTTACCCATAAATAAGTAACCATTACCTATATGGTGAGTTCACCACGTGTACTCAAATATGTGTAAAGCGGATTTCCCCTTAAAATGAGTATGTGCACTTTTCCGCGATTATGGGTAAATTTTACTTATTTTTGGGTAAAGTGATCTTAGCGTCAACTATAGTCGCAGCAACTCGCGACGCGATCCTAGTAAAAACGATTTTCAACGCGACTTGATATCCATAGTGAACGCAATAAGAAGCGATATCATGTAAATGAAAAGTAAACAGGTGAGGCCAATCGAATTCGTCGTCCTTTTTGCTGTCCCCCTGTTCAAATAGACGACTGAGTTTGACATCAAACTCCTTTAATCATTTAGGCAGTGAAAGATCGAAAAAGAAGACATTCATATCTCTTAACCTGCTTACATCCCATTGATGTCGTGGCCTAAGAGCACCAGTACCGGTGCGCGGCTAAACTATATTTGATCGCCCTCACCATCACTTCAAACCGTATCGGGAGCAACTAAAAGCGCTAGCAAAATTGTGGCGCGACTATCGGAAAGCATCAGGCGCTCAAATTTAGCAACGCGATTGTCGCGCGAGAGAGGGTTGCTATTCGACTGCCAATTGTCACAAATCTCCGATTGGTTTGTTGTTTATATTTGTTTACGCAATCAGGATTAGTGGCAAATTTTAAATTTGATTCAAAGAAAATTATTGCTATATCAACTTTAAGTCTATTTGGTTTAATAATAAGAATTTTATCAATAGGGTCGTGCGATGGCTTTTTCATGATTTCTCCTGGATAGATTTTTGGTTGGCCCGAAAGAGAACCATTAGCCAAAATGGCCGCTCTGGCAACCTCTGGGGTGTCCCGGGGGAACCTGTAGGAGGGGACATTTGTGTTTTTGCACCAAACCACGTCGTGCGACAGCTCTTTTTTTTATTTCGCCTGGAGAGTCCTTCGGTAGGCATGAAAAGAATAATTTACCACAATGGCCCACCCGGAAACCTCTGGGGTGATTTGGCGAAACTTATAGGAAAGGCCATTTATATTTTTGTACCAAACCCCAGTGGTTCCCAGAGAGAACACTGTAACCAATGGTTCTTTTCATGCCAACCGAACGTCTCTTTAAGAGAAATCACGAAGAAAGAGCCATCGCAATTGACTAAGTTTATGGCGATCACCGAATCTGTCAAACTGATGATGGAGCACTAGTTTAGCAGCGACCGATACAGAACACGGTAACAAAATATAGTAGCGACCGGTGTGAGATTGAGTGACTAAACTAAAATGACAGCTCGATGCGCTAGTATTTACGTTTAGATGCTCTAATGTCAATAAAAAGTGTCATCGTTGCGTTTATGAATATAAAGTGTACCTAAATATATTCTGACGAGGAGTTTTTTTTTTTTTTGCTTCGGATGCCGTTCGAAGTTGTTTTTTTTTATTTGAAAATCGCAGAGAATTAAAGAAAAAACAACATTTGCCAGGTTACCTATTGGACTATTTTAATTGCGGCAAGCACAAATAAAAATAATATTCGCATTAGCTCCATATTAGCTTTATTGTTGTATTCTTGTATCTCTTAATCCTTGAAATAAGCAAACACTCAATTAAAAAGTTGACCATCAGATTTGAGAACCTCAACAAATGGCTAATTATTTATTCAATCGGAAATCTCACAAATAGGTCTGTTGGGGGACAGTGTTTCACGATAAGCTAGTTTTAACTTTTGTTAGTTCAATATTACACAAATGTTTGTACCTTTTTTCAAACCTTTTGGCTGGGTGGATTACAAATAATCAGTCCTATGAACCTACTTTTAGGAGATCTCCCAGGAGACTTAAGAAAGTAAATTAAGTATAACTTAGAAACTAACAACGAACTCGGTTCAATTTTCTACCGGACCACATCGGTTACCTACAAGAAACCGAATAAATCGTTTATATTCGATTTTCGGTTCGGTACACGAAAACCGAGAAAACTCGGTACACTGAAACCGAGCATTCGCTGAATATTCTTAAACGTCAAACACTTCTCTTCGAGTTAATTTCGCGACGGCTATGTCTACCGAAAAACTCGGTTATTTTAGCTGACTCGATAAGGTCTGAAAAATCGTCATCCATTTTATCCCGCGTGTGCGGTGCGAAAATTCTCCGTACTGTTTTTTGTCAGGTGAAAATGGAAAAAAATAACCAAGAGACTACCAGGAGAATGCACGTTTATTTGAAATCTTCTGTATGTATTTGATACTAATTTAGCAATTATATTTGCAGGCATCCTGCGCTATAGCCTGTTTTTACTGCCATGAACACGTTGCAGGTTTTGTCTCTGGCTTGCAATTTGGAAATAGGAAAATTTATGAGGATTTTTTGCATCAATAAACAATGTAACTGACAAAACTGGTCTTATTACTATGAAACTCGGAGCTAGATTCGTAGCTATTTCAAAATTCCAGCACAGCCAAAAAGCAACAAAGTCCGTAATTGCTACAGAAAAGTCGGTTTGTTTGACAGCGTTCGGTAATATTTGAGTAAACCGATGTTCAGTTGGATTGGTGATTGGATTTATTTTTGTCAACCGAGTTTTTTGGTAAATTTGACAGATTGCGAGAGAGCAAAAGTTTAATGAGTACTCGGTTGGTCCATTTTGAACTGAACAGACTACCGAGCTTTCAGCTGATGAAAACTCAGTTGAAATTCAACCGAGAGTTCGATATTCGGTCAAATGTACCTTGGTAAAAGATCAATCTAACAGGTCCAAAATATAAATGGAAATGCAATAGGTCCTAAGTAACAAATGTATCAATTCCACGCCTAGAATCACCATAAACTTGAAAAGCAACGTTTTCTTTGTATTCCTGATGACGTTTTACGTTGAAAACCATGCAAAAATTTAAGATAACACGATTGAGCTGCAACTATGATTTATAAAAAAAAATAGTGCTGGGTTATATCAGGGATATAACCGCAAGGTTCACGTAAGACCGCGTTGGTTTATAGTAATAATGGTATCATCTAATTTATACGTATCATTACACATATGGTTGGTTTTGTTAATAAAATAGTTCTATAATTTTGCTTTGGCCCATCCCTTCTTATGAATTTTGCTCCATACTGCACTTTCGTGATCCTCAACTTTCTACGCCCTGCTATTCAATGCTAGTTTATAGTACGCGAGACGAACCGGTAAGATTTTATAAGGGTCGAATGGCCAGTTTTCAGTGGCCTGAAATTTTATCGTTGCATTGCGTAGACATGGAAACCGGCAACTGTTCGATTAGTCGGTCTTGCAAGACTCAGTCTCCCATACTATAACTGGGTGGACAGTGGTGGTTGGACAAAGCCCTGTCCGAACCACCAGCTGAAAGCTGGTGTCGAAAACTGAAATCATTTCGGTTCATCTCGCGTACTATATACTAGCGTTGATAGTAAAGCCTGGAAAGAAGAGAGGCACGAAAATGCTGTACGAAGCAAAGTTCTAAAGAGGAGACCGGCCTCAGTTATAAAATCAGACACCGGGAACAAAGCAACATAATTTTGCAGCTGAGTGGTGTGACTATTTCTGTATTCCATGACTATTTCATCACGGAATGAAACTAAATTAAATAAAAAGAAGAAGACAATTTAAACCATTTGTTACCCGTTTTTGAGGACCAGGATAGGGAAAAACATATTTTAAACCTGTTCATATGTAGATTTGTATGGGAGCAGAAGTAGGTCATTTTTAATTATAAAAATTTAACTACTTATATTACTAGCACTCAATTGAAATTTAAATTCAGAAAACTTGTAAGTTTTTCAAGTAATTTTGTTCAGTCGAACGAGAGTGTTAAAAAAAACCTTTCACTTTAGTTTAACGCTCTCATTTTTCAAAATTTTGAAATGACACCCAGTATAGAAAAGAGAAACGTAGTCCTACGTTAAAAATAAAACCTTCAATCGTATTTTTCTCATTTTAACACAAATGTTACATAGGAACTAATGCAATGTTTGGCTTGAAATCGCTCGAAAACCGAGCGACGATCCAGTGCATGCATTTTTTGGTCGCATGATAATCGCTCATCGCGTCACGTTCTCCATGGTGTGTTAGCTAGGTTTTCGCTTTGTTTAAATGTACGGAGATTTTACGATAGCGATAAAAATCTTCAAAAACTTTTTAAAACAAGAGACTTTAATGCGATTTTCCGAGCGTGCTTTTCGACTTGTTGTGGTGGACTAGACTGCTCCTGTACTCAGAACAATTGATCTCTCTTTTATGCCTGGGACAGACATACAACGTACAGTGTTGTACTCCTTTAGTCTAGTGCGTGTTTTTTGGTACTGGATTAACGTATTTGACAGTTCGTACAACGGTCAGCGTTGTATGTCTGTCATAAGTATTATACTTATGACAGACATACAACGCTGACCGTTGTACGAACTGTCAAATACTTTAATCCTGTACACAAAAACACGTACTAGACTAAAGGAGTACAACGCTGTACGTTGTATGTCTGTCCCAGGCATTACCCTGATTGAAGGTGCCAAAAGAAACCCCCCTTTTTTGGTTTTTGTAACAATTTTCAACGTTTACTGGCCTTGTTGTTTTCAAAATTTTCGGAAGAGATAAAGAGAAAGAGATAAAACTGTGCAGTGCCCTATACAACATCGCTGCCGGAAAAGAGATGCTAGAGATTTGTTTCTCCTTCTCTCACACTATTTTGTGCAGTGTCTTTATTGACAGTACAGTGTATATTTGTTGACAAATCCATTTTAAATTTCACATATCCATTCATTTGTTCACACATAAACAGAACCTTCTGAGAAAATCAAATGAAGTTTATGTGGCAAATGGAAAGTATGTGTGGTTACAAGTAGATATTATTTGTAAAAAGTAAACATCATGTGTGGGACCCATAGACATAATAATTGCTTTTTTATCAAAGTATTAAGCGGAAATTCTCGACAACTTATTCAAGCAAACAGAAGAGGGGAAGAATGATTCAAACGGTAAACTTTTGAAACGCTTAGCATTATGATGCAAACTAGGACCACCAACACATTTCCCTAACATGGTGGTTATGCTTGTTTCCGTGGGAGTTCTGTGAGTTTTGAGAAATTTTTGATTGAATATTTGTTTCCCTCTTGATTTACAAAATCAGATGCGTCAGCTTTAATAAGTTGTCGAGAATTGCTTGCCATTCGCTTCAGTGAAATAGCCATCGTTCGGGTGTTTTCTGCGGACGCGAAATATTACTCAATTTCAGTGGATTCCTTTCCCGACGAAGCGCATATTGAACAGATAACCGTAACAGATATCAGTCCTGCAGAATGGTTTTGAAATTTTTTCCAAAATTGCGGTCATGCAGGTCAACAAATAGTTGATGGACATCTTGAGTAAATTTGACAGATTGCGAGAGAGTAAAAGTTTAACGAGTACTCGGTTGGTCCATTTTGAACCGAACAGACTACCGAGCGTTCAGCAGATGAAAATTCGGTTGAAATTCAACCGAGTTCGGTATTCGGTCAAATGTACATTCTACCTTGGTAAAAGATCAATCTAACAGGTCCAAAATATAAATGGAAATGCAATAGGTCCTAAGTAACAAATGTATCAATTCCACGCCTAGAATCATCATAAACTTGAATAGCAACGTTTTCTTTGTATTCCTGACGACGTTTTACGTTGAAAACCATGCAAAAATTTAAGATAACACGATTGAGTTGCAACTATCATTTATAAAAAAAAATAGTGCTGGGTTATATAAGGGATATAACCGCAAGGTGCACGCAGGACCGTGTTAGTTTATAGTAATAATGGTATCATCTAATTTATGCGTATCATTACACATATGGTTGGTTTTGTTCATAAAATAGTTCTATAATTTTGCTTTGGCCCATCCCTTCTTATGAATTTTGCTCCATACTGCACTTTCGTGATCCTCAACTTTCTACGCCCTGCTATTCAATGCTAGTTTATAGTACGCGAGACGAACCGGTAAGATTTCATAAGGGACGAATTGCCAGTTTTCAGTGGCCCGAAGTTTTATCATTGCATTGCGTAGACGTGGAAACCGGCAACTGTTCGATTAGCCGGTCTTGCAAGACTCTGTCTCCCATACCATAACTGGGTGGACTGTGGCGGTTGGACAAAGCCCTGTCAGAACCACCAGCTGAAAGCTCGTGTTGAAAACTGAAATCATTTCGGTTCATTTCGCGTGCTATATACTAGCGTTGATAATAAAGCCTGGAAAGAAGAGAGGCACGAAAATGCTGTACGAAGCAAAGTTCTAAAGAGGAGACCGGCCTCAGTTATAAATCAGGCACCGGGAACAAAGCAACATAATTTTGCAGCTGAGTGGTGTGACTATTTCTGTATTCCATGACTATTTCATCACGGAATGAAACTAAATTAAATAAAAAGAAGAAGACAATTTAAACCATTTGTTACCCGTTTTTTGAGGACCAGGATAGGGAAAAACATATTTTAAACCTGTTCATATGTAGATTTGTATGGGAGCAGAAGTAGGTCATTTTTAATTATAAAAATTTAACTACTTATATTACTAGCACTCAATTGAAATTTAAATTCAGAAAACTTGTAAGTTTTTCAAGTAATTTTGTTCAGTCGAACGAGAGTGTTAAAAAAAACCTTTCACTTTAGTTTAACGCTCTCATTTTTCAAAATTTTGAAATGACACCCAGTATAGAAAAGAGAAACGTAGTCCTACGTTAAAAATAAAACCTTCAATCGTATTTTTCTCATTTTAACACAAATGTTACATAGGAACTAATGCAATGTTTGGCTTGAAATCGCTCCACGACCCCCCCCGCTTTTTTTGAGCTTCTGATCGCCCCCCGCCGCCCCATGCCCCTTGTTTATTGAGCGTGTGTTACGCTTTTTTTATTTATATAGATATAGATTTAACGATAAAGATATAAATAAAAATTTACAAAAATGAAAAAAACAAATGTTTTTCGAATGCGAGACTGAGCTTCTTTTACTTTTTGGTGGGGTACTCCGTTTCCCCATTCCAGAGAACTTTTCTTTTTTTCTTACGAAGGCGACACCACACACACATTGGACACCCTTTGTTCTCTTGCGTGTTTTTGGTACTGACTTAAAAAATTGTACGGTTCTAACAACGGTCAGCGTTGTATGTCTGTCATAAGTATTATACTTATGACAGACATACAACGCTGACCGTTGTACGAACTGTCAAATACTTTAATCCTGTACACAAAAACACGTACTAGACTAAAGGAGTACAACGCTGTACGTTGTATGTCTGTCCCAGGCATTACCCTGATTGGTTAGAGACCTTTTTTTTATTTTATATACTACTAAACGTTTACTCCCCGTTTTTTTAAATTTTCCGAAAAAGAGAAAAAGAAAAAAAAAAACATCAGCAATGCCCTATACAACAACCCCGCCCGAAAAGAGATGCCAGAGATTTGTTTCTCCTTCCCCCCCACTATTTTGTGCAGTGTCTTTATTGACAGTACAGTGTATATTTGTTGACAAATCCATTTTAAATTTCACATATCCATTTCATTTGTTCACACATAAACAGAACCTTCTGAGAAAATCAAATGAAGTTTATGTGGCAAATGGAAAGTATGTGTGGTTACAAGTAGATATTATTTGTAAAAAGTAAACATCATGTGTGGGACCCATAGACATAATAATTGCTTTTTTATCAAAGTATTAAGCGGAAATTCTCGACAACTTATTCAAGCAAACAGAAGAGGGGAAGAATGATTCAAACGGTAAACTTTTGAAACGCTTAGCATTATGATGCAAACTAGGACCACCAACACATTTCCCTAACATGGTGGTTATGCTTGTTTCCGTGGGAGTTCTGTGAGTTTTGAGAAATTTTTGATTGAATATTTGTTTCCCTCTTGATTTACAAAATCAGATGCGTCAGCTTTAATAAGTTGTCGAGAATTGCTTGCCATTCGCTTCAGTGAAATAGCCATCGTTCGGGTGTTTTCTGCGGACGCGAAATATTACTCAATTTCAGTGGATTCCTTTCCCGACGAAGCGCATATTGAACAGATAACCGTAACAGATATCAGTCCTGCAGAATGGTTTTGAAATTTTTTCCAAAATTGCGGTCATGCAGGTCAACAAATAGTTGATGGACATCTTGAGTTCTCGCAAGTCCGCAACATCGAAATACAAGATTGTCGGGGACAGTCATATGTTAAGGCATCAAACATATCCGGAGAGTACAGAGGAATGCAATTGCTAGTTCTACAGATATATCCATATGCCTTTTTTTAGTTCCCTGCTGCGGTTCAACGAAATAGGTTGATCGTGTTCCTTTCGGTACTTGGTATTGTAGTCGTAAGCCTATACCTTGGATGTACCCGACTGTTAACCGATTTCGAAATCATTTTGGTGCTGAGTTTTGGTGGGGAGGCTCCTTGGTTGATCCACCAACTTTCACATCTTCAGGGCGATTCCAGTATGGAACGATCCATGACTGTGCTTGGGGAAATGAGGTAGTGTTTTCACTAAAGTCATCAAATTGCATTTCGTCTTCTGAGAGGAATATGTGCGCATTTCTTTCGATTTATGCGAACGATCGTCTCGACGGTACTTGATATATTCCGACACTTACGGTAAAGGTTTCAGCTGGAAGCAGCAGACAAATGTTGTTGAATCATTTCCTGTGAAGTGAACGATGTTTTATATAGTAACGAGTGTCTCAACTTTTGCCGGGTTTTGTGTTCTGTGAGGAAACGTTTTCTTTGTTTTTATCCATATCTATTGGGAATCGTTTTTCGGACGAAACAAAATCCAGAAACAACGGTTGATCTTGAATACGCAAATTCGAGACCATATTTAACTTTGAAACTTTCTTGAACTGCTCGCAGGCTCCGATACTATTGGCAGAGAGGCTACTGTCATCTACCTGTGGAAATACATATCTTTCTTTTGCTTTTCCAATGTACTCCCCGTCGGAACAGAAACTTTCACGACCACCACCTTGGTTGGTTTACGTTCTTTCCTCCTCTTTGGTTTTGTATTTTCTCGATCCTGAATGTCCTGCGCTAGTTTAGCTTCACCGTGCCTCCTTCTATGAATCGCACTGGCTTGCTGGGGAGCTTTTTGCTCTTATTATTCCGCATTTTTATGAGCTTCACCAACATCCTCGAGGCAATGTTTGTAGTTCGATTGCCAGTTCGTAATGTGCTTCTGCTTCCAGTTTTTCAACTCCGCTTCAGCTGTTCAGCTTATCCACATTGGCCAGTTCGTTTTGTGTGTCTGCCTCAACTTTCCGGCGAACTTTCACCGCCAACTGTTTTGATTGTGAGGGCATCTTCATCGGCGGTCTTTTTTTAGATCAACTTTATACTTGATTTGCATCAGCGAAACTTGAATAGAACTAGCTAATATAGACCAACTTTGCATTCCCCGCACCGGTGTTGTATTTCTTGTTGTTAAACCCTGGGGGTGCGACACATCTAAATCCAGATTCAAGATGATCAAAAAATCCCACGCTAGCGAATCAATCTTTGAAAAATCTTGTTTCAGCTTGTGAATCTTAATCCATCAACTTGCATCGTGATGCATCTTTTTACAGTAAATCTTTAAAATCTTCATCAAAATCTTTGAAATCTTCTTTCTATCTAATAAGCGTGCGCACATCGCACAAAAGCAAAACAAACAAAAAATCCTGCATCTGAGATAGAGTCGCACCCCCTGGTTAAACCCGCCAACACCTGTTATCCTGTCGATCACTCAACATCAGAGATCAGAAGTTTTTTTTTTCAGAGATCGCAGATTTTTCACAAATATTTTGCCATTGATTGGTTTGACCAAATTAATAATTTTTAATTCCCTGTAGTGCGTCGTTAGCCTACGACAAGGAATACTTGTTCTTTCGTTTGGCTGAAGGTGAGTGTGTGAATGCATGCATTTCATTAAAACGATATTAGAAAATGCTGATTTGTAGTTTGGCAGTGGATAAACAAGAGTCGAAACGGAGAGGGTCACGTCCTGGATGACGCCCCAAAATCCATCGTAATTTCCGTTCCGGTCATCAGAAGCTGTTCCAGGACTACTTTAGCGACACGCAAACTTACAACGAGAAGCAGTTTCTGCGTTTTCGCATGCCAAGGGAGGTGTTCGTGGACATTATGCGACAACTAGAGTCAACTAGAGGCTTCTCCAAAATTTATCTGTATGAGCTATTTCCAAGTGACCAATCTATCGATAAACCGATTGTTTACGTTGAAGACTTCATTACTTTTCATTTCCGAGCAATCGAAATACTATTCGGAATCTCGGAATCTCCGCATTTCGATCTAGTCAGCGTTTTCCGGAGAATGCAGAGGCTGTAAAAAACTAAGACAAGCATTCGTTATTTAAGAATGAAACTAAAAGGCAATTCACTAGCACCGGGAGCAACTTGAGGTAATTATCAGCATCCGAGGCGAGCAACACAACTTTCTGTCCGCCGCCAGCATCACACGCAGCAAACACGGTTACTTTTCGGCTCACAAATACACTCAATAAAGTTGAGTTATTGTTTAGTGGAAGCTGAAATTTTACTGAATAATTGGTATTATCAAGTAGCGTGTAGTGTTTTGGAACGGAATTTTTCTTGTTCCAAATTGCTGCAAGAATAAGTAGAGCGGTTACGAAATTTTGTTCAATATTACCATATTACCAAGCGGAATTTTGACAATTCATCTGCATGGGAACGAAATGTCACCTTCACTTACGCAATAATCGAGCGGAATATTTTTCCGAGAGTAAAAGTGACAGCTCCCATTAGTTTGCGTGGAAACCTTACAAATTCCAATATTATTTTTCGTTCTTTTCAGGTGGGTACTGCTGCAGAAATTTCTTTTCGATTTTTTATATTTACGTTTCAGTAAACGGAATTTCACATGGGATTGAGATAGAAAAAAATTTTTCTTTCGAACACGATACCGACCTATAGATCAAAACATATACCAGTTTTAAAATGATACAATATATATCCAGTATAAAACCAAATTGACAACACCGGTGCAGCAATATGTTTGCGTTTGGTCTAAAATAATAAATCCAATCCACGATCGCCGTTCCCAATGCTGTTCTACTATGTATGGGCTGTTTTAGTTTACAACTAGAACTGAAACAAGCCATTCCCAATGATGTGTTGCAGTTCTACTTTTCGAGCAAATTTTTGAAACAGATTTACAACTGCTCGACAGCTATGTTTTATTTTCAACGCGATTTGAAACACGGATGCAACATTGTTTTAAATTGGTTTTCTTCAAAGTTGTGCTAGCTGTTATGACTGATTACGGTCAAATTCGCTTTTTTCTTTTACACAAATACATAAAAAGAATCATGAGAAACCAATATTTTTGAAACATCGCATTGCGATTACCGTGTTCTAGTTTTATTTTTGACAGTTCCAAATTTTAAATCTGGCAAGCAGTTTGCAACAAACGTGAAACTCAGCGTTGGGAACGGCCTTATGGCTGGCCCACAATTGATACGTTGCGGATGCGTTTGCGTGAATTTGATAGTTTTTCAATAGGTTTTCTGTCAAATTTACGTCAACGCATCCGCAACGTATCAATTGTGGGTCAGCCATTAGAGTTCTATTTTTATAAAATGTATAAAATCCACCATGGGTTGTTTTTTTTTTTCATGCACTTTTTCTAACATTGGTCCATTTCAAAAGCAGATCGAGAAATATTTTGATCTGCTGACAGGAGCGCGAGGTTAGCCCCTATACATAAGTGGCTCCATTGGCCAAATCACACACGTCACACCTTAGATTTGACAGGTACTGGTGCCCTTGTGTTCAAAATCTCGTGTGTGAGAGAAAAGAACGGCGAACACGACGGCTGTTTCTATCTTTTATACTCTCATGTTGAAAAGTGGGGTTAGCTTTTTCCGTGCAACGGCTCAATTCCCATAAGATGCCTTTGTTTACATTTTGAAGCTAATAATAATATTTTCGTATTGATAAGAGCAGCCTCAAAAATGTTCCGCAAAATTGATAACTGAAAAACGACTGACTCCTACAATGGAACTCAGCCAGTATTCCACAGCGTGCCGCTTTTGTCTGAGGTACGACACTACGTTCTACGAAATTTTCAGCAATAAATCCGTTGAGGAGAAAATTAGGAAGGTGTTCAAGTTTACGGTAAGTTCGATCATCTCAAAATCAAATTCTTATATCATTACCTTTTCATTGAAACCAAAATCAACCCTCCACCAGCTGAGAAACAACTATCAGTTATCGCACCTGATTTGCCTGCCCTGCCACGAAAACCTCACCCGCTTCGATGAGTTTGCAGATGCCGTTCGGCGGAATCAGGACTTCTTGAACAACCTGCACGAAGGTCGTTCGAAATCAGTGCCAGTAGATCTGATCAACTCATCTACTGGATGTGAGGATGGTTCTAATCCCTGGGGCATCGAACAGCCGCCTGTTGAATTCAAGCTCAAATTGCTGGATGACGGACGTCTTGCCACAGAAAGCGAAGCAGCACCCGAAACCGAACGTAAAATAATAACAAGGAAACGCAGTCCCAGGTCAAAGGGAAACGACATCATTAGAAAATACCTCACTCTGTATTGCGATATCTGCGGTGAAAATTCTGAGCATTTTGATAATTTCCACATACTGACTAACCACTTCAAAAAAGAGCACTACACTCGAGGCTATGCCGTCTGCTGTGATCGAAAGTTCATCCGGAAGGATCGATTATTGGATCACATCACAATCCACCTGAACCCTAATGCATACAAGTGCGCCGATTGTGGCCACCGAAGCAAGAGTGCTCTGTTGCTCGAGGTTCACCGGAAACAGCACAACAAAAGCGACCGTCGATACGTTTGTGACCGATGCGAACAGACTTTCGTGATCAAGTCGCAGCTGTACAACCACATGATCAAGCACGGTGTCAAACGACACGCGTGCGATAAATGCGGGAAGCTGTAAGTTTTGATTGTGGATTTGGGTTACATTGAATAATTTCAATTTCTCCGCAGATTCGCACACAAGTTCCTCCTCAAAAAACATCGAATGATACACGAGGACTCACCAAAGTTCAAATGTGAAATTTGTGCCAAACAACTTGCAACTCCAAGCAGTTTGAATGGCCACATGAAAGTTCACCACCAGTCAGCGGACACGAAGGTTCAGTGCCACATCTGTGCCAAGTGGTTCAAAAATCCGGAAACACTCCGATCGCACGTCAACGCTCGGCACAAGGATCAGCGCGACCATCGATGTGGTGCGTGCGATAAGGTTTATCCCACCGGGAGCGCCCTGTTGCAGCACGTACGAATGGTCCACGAGAAGGATGCCAAACATAGCTGTGACCAATGCGATAAGAGATTCTTCAAGAAGTCTTTGTTGACGGTGAGAGGAGCTGGTGAAAAATTGTGATTTTAAATTTTGATGTTTCAATATTCACAGGAGCACGTCAAACGAATGCACAGTGGTCCAACGCCGAAGGCACTGTTCCAATGTGAGTTTTGTGAGAAAGAATACCTGCACAGTAACAACTATTTTCACCATCGGAAGAAGGTACATCCCAAGGAGTATGCTCGGTTGAAACATGACCGGGAGCAGCAGCTACAGTCGCCGGTGATTAGTGAAGGGAAACTTGCATGCAATTCCATAGGAGAAGCCGTTTGTCTTAAGTAACAACGAGGAAGGAGTCTTGAGAAATGTTCATCCGAGCAGAACTGATTGTTATTTTTCGTTTGAGAGTATTAATAAAGCTGGGTCTTTTGGTTTAAAGAGTTTTTGGGCAGAACAGGTATGAAAAGGATTACTGCCTTGAGGCCGCTAAGCATTCATAGCGTCATGGCTCTTTGATTCTTTGACGTCGGCGAAGAACAGTTACCAGTGTACTAACGAAACCACATCAATAGAAATTGTATTGTAGAATACATTTCACACAGCAGGAAAACATTCACTTTCGAATGGTAGACACAACAGAACCGAAATCTTGCAGAAAGGGGGGGGGGGGGGACCAACTTCAAACAACAATCATTGAGGTTAGCCAAGTAGACGATAGAGGCCAAAGAGCCGGTTATAGCAGTGACAATCCGAAGAGTGACAATCCGACATGCTACTCAATTTCCAGTTTCGAATAACACCTTATGTCAGTCGCATTCCATTAATAGAAATCGCTTCTGTCAATAAACCGTTCAAGTTAAAATCCTGTTTGTATCGGTCTACGTTGGTGTGATGGGACCCATAGAGTGCTTGTTGAGGCAGGTTTGGAATGAAATTTCTTCGTAAGTTCAAGCGGCATATTTTACGGTCAAATCGCACATACACTCCCGGGCTGAAAGGTGTCCTCTGAAGCCCTTAGCACTGGTTTGCAGTTGTCTTCGATCGGCAGGATAGAAATTTGAGAAACCGCTCGTCGGTTGATCGTTCTACCGATTTGCACGTCGAAGGATCGCACTTGGTGGTTTGCTCCGGGGTACACGTTGACGATTCTGCCCGTCTTCAAACTCTGCGAGGGCAGATCTGTTTCCTCCATTAGCACAATCATTCCAGGACAGATGTTGCTTCCAGAACTGCTCTCTTAGCTGCAGCAGATATTACCACCAGGACAGTCGTTTTATTGGCACATCGTCGTAACTTCGCTCTGGTGTCGCAATCAAAAGACGTCCGACTAGGGGAAGTGGCCGGGCGTGATGACTTCTGGGTCGAAGGGATCAGCGCAGATTGCCAATAGCGGTCGAGAATTCAGGATGGCCTCCACTTTATAGACACTCAAGTAATAGACCTGCCAACGTGTCGGCATGTTGTATCCAAAACGAACATTTTCCATACGATTTGACAGTTGTTTTGGATACATCAACTGTGCCAGATTCACGTTGGCCGGTCTATTACTTGAGTGTCTATACTCCACTTGGGTCAGCCCCATCGCATACTCCTCGATCGAAGGTCAGCTTAGCGTCTTTCAAGGTTCGCTTCAGATGGTACTTGGTACCCAACAAACATTAGTGTCGTTGTTCAGCTTTTGCTTCTAGAAAGCTGAATAACTTCTCCAAATTTGTTTGAACAAGCGGTTATTCGACGCTGATGTTTGTTGGGTACTCTTGACGGCGGCCCCCCAAAGGCCACGGACATTTAAGGGTGTGATGAAATGACGACGAGATTTCCTTCGGCTGATACTATTCCTCGATCGTTGGTCACTCGGTTCCGGAACAGTTGGTGTAGCTCGATTTGGCCCCCTTGAAGTTGCTTCCGTTGTCAGAATTAATATCCTTGAACAATCCACGCCGACTGGTAAACCAATGGAATGCTGCAATGGAGACCTCGCTGGACATGTCGGAAACCAACTCTAAAGGGACCGCATTCGATGCAATATAAACACAAAAAGGCAATGAAAGCTTTCACAAGACGGGGCCCTCCTTGACCAGTACCGGACCAGCATAATCTAATTCAGCCTTTTCGAATAGGTGTGCTTAGGTCACTCGGCATGCCGGCAGACTTCCCATCAGTTGGTTGGAACTTCGTGGCTTGAATCGGCAGCAATTGACGCAGGATCTGTGATTTTCCAATCAGCAGCCAAAACTTCAGCTGAAGGCAGCCAGCCGTTCAGATGGGCCGATGTGCATGAGTGGCACGCCTGGCTGATGAGGTCGGTGATCGGATGCTCCGTCAGCAGGAGCTGATGCTTGCTGGACAGTGGGAAGTCGGAGTGCTGAAGTCTCCCTCCAACACACAGGATGCCGTTAAGGATTATCGGATGCAAGGTATAAATCCGTTTACACGGCTCGTTTAGTGGGATTTCGGATGGACCAGGAGAAAGAACGCGAACTACTTTTAGGGTTAGAAATAAAACCACGTGTGTATTCTCTCAAGTATTCGTTTGGGTTTGGAAAGAAAACATGTTGTACTTCACGCAGTGCCGTAGTTTGGCGGGGGCAAACCGAGCAGTGGTTGCTATCCCAACACCCCTGCTCAACCACAGCAAGGCCCAACTCCTTGCGCCGATCGCAATTTCCTGAACGAAACCGACGGAAGGGCCTTTGTCATGATGTCCGATTGTCCGCCTGCTGGTCCGATGAGCAAAAGAACTCCACTGCAATCACCGCTTGTTGAATGAGCTCTCTCAAGAAGTAATATTTGGTATCCACATATTATAGGGCTCGTGCCCAAGATGAGATTTTTGCTCATACGATTTTGTTTCAGAAATATCTATTGAGTTTACTTAAAATTAGCCAAGCAATAATATGTAATCGACAGAGTGGAAATTGTTTTTGAAGTTTTGTGATAAAACTCACAATTATATCAATAAATGTGCTTGTAGGAGCGATGACCAAAACACTGTCACGTACTGTCATGACGAAAAAATCGATGAGGATTTGAAGAAAATCCCCATCATCGATTCTCGCCCGGTGAGATTTTCAGACGTATTTCGGTAAAAATCGTAGGTCATTTTTCATCGAAAATGACATTTGCCAGCCCTGACTATGACGATGATTTTGTCACGTCCCTCACCACTGGTGTACAGACACTGATCATTGGCACTCTGTTTCAATCCCGGCTTCTTGGTAAACTCGTTAAAACTTTGATTTCATGCACGGGAAGCTTGTTTGAGCCCGTAAATGGAACGATTCAAACGGCAAACCAGATTCTTCCCCAACTGAAATCCATCCGGCTGGGTCATATAGATTTCCTCACTAAGAGTGCCATTCAAAACTGCCGTCCGCACAGCCATCTGATGAACATGCAGCCGATCGCGGTTCACCAAGGCCAGAAGGGTGCCCAATTTTGCCACCGGAGAATAGGTTTCAGTATAGTCGAAGCCTTGGTTTGGGCTGAAGCCCATATACCATCTATTTGATTTTTATGAATGAATAACTGTCAAAGTAAAAGATCAAAACTGAAATAAAAGAGAGTAAATTCCCTGAAAGCATAACATTTTTCAGATCATTCACAAAATACTTCTAAGAAAAATTGGCCGAATACATCCCCTCTATTTTCTATCAATAGCTGGATGATGAGCATATTTTAACTATTAGGTGCGCAACTAAGTTCTCGCTGTTTTTTGGTGAAAAAGGAACTTTATTTTGAAAACAAAGGTTACAAACGAATTATTCAAAGTATTGCCCATCACTAGCTTCGACTTTTTCCCATCTTTCTGGTAGAACGTGAGTACCATTTCGATAGAACTGTTCGTCTTTTGATGCTATCCAAGAATCAAGCCATTTTGAGATGTCATCATATGAGTGGAATTGCTGACCAGTGAGACCATGTGCCATCGAACGGAACAAGTAATAATCGGACGGTGCAATATCAGGAGAATATGGCGGGTGGGGTACGACTTCCCATTTGAGCATTTCCAAGTAGGTTTTCACGGGTTTCGCAACGTGAGGTCGAGCGTTGTCATTCTGAAGAATCACTTTTTCGTGTCTGTGCTCGTATTGTGGCCGTTTTTCGTGCAGTGATCGGCTCAATCGCATCAATTGAGTTCGATACCGTTCCCCGGTAATGGTTTCGTTTGGTTTCAACAGCTCATAATAAATAACACCAACTTGGCCCCACCAAATACACAGCATAACCTTCGCAGCGTGAATATTCGACCTAGGCGACGATGTTGATGCATTCCCGGGCAGTCCCCATGAATGTTTCCGTTTTGGGTTACTGTAATGAAGCCATTTTTCGTCACCCGTCACAATGCGATGCCGAAAACTCTTCCTTTTTTGCCGCTGGAGCAGTTGTTCACAAACGAAAAAACGACGCTCAACATCTCTTGGCTTCAAATCGTAAGGCACCCAAGTTCCTTGCTTTTGAATCATTTCCAACGCATGCAATCGCTTAGAAACGGCTTGGCGGGAAACTCCTAATCCTGAACCAAGCTCTTCTTGCGTTTGACACGGATCCTCATCGAGCAATGCCTCCAATTCAGAGTCTTCGAAGTTTTTTGGCCTTCCTTCACGCGGACGATCATCAACACTGAAATCACCGTTTTTGAAGCGACGAAACCAATCACGACACGTTGTTTCACTCAGAGCAGCATCACCGTAAACTTTTTGGAGCTTTCGATGTGCTTCAGCCGCCGTTTTCTTCGAATGAAAGAAGAAAATCAACACTTCCCGCAAATGACGATTATTTAGCACGAAATCAGACATCTTCAAACAACCAAAATATATAACACTAAACCAAAATCACTGATTTGGCAAAGCGGTTTGTTTACCATATGTCTGAGCTCGGTTTATGACGCTTGAGATGTACAACATTCAACCAGCACTTACTACTGTCGCCATCTATTGCTAAACAGCGGGAACTTAGTTGCGCACTTTATATTATTTCACATTACACTTCATCAACCGCTGAGCAAGGATTGCAACGGGAGCACAAAAATTGAAGGAGACTCAATATTGAAATCCGCGACTCCGTAAGAAGTGAGCGGGTTTCGTTCCTTTATTCGTGATAGTACCAGTTCTGATAGCGATTGATAGGTTTTTACAGAATGATGTAAAATGGAATGTTTATCATCCTCATTTCAAATGATTAGCGTCATAGGACTTTTCCAATGCAATACGCATTCCAATTGGGGATGAAGATTTTTCATACAGCGTGCATTGGAATTTGAACGGGAGGTCAATTCACTTCGCGTATTATTAGTTGTTCAACATTAGAAGGATAATCATCTGGTTTCTATAAAATCGTCCTCCGCCTGCATCTATCATTCGAAAATGCGATTTCAATGTTCCGGTATCAACCGACGGAGGATTCATTCGATAAAAGGAGGATGTTTGGGTTCAGTGTCGGCCAGTCGAGCACTCGACACTGAAGAAGTCTGTAAGTCTCAGACGAAATAGGCCTATCTGGCAAAAGATAAGCTATCTGTAGTGGAATTTAACGGAATTTGCTCGCGTTTACTAGTGATAGTTTAAGAAAGTGTTTCGGTTTTTTATTTTTTAGAAAAAGTGATCAAGTGAAGTGTTAATTTAAATTTTCCTAGTGTTTCAATTAAATTTCCAAGGTCGAAAAATTCAAGGAAGAAGCAATTGTTTACGTTTGTCAGTAAGGCCATAATGAAAAATCTTTGTCGATTTCAGTTGTCAGATGTCCAAAATTGTCAAAATCATGTGAACTATGGACGACTCCAGGTTAAAAAAGAAGAAGGCACCGATTGGTGACAAATCTGACAGCTCCCATGTTAAAGTATAGGACGAAACTTTTAAAATGCTTCTAGAAAATTCAAATGAAATTCTAATTAAAAGCGGTTCGTTGTATGATGTAAGAAAAATCCAAAACTACTCAATAAAGACATTTTCTGAAAAATAAAAATAATATTAAAATAATGCCCCTATTGTGCAGTTTTGGATTTTTATTGCATCATACAACAAACCGCTTTTAATTAAAATTTCATTTGAATTTTCTAGAAGAATTTTAAAATTTTCGTCCTATACATCAACATGGAAGCTGTCAGATTTATCACCACTCGGTGTCTTCTTTTTTTTCAACCTGGATTCGTCCATATGTGGTTGACAGAAACGCTGACCCCCTGGGGATTTTCCAATGCAATACGCATTCCACTCCGCTCTTCCGACACGAATGCACACGAAAGTGTAAAGTGTCGTACATAAACATACAAACAAACAAACAAATATTCCACTTTGGGATGGCGATTTTTCATACAGCGTGCATTCATATTTGAACGGGAGGTCAATTCGTTACGTGTTTTTTTTTTATTTGTTTAACATTCAAAGGATAATCATCTGGTTTGTAGAAAATCGTCATCCGCCTGCATCTATCATTCGAAAATGCGATTTCAATGTTTCGATATCAACCGACGGAGGATTCAATCGATAAAAGGAGGATGTTTGGGTTCAGTGTACAGGAAAATAACGGCTCGTCCGGCCTCTGGTTTGAAATTATCAAACATACCACAACAATAATACTCAAAGAGTTCTTGTAATTTTCTAGGCAAAAAAAAATGTACTTACGTGCGTGATACTTCACTAATTCTATAAAATTCAGAAATTTCAAAGTAAAGCAACTCAGAAGGCTGAACCAATGTGTTCATTTACAACCAATACTTAGCTATAATATAATTTTCAAACGAATGATTCCGACAGTAAGTTTCAACCAATCCAATTTTTAGGCTTCTGAGCCGTAAGCTGTTTGAGAACAAAAGTAACTATTTTGAAAACAAATCTGATACACGCAGACTTGAAAGTGCCCATTAATGCACAAAAATTTTACCCAAAACTTAGCTCATTAAACGTTTATCCCAAATTGTAGAACTAAGCACGTGGATGAAATTTAACATTCTAAAGCGCACTTTCATGTCAAACTGTAGGAACGGACATAAACAAAACGAAAAATTCCAATTCAACAGTAATAGGGGATCGGACTAGGAAAGACACAAGTTGTTTGTTTATTATTTGGTTTCCCCAAGGAAGCTTCAAAACTGACGTTTAATTAGCACTAGTTCCGTATTAAGTTATCCGACAAAATCTCGTCTGTGTTCTCTCGTTTGAATTTAAAAAAAAAACAATAACATAACAGGAAACAATTGAATCTTTCCTGAGAACTCAACAGAAATGCACATTATTATTATTTATTTATTTTCTATTTACTAACATTCGTTAGCGTTACGTATATCCTCGAGTAGGGGTGTTTCGAAAGATGGGGTTTAAGAAGAAGGGCTTGCTAACACGCACACAGAGGGCGGGTTACGTTGGATGGCTATTTACACGTGTGAGGAGGGGGGGTTTGTGGTAATCGAGGCTCACACAAACACTACGTAAGTCGGATAGAGGGCTCGGACGTTTAGCTCACAGTATCGTACAGAAGGTTCGGAACAATTTGGCTACAGGAAGAAAGAAATCAAAAATAAAAGAGGGAAAAGAAGAAAAGAATACGGAAAGAAAAGAAAAAAGGAATAACACACTAAGCTTTTTGGTTTTTTTTTTTTGTGGGTACAGTTGACGACAGGACACTAGCACACACACAGAAAGAGAAAGAAAATTTGTTTTCAAAATGTTACCGTTCGTTAGAGAAAAAAAACCCAGGACGAGACAAAGGACGAAAAAAAAAATGAAGAAAACCAGCTGAAGTTTGTTTCGGTCGTTCGGGATTTGCACTTTATTAGATACCATTTCGCTTCGTACACGGTAGACACGAAAGAAATAGATTCGTAAAGGTAGATTTCATCGATTTCGTTGCTTTGGTTGTTTTGTTTATTGTTTTTTTTTAGTTTGGGGTTTTTGTTTAATTTTTTTATTTTTGGGAAACGGGGATATAAGGTAAAACGAAAAATTCGAGAGCGTGTATGTATGAGTAATCGCAACACACAGCAGTGTAAGGAATAGAAAAGAGAAAAAAGAAGAAAGCGTTTGAGTATATAAGGAATAGTAGAATTTTTTTTTTTATTTGTTGGAAGAGACATTTTGAAAACAAACTTCTATCTAATCAAACTTCACAGAGGGAAAAAGGGAGAAAAACATCAATCATTCAATCGGGAAGCAACCAAAAATGGGCTTGTCAAATTTTGAATATTTTCTCTTCCTTTTTGTCACACTTGGAACTATACGTCAGTTAGGTAAACACGGCTTGCTTAGATCTAGGAAATAAGGTCTAAATAGTTAGGACAAAACAATAGCGACCATAACACAGGTTTGGGTAGAGTATTTACACGTGTATTGGTGCGTGTATAAATGTGAAGGTAGTTGACGTTTTAGGCAAACGGTTTTGTAATATATAAATGTCTTTAAAAAAAGTATTGCGTAAACATAATAATATGAACAGTTTTGGAGAATGGCATCAATGGCGTAATGCAGTACTAGAGTGAGTGGCAGAGAAAGACTACTTCTGAGCTTTACCTATTCGAGAGACTTTACTTTCCCGCTTGCGGCGGGGTGGCACCGGTGGAGTCGAGGGTGCACTGCTGGCGATGTCCAGCTCGTCGTTGGCCGTCAGCGGAGCGGTTTCGATCTCGTCGATAGTCTTCGTTGGCTTTGGTCGGCTATTCGTCGACGATAGGGTGGTTGGTGGCGGTGGTGGTTTGGTTGCTGGGGATGGTGGCGATGGCAATGATTGAGGTTTTGAGGCGACGGTGGTGGTGGTGGTGGTGGTGGTGGTGAGGGTGGATGAGGAAAGCGACTGTGACGGCTTAGCCGGCTTTGTCTTAGTAGGCTGTTGTGGCGTAGCTTTTGGTGTTGATTGTGATGGGACAGTTGTCTTGGTTACCGTTGCGGTCTTGGGCGCAACGGCTGTCTTTAATTTGGGTTTAGCAGATGAAGTTGTTTGTGTGGCAATGGAAGTGGTAGTACGGGCTACGCCCGGTGGTGACGCTAGTCGCTTACGGCGAATTGTTTTGACAGGTTCGACACTGGGTTCTTTACCTGCCATCGATTCCTGAGCAACCTGTTGTTCCATCTGAGGTCGAGGTGAGGCGCGTGGTGGTGTCGATTTGTGTTCTGGTTGAGGAATAGTAACAGAAGGAGGAGTGGGCGTGGCTTTCGGTTCAGGCGGGGTAGGCTTTACTTCGGCTTCTGGTTCCAATGGTTGAACGGGTTCTAGTCGGCTTTCGGCAACTGTAGCGGAGGTTACGTGGGTTGGACCATCAACCGCATCGTAGCCAGCGGTGTCGTCGTCATCTACGCTAGGGTCATAAACGGTTTTGGTACGGGTATGGGTTTTACCTTGTTGGGTTTTGGTGGTAATGACCTGTTGATAACCTGCAAATACTTTTTTGGTCAGTGTAGTCGTACAGGTCATCGGATCGTACTGGATCGGCGGTGGCAGTTTCCAACGCTCGGCGCTTTCGTCCAATGGTGCAACGTTCAAATTGTCGTCCTCTTCTTGGATCGAAGCATCAATTTGAACTGCACACAAAAAACCCACACATGCGCAATGAAGATGAGCGTAGAGGATCGTATTTGGTTTGGATTCATTTAGTTCGGAAAAAAATGGGAAGTAGGAAAATACGAGTTTTAGTACCATGGTCGGCTATATTTCGGTTAATTGAATATTTCCCTATTTTTGTTTTGTCACATAAAACGAACACACGTTGTTTTCCACTGGATTTGACAAACGCAACACGAGCACAAACAAAGATTAAAACTTAAAATGAATGAGAGAAAACAGTAGATATTAGTTTCAATCACCACAATCAAAATTTAAACAAAGCAATCCCCTCGCTTTCACTCTCAGACGAACACGGCTTTGTAATCCATCCTCTCACTCTAGCAGTCGATAATCCTAGTAGTCGTGCGTTGTTTTCCATTCTCTTACAAAAAAATGCTCTAGAATATATCACCCCTGTAATGTTTCCTGTCAGTGTCAAAGGATCACTAGTTCCTCACGTCAGTTGTTGTATGAACGGGACGGAAATCTCATCATGCTGACATATTCTCTTATCAAATGGACTTTACTGTGATTGGTTAGTAGTGTCTATGTACTTTTGCTTAGCATTTTGATATTTTTCAGTTTCTGCCAGCATTCTCTGAGCTGAACTTATCGATCTACTACTTCTTTTTGGTTGATTGTTTAGGATTAGCGGTCGGTTTCTTCGGCGCGACGAGCCCTGATGACGGGAGGAGGAAAAAAAGGTTGAAACATAGAACCAGACTTTAGTTTTCGATCCATTTCCGAAAAGAATTAGCTTTTTGAATTTTTTTTTCAGCCCGCAAGCGTACTTACTCATACGAACAAGAAACGGCAAAACAGAAAACCGAACGCAATAACAAACAAATGAGAAGTAGAAGAGAAAGAGGACAAATCAAACGTCCAAAAAACCGGAAATACGCAACCGCACACAAACGCACAAATCAACGAATGAGAAGAGGAAGTATGGACACTGGTTGTTGGGTGGAGATGTATGTGTTGGTGTGTGGATCTTTTCGTGCGGATCAGGGTTGCCAGAAATGTTGTTTATTCGATGGAAAGGGAAATGCGATTGAATATAATTTTTCAAAACGTGCTTAAATGCTATTCACTTTCATGTATGGGGTTGATAACAAATAAAAATGATAAATGAAAATGTTTGAACACATGAGATTTCACCGTATGAATGTTCGTACACTTAATTTTAGCATACACTCAAACCTCTTTTTACGACTATTGTTCAACAAACTATTCAATTTGTAGACAACATTTGAACAATTCAGTATAAAGATTGTATTGCATGTTTTTGACAGTTAGTTGATCCGGTTTATATCGCTGGAGGTTGATGAGACTAGATTAAATCCAACGGATTTCTTATTGAGGTCAACCGATGTCCTAGAGCATCTAAGAAATCCTTGGAATAAATATACATACAAAGAGCTACGTCTACATCTTCAACTATTTGGATGTGGTGCATATTCATGGAGGTTTCTATGAACTAAATTAACCCTTATCAATTTCATGCCCCAGAAGAACCGGTCATGTCTCCAATTTAAAATTCTGGATGAAAATTTAAAATTTGCCGCATGGTCCGGAGTTATTCTGGATGTAATGAGGTAATTTTTTTTCGGATGGCGGGTAACTTCTGAAACCCGTCTTGTGACGTTACAAACCTTATAATTTAGCAAAAAAAAAGTTTATTGGAGGACATTTTAAGTATTTTTGGTCACTTTGGCCACATTCTTGGGAATCCTGGAGATCTCGATTACCCCGGGAAAAATCATAAACCTAGCTTGCGACGTCTCAAGCTTCATGATTTCGCAAAACAAGTTCATTGAAGGACATTTTGAGGATTCCTGATCACTTTGGCTACATTCCGGAGAATCCTGGAGATCTCGATTACCTCTGGAAAATGACCACTTTTTGATCGACTCTGAAACCTAGCGTCTGACTCATGATTTTGCGAAACAAGCTCATTGAAGAACATTTTGAGGATTCCTGGTCACTTTTGCCGAATTTTGGGGTATCCCAAAGGTCCCGTTCCCCTGGGGAAATGGCCACATTTTGATCGTTTCGGAAACCTAGCTTGCGACGTGTCAATCTTCTCGATTTTGCGAGAGGAGTTTTTTTTATTCCTTTATTATCGACATTTTCAGCCCCGGGCTGGTTAATCTCCCGTCGTAGTCACTCAAATACCTTTTGGGTATTTGCGTAACTTGTCCGGGGGTGAGATTCGAACTCGTGATTTTGGCGTGAGAGGTATGGATGTTAATCTCTACGCCGGGGTCGCCCCCGACATGAGTTCATTGAAGGACAATTCGATGATTCTTAATAACATTGGCCACATTACTTCGTATTTCGGAGATCTGATTCTCGCGGGGGAATGACGACGTTTTGATCCTTTCTGAAACCTAGCTTACAACGTCTCAAACTTCATGATTTTGCAAAACAAGTTCATTGAAGATTCCTTGTCACTTTGGCCACATTCCGGAGAATTCTGGAAATCTCGATTACTTTTGGGAAATGGCCACATTTTGATCATTTCTGAAACCTAGCTTGCGACGTGTCAATTTTCACGATTTTTCAAAAAGAGTTCATTGAAGGACAATTCGAGGATTCTTGATAACATTAGCCACAGTACTTCGTATTCCGGAGATTTGATTCTCCCGGGGGAATGAGCACGTTTAGATCGATTCTGAAACCTAGCTTGCGACGTCTCAAACTTCATGATTTTGCAAAAAAAACAAGTTCATTGAAGGGCATTTCGAGGGTTCTTGGTCACATTGGCCACATTCCGGAGAATCCTGAAGATCTCGATTACCTCTGGGAAATGGTTAGTTTTTGATTGACTCTGAAACCTAGTGATCGACTCTGGCGATGTGTCAAACTTCAAGCAACAAGATTATTATTGGCGATGTGTCAAACTTCAAGCAACAAGATTATTGAAGGATAAAAAAATTCCTGGTCATTTTGGCCACATTCCGGGGAATCCTGGGGATCTTGATTACCCCCGAGAACCGGCCAAGGTCTGATCGATTCTGAAACCTGGCTTGCGGCGTGCTAAACTTTATGATTTTGCGAAACAAGGATCTCGAGATCATGAAGTCTCAAACTTCATGATTTTGCACAACAAACTCATTGAAGAACATTTTGAGGATTCCAGGTCATTTTGGCCACATGTTAGGATATCCCAATGGTCCCGTTCCCCTGGGGAGATGACCACATTTTGATCATTTCTGAGACTTAGCTTGCGACGTGTCAATCTTCACGATTTTGCCAAAGGAGTTCATTGAAGGATATTTCCGAGGATTCTTAGTCACTTTGACCACATTCCGGGGAATGCCAGAGATCCAGTTTACCCCGGGGAAATGGCCACGTTTTGATCGATTCTGAAACCAGGCTTGCGACGTTTCATACCACCGGATTTTGCAAAACGAGTTCATTGAATGACATTTCGAGGATTCTTAGTCACTCTGGCCACATTCTGGGATCTCGCAGATCCAGATTTTGCGACACGAGTTAATTGGAGACATAACGCCAGTGGTGTTGTTGTAAGCGTGTTTGCCTCTGACCGCAGTAGGCACCGTTGGGATTTTTTGAGACGAAAAATATCTGAAACCTAGCTTAAGGATTTTGCGAAACGAGTTCATTGAGGACCATTTCGAGGATTATTGGTCACTTTGGCCACATTCCGGGGAATATATTGGTGGCCTATGTTCTGATGGGTGCTGATAGGGTCAAGGTCGTCTCCCTGGTTCAAAGTCACGTAACTACTAAACAACATCAACAACAAAAATAATTGGAGGGGACTTCAACGGACATCGTAAATCCTGGGAATTCACAGCTATCAGTCACCCGTATCTTATCAAAAATATTTTGGGCTTGTCCAGGTTCATTCTCCTTTCACTGGTCACCAGTGGTTTAGCCACTACGACAACCTGAAAGATACGAACGCAAAAATTTGGGAACATCCGGATCGAAATAAGAAGTGAAATCCCGACGAAATTCGGAAAAAGATAAGAATCAACAAAGCTAAAGCAGCAGAAAATAATCAGCTAAATAATCAGCTTAAACCACAATTCATATATAACCCTCAAGAAATGGAAGAAGTCTATAAAGTCGCCAGCTTCGTAGAAAGTGGCGTACAACACCAAACGAAATCGTCAACATTCAAGAATGAATACTATGAACCCTAATAAGACGAAGACAAAGGGGGAAACTCAGTTGACAAACTCAAAATAACTCGATGGGTTAACAAAATCAAGGCAGCTGCAACTGGAAAACCAGGCGTGAAACATAAGTCAAGACTAGTGGCCCAGTGATTCATCCAGCAGATAGGCGTCGATTTTGAGGAGATCTACACCCCGTTACCTATAGGAAATAGAACCAGTAACACCAACCCAACCACTCTAGTCAAGGCAGGACACGCAGTCGTAAGTTCGATCCAGAACGCCCATATCCAGAGTACCATGCGTCATGCATACCGAAACTTGACAGATGGCGCTAGACACTCCAAGACAACTACTCACCCTTACGGAAATCCGTACAATCCTAAAACGTCCAACAACTTGAATCTTTCATCGTTGAAGCTGTCGAGGATGTTAAATAGAACTACATTGATCACAATATGCACTCCAAGTATCCCAAGCTGGCCTTCCAGAGCAGATGAAAATTCTCAGACTCCAACGCGTCTAGAAACATGACTACCAAATCATCAATGTACCGTAACCGGATCGATATTTGGGTAAATTGAAAAATCGCTTGCCAAAACACTCCACTGAAAAAGGTAACTGGCTCGTTGGTTCCATGGAAGCACCTGGACAGAAGATTTGGTTCAATGGACAAGATCTGTCCTGCTCAAGGCCATGATGTACACGGAGGGTACCGGTAGCCTGTCAGTCAGTCAGTTTGGCTGCCGGAAATTTGTCACCAAGACAGACGAGATGGCACCCCGGCGTAAGAGGCGAGTTTGCTACTGTGCAGTGGTCACGCTGGACGTGAGAAAAGCGTTGAATAGCGTGATTAGTGCGGGTAACTGCACTACCACCTCAAAGCGATCCTCGAGGTACTTGAGGGTCATGATCGACGACAAGCTGTCCCTTATCAGCCACGTTGATTACGCCTGCAAGAAGGCCTACACGGCTATATCGGCAAATTTAGTAGCATTTCCATGAAAGGCAAAGAGATAGTAATCTAATTTTACTCAGTCTTTGGTTAACGTTGAACGAACTCGCGTAGTACAACTCAAAGCAACCAGAGTTGCGGGATGGACTATGAGCCATATCAGTCGTCTAAATAAACATTATCAAAAAAAAAAAAAAAAGAACCGTGAGACACACATGGAAAGAATCATTAACGCAGCGCTGAGAACTATATATAGAAAGTATACCCAATTTCGCTAAAAACTAGGTGTAACTCCACTTTTTAGCGAAGCTGGGTAAATTTCTGAAAAAAGTACGTGAGGTCGACGATCAGTCTGAACGCTGCCGAACACCCAGATTTGGGCATGTACCAGCATACAATCAATTCCGAATATTGTATTTTCGCATGATCTTCTATTGGAAAGCCCCTATCTCAAATGAACATCATCGTCCTTGAATTGAGTCACGTTCACTATTAAAGGGTGTATTCGATAAAAATGGCACACAGAAAATCTTCTGTAACTTTTGAATCGTATGAGTAAAAAACCTAGAAATTTGAGTAGATCTTATCCATAGTGTGTTATTTACATCTGCCAAGTTTCATAGTTATACATTCAGTAGTTCCAGTCATGTCGTCGAAACAAGAAATTGTCCGTGAGAAAATTTTGTGCACTCACAATCAAAATCCAGGGGCGTCCCACCGGTGGATTGCTAAAAGGCTTGGAATTGCAAATACAACTGTGTCTCGTGTAATAAGAACGTTCAAGGAGCGTCTGAGTGTCCAAAGGAAGGGGAGTGGTCGTAAAAGTGGTCCAATGGACAGTAAAATGGCCAGGAAAGTCGTACAACAATTCAAGAACCGTCCAAACATGTCAATTCGAGATGTCGCTAAAAAGTCTAAGGTGTCAGTCGGTTTGTCAGTCATGTTTACAAAGTGCGAAAAGCCCCAAACCGGAATGAAAAACAAAACATCACTGCGAAAACCCGCGCCTGCAAACTTTACACGAAGCTGCTCACCAAATCCGGTTGCATCGTGATGGATGACAAAACATACGTCAAGGCCGACTTCCGTCAACTTCCTGGGCAAGAATATTTCGTTGCCAAGTCGAAGTTCGAAGTTCCGGAGGATGTTCGAAAGAAGAAACTATCGAAATTTGCAAAGAAGTTTCTAATCTGGCAGGCGATTTGCGGATGTGGTGAAATAAGTGCTCCCTTCATCACTTCCGGAACAATAAACGGTGCGATTTACAGGGAAGAGTGCCTTAAGAAGCGTCTCTTGCCATTCATTAAGAAGCACAAAGGATCAACTCTGTTTTGGCCTGATCTAGCATCCTGCCACTACTCTCGAAACGTATTGGAGTGGTACCGAGCCAACGGAGTCAATTGTGTGCCAAAGGATATGAACCCACCAAATTCACCGGAACTTCGTCCAATTGAAAAATTCTGGGCAATTATGAAAACGGAACTTCGCAAACATCCCAAAACTATAAAAACAGAGCTAGAATTGAAGAAAATTTGGGTAAAAACAACAAAAACACTGGGAAAATCGGTTGTACAAAATTTGATGGGTGGAGTGAAAAGGAAGATGCGGGCATTCGGGATGGGAGACGAAATTGAATAAAACAAATGTTGTAAATCAAAACTCATTTAGTTCTTCATTCCCTGAAAATTTCAAGAAAATCCGGTAATCAGTTTAATTTTGATGAGTATATATGTGTGTGCCATTTTTATCGAATACACCCTTTAGTCAATGTAGAGTCCAGTGACTTCGGAAGAACCTTGCAGGCAATTCCCGAACAACAAACTTATTACAAATAAGTTGAGATCACTTCTTTGTGACTTATTTTAGTGATAATCAAGTTGCTGAAACTACTTTGAATTGCTGAATGTTACATGGGAAATATGTCGATCCGATGTTGGATCATTGTCAGGCAAACTAGATGTTAATTTCTAGTTGATGTCGTATCTACAGGGTGTCTGCAAATTATCCGTACAGACTTTGTCGGCATGCCTCAACACAACCAAGCGGATTAAACTAAGCATACCTACGTGGTTTAACATCTTGACCCATTGTCTTTATATGCAGTAAGTTTGGTACAGTTGTGATTTCTAATTCATTCAAAATGAAGCCGAATGAGTTGCGCGCAAGGGTAATTGAACTTTTTCGAAATGGAAAAACTGTTTCAGCGATTGGAAAGACCCTGAATATGGCAAAATTTACAGTGAGTGACGCAATAAAACGATACCAACAGTTTGGAACGCTAGAGGGAGAGGAAAAAAGCGTACCGTTCGGACTCTAAAAATGAGCGAGATTATCCGGCGACGAATCAAGCGAAATTCTTCGATATCTATCCGAAAGTTGGCGAAATAACTGAAGATTTCAACATCTTCAAACCAATCAAACCAATTGAGAAAAGCTATGGTTCTCCTGAACCGCTTATTCGAGGGCGCTGTTCTCTGCAGAACTTACCTGAAGTTCTCTGAAGAACTTCCCTAAAATTTTCTGCAGAAGTTCCCTGAAGTTCTCTGAAAAACTTGCCTGAAGTTCTCTCCACAATTTTCCATAAGTTCTCTGCAGAACTTCCCTGGAGTTTTCTGCAGAATTCCCCGGAAGTTTTATGCAGAACTTCCATGAAGTTCTCAGCAGAACTTCCCTGAAGTTCACAGCAGAACTTCTCTGAAGTTTTCAGCAGAACTTCCCTGAAGTTCTCAGCAGAACTTCCCTGAAGTTCTCTGCAGAACTTTCCTGAAGTTCTCTGCAGAACTTCCCTGGAGTTCTCTGCAGAACTTCCCTGAAGCTCTCTGTAGAATTTTTCTGAAGTTTTCATCAGAATATCCCTGAAGCTATCTGCAGAACTTCCCTGAAGTTCTCTGCAGACTTTCTTGAAGTTCTCTGTAGATTTTTCCGAAGTTCTCTGCAGAACTTCCATAAAGTTATCTGAAGAACTTCCATGAAGTTCTATGAAGAGCTTCCATGAAATTCTCTGAAACACTTCCATAAAGTTCTCTGAAGAGGTTCCCTGAAGTTCTCTGCAGAAGTTCCATGAAGAACTGCTCTGAAGGATTAACCCAAAGTTGTCAGAAGAACGTACCAAAAATACCCATATTGAGGTAATCAGCGATTCACGTGCACTAGCGGTAAACATTCAAAACATAGTTGGGGGCGACCCCGGCGTAGTGGTTAACATTTATACCTCTCACGCCAAAGTCATGAGTTCGAATCTCACCTCCGGATAAGTTACGAAAATACCCAAAAAGGGAATTTGAGTAACAACGACGGGAGATGAACCAGCCCAAGGCTGAAAATCTCGATAATCAAGACAAAAAAAAAATTGTTCACAGGGAGACCAGCGCCACGCAGTGAAATAATTCTGAACTATGAAGTCGACCTGAGCCATTGATACCCGAATAAACTTCCTGGAAACAATGAATTCATACATGATCTTGATATCAAAATACAGATATTACAAAAAGTTCACATGACCACTAGCACCACGTAACGGATGAGTTCTGAACCAATGTCGAAACCATCCGAAAGGCCTCAATCAACCAAAAAGCTTTGTCCAAGACGCCAACTTGCTATATGTCAAGAATCCCGAGATTCAACTTAAGGTCTGTATCCACATTAATCCGGACACCTTCAAATCATTGTAACTTTTGAAATATTGCACGTAGGAATGAAAAATTTCACTGTGGTATAGCTAAGAGTCTATGATGAAAAAGACTATTATTGATGTTTGCATTTCATGTTTAGTATTCAAGATGGTGACGAAAGAAAAACAAGTGCGCGAGCGAATTTTGTATGGGCGTACGGAAAATCCTGGCTTGTCAATACGGGACCTTGCAAAAACATTGGATTTGCCTAAATCCACTGTTCACGATGTGCTCAAATCATTATCGGAACGTTTGACGGTGGAGAGGAAACCGAGAAGTGACAAAAACATTGGACGCGCTGATCCTGTCATGGACCGAAAGGTGAAAAGGATATTAACGAAAAACCCAAATCTCTCCATTCGAACGGTGGTTCGTAAAATAGGGATGTCGCTTGGTTTTGTCCAAAAATCAAAACAACGTTTAGGACTTAAGTCGTATTAAGTAAAAACAGTTCCAAATCGCAACGACAAACAGAACTTGGCAGCAAAATCACGGGCTCGACGTTTGTACTACGAATATTTGACGAAGTTTTCATGCGTTGTTATGGACAATGGAACTTGTGTCCTGGAGGATTTCAAGCAGCTTCCAGGGCTGGCTTTTTATTCTGCTAGGGCCAGAAATGCTACAGCTGAGCATTTCAGAACGAAGAAGGCATCGAAATCTCCAAAAAAAAATCCTTGTGTGGGAAGCAATTTGCACGTGTGGCAAAAATAGTAAATATTTCGTCACTACAGGCACAATCAACAAGGAGATCTATCAGAAAGAGTGTCTGCAGAAGCGATTGCTACCCTTCATCAAAAGTCACAAAGAAGAACCTTTGTTCTGGCCTGATTTGGCATCATGCCACTATGCTAAAACTGTGATGGAGTGGTACCAAGCAAATCAAGTGAACAATGTACCAAAAACCTCAAACCCGCCAAATTGCCCAGAGCTACGACCAATCGAGAGATATTGGGCTCTGATGAAGCGGAAGCTTTCTGGAAAGAAGCAAGGAATCAAAGACATCAAACACTTCCAGCGAATTTGGACAAAGACGGCTTCTACGATTTCTCAAGAGTCTGTACAAACCCTAATGGACGGAGTTAAGCGCAAAGTTCGAAAATTTTATGCAAATATCGAATAACTATGTTTCGTCTTCACGAATTGTTAAAACACATCCCATGAATCTGAAATAAACAACTACGACGGAAATATAATGCGAAATTAATGTTTTATTCATGTTTTGAGGTGTCCGGATTATTGCGGATACAGAGCTTATAAAGTAAGTTTGCATGCATACTAGCGCCGCGTAGTGAGATAATTCTGAACCTTTAAGTTAACTATCCTGAAGGCCTTGATCTGCTGAACAACTTTGCCGAGGGAAGTAATATCCTATATACGAAGGATCACGAAATATTATCTGATGAAACAACAGAGGTTAATGCCCATATATCATTTGAGACCACCATCAAGGGTATCCGCGCATGTCGGGGGGTTAACTGTACTTTGCCGTGTTTTTTTTTTGCTAAAGTATGCTGCCTTTCAACGGTCATAACTTTTTCTGGTGAAGTCGGAACGACACACTTTTCTCGGCAAAATTGTTTGTTTAGATCTAAGAAATTTCAGATAAATGCTTTTGGAGCATTTACATTTTAGCTGAGGCAGTTATTTAAGTGGTTCTCAAAAGATATAAAAATTTCAAATTTTGAGGACAATTTGTGAAGAAGAATGCAAATCGTATGAGGTCAAAATATAATTTTCAGTGGTCTTGGGACCGAAGCTTATAGAAACTGGCATGGAGCTCTGGGTCTAAAAATCTCTGTCGACGAGTGTCATATTCAAGAAAACAAATCAGCCCCTAGTCGTGATTTGAACAAGAAAAACAGGACCAGCTTAGGGGTGATCCAGCGGATTAAGATTCAAAGACATACAGGAATCAGGAAGTACCAAAGCCAGCTGCGGAGCACCTAAATGAGGACCCGAAAGCTGTACAACCGTATTTTGAACAATTCCTCCCAGTGTGTTTTGATGGATGACGAAAAGTACGTGGAAGAGGATTCCAGAACACTGCCAAGGCCTCAGTTTTTGTGTTGGGGAGAGCGTCCCAATTTTAGGTACGACTGTTGCGACGAAAAAATTCTGTGAGAAGATGCTCGTTTGACAAGCAAATTTGGCACATGTGGCTTCTACTTTTCCATTTTCTACAGGAAAGGAAGAATAAATGCTGAAACTTACCGAAACGAGTGCTTGCAGAAGAGGCTGCTTCCACCATATTGGAAGCATGAGATTCCTCTACCCATTAGGCCAGTCATTTTCTGATAACAACGTTGATTTAGTTGAAAAATATATCAACCCACCAAATTGTCCCCAACCGCGACCGACCAAACGCTACTGGGCAATCGTCAAGCGGAACCGCAAAAAGGTAGGTGCAGTGGACCACAACATGTCAGACTTCAAGTAAAACTGGTCAGCATCGTCCAGGAAGTGCACAAAAACCACTGGGCAGAACTTGATGGACGGTATAAAGGCTAAAGTACGATCATTAATTTGTTAGATTAATTGATATTTTAACATGTTAAGCTGTAATAAAATTTCAATGTAATGTGAAAAACTTGCGAATTTTCTGAAGTTTTAATTCAATTTTTGAATTTTTATAACAACTTTTCGAAACACTTCTTAGTGGATAATTGTGTTTTGCCAAATGTAATCAACAAAATTTACTGCACTGATTCTGACAACAATAACGAACAAATGTGTAAGAGATACAAAATGGCAACCCTGATGGTACACAAAGTTCACGATGACTCCCGGTGACGAAAAAATGTATGTGTGTGTATGTGAATGTGTGATTAGGTTAATGTGAACATGGCACTGCTCTCCGAAAAAAAAACATAGTAGGCGAACAGTTCCTCAACAATGAATTCGTTTATTGTTTTTATTTGTTTCCTTTTTTTTCTAAAGCCATGAACATGTGTCTGTGTTCTACTATATGAATATATATATATTTTTTTTTTTCATATTTATATCTAAATATTTATTTTCACTAAGCTGTTTACTTCTCTCGTTTCTTTCGACAGGATCATCCATTAGTTTTAATAATTCGATTCATAAAATGAGAAACTTTCTCTAAAATTCATCCTATTTGTGTGGTTAAACTTTTTTTTGTATCGTAATTTTGCATTGTCTGGCGAATTTTTAGCACAAAGCAGTTGAACAGAAAACAATAAATATGAGCAAAATGAACGGGAAGGCGGGGGGAGTTAAAATACCAACATGACTTAGAATGGTGGGGGTGCAAAACCGAATCGAAATGCGTTTCGCCTCGTAAGACTTGATGTTTGTATGGCACGACAAAGCGAAAAGCAGTTCCATACTTTCTACTGTGTTAATTAACTCCTATCCAATGTGTTTGTGTTTGCGCGATCGACCGCATGCTGTTAGGTCTGTTCCTAGGTATTTTCTGTGCAGTTCAAAATCGGAAAAATCACTCGCACAAATCAGCTTCGTTCATGTTCCGTATGTCCACATATTGGGGCGTAGATGCGCCGCAATAAACTTGTACAGAACGAGAGTGAAGTCGATTTGCGCTAGTTGGTTGTTCCGTTTTTCAGTTTGCGACGACAATAAGTGTCTCTGAGTCTAACTTTCTGCGTGCTTCCATCACTGGCGTTGCTCGCCATTCTTATCACCGTACAGCGAGCTTTCCAGAACAGAAATGGAGGCACGCGTGAAGTTGTATTCCCTATTGGCGTGAGTAGGTATTTCTGTTAATGAACATGTACCGCAAGGTAGGTAGGTAGAGGAGAGTTATGATAACAATTGATTAGTAATGGCTTGCGACCCTCGGGTACAGGATTTGGCAGTAGTTACCGCCGATATGCTTGTTCTGTTTGACCAGTTCCACGGCTTTGCAACGCATCGGCGAAGCTCTGCTGGACAGTCTAGCAACTTTGGCGGCTTGTTTACGGTGGACTTCGCCGGAGGTCGTCATCTGTGTTGTCGTCCAGCAAGCTTTCTTACGCACCTCTGCCGAATCCTGCACCCGACGATAGTGATAGGCAGGTCGCCGGGATGTGTTGAAAGAAAAACAGCAAAGAAGCAGGTCCAATTTTGGGCCAAATCTCGAGAAAAGCTGCCGAGCGGGTGCTACCGCCGGCTGGCGTAAAGCGTTTGGTCAATTACCTTCCTTCTTCTCGACAGGAACATTGTCCTCGGGCTGAGGAGTCGGCGAGCGATCCCGTGGGTCTCGTTTCGGTGTAGACGAACGGGATCGGGACTTGGACGAGCGATGCCTTGGAGGCGGAGCCGGACTGTATGCACGAGGGACATCCGTTATGGCAGAGGAGGAATCTGCAATCGGAGACGGTCCAGCGCTGACGGTTTGCTTGATGCGGCGCCAGATGTTCTCAAACGAGTCACGGCCCATGTAGTCGATGTTACCTGATTCCCAGCACTGGCGACGCATGTGCTCTTCGTAGGTTTCCTGCTCGACGGACTTTGGCTCGCCGAGGTGTAGCTGCGACAGCGCTCCAGCGAGGCCACTCTATAGACGGGATCGGAAAGAGAGCAAAGAGAGGGGACATTGATTTCAAGGTGACTCTGGGGTCAAGGTGGATGGAGATCCCAAGATGAATGGATACAATTATTTTTTTCCGGATGACCTTCGTGGGTGAACGAACGAACACACTCTTACGCTCTTTCTGTCAAACTCATTCTATCAGATGACACACGAAACATATGGCATAACATAACACAACCTTATCTTTTGTTTGGATGAATTGGTTTGATTGGTGTTTTCCGGGTCTTGGGCGATACCAGCGATGATATCAAGATGGCGTTGGTAATTGAGTTTGAGTGTTTGCCATGGCTCTTGATCTGAAAATATTCATATTTTACTCGTTCGTCTGATACTCATATGGAAAAATATTTAAAGGGCGCACTTTCGAGACAGATAAAAATGCACACATCACTGCCATATACAAAGGCTGTGAACCATTTGGCGAGTTGAATTTACTTCGTGATTCTATATGACTAAACGAAAGTTGTTTTCTGTGTAAGAGGATATAGATAGCAGTCTGATGGACCGAAAACCGTTTATGGATAGATAGATATATAGATCGTTCGAATATATAGATCGTTCGAAAACTATTTGTCTGACAGAACACAACGGACAGCTTTTTAAGATTCTGTTTCTAGGCCTGAGGAGAACAGCCTTGTTGTACTCCAAGGGAGTGTATTAGGGCCCATTTCATTCATTCTATGCATTAAAGGGCGATACGGTCAAAATTTGGTCAATATCAACTTGACGTATTTCTTTCAATTTTGCATTTAAAAAACCTGAACACCCCTCATTTTGAAGGTGTGTGTGTAGAATGTTGCTCCTATTTTGATTTTGGAATTCACTCTTCAGTTGTCAAAATGCCGTCCAAGCAAGAAGAGCAGCGTATCAAAATTTTGCTCGCGCATCGCGAAAATCCGAGCTACTCGCACGCAAAGTTGGCAAAATCGCTAAAAGTTGCCAAATCAACCGTTACAAATGTAATTAAAGTGTTTGGGGAACGTTTGTCGACAGCCAGGAAGTCTGGATCGGGGGGAAATCGAAAACCGGAAGCTGCTGAGACGACAAAGAGAGTTGCCGGTAGTTTCAAGCGAAACCCTAACCTATCTCTCCGAGATGCCGCAAATAAGCTGGGTGTATCGTCTACAACCGTGCATCGAGCAAAACGAGCCGGACTATCGACTTACAAGAAGGTAGTGACTCCAAATCGCGATGATAAACAAAATACGACGGCCAAAGCGCGATCCCGGAGGCTGTACACGACGATGCTGACGAAGTTTGACTGCGTGGTAATGGACGACGAAACCTACGTCAAAGCCGACTACAAGCAGCTTCCGGGACAGGAGTTTTATACGGCAAAAGGAAGGGGAAAGGTAGCAGATATTTTCAAGCACACGAAACTGTCAAAGTTCGCAAAGAAATATCTGGTTTGGCAAGCCATCTGTACCTGTGGCTTGAAAAGCAGCATTTTCATAGCTTCCGGGACTGTCAACCAAGAAATTTACGTGAAAGAGTGTTTGAATAAACGTCTGCTGCCTTTCCTGAAGAAACACGGTTGTTCCGTACTGTTTTGGCCGGATTTGGCATCTTGCCATTACGGTAAAAAGGCCATGGAGTGGTACGCCGCCAACAACGTGCAGGTGGTTCCCAAGGACAAGAACCCTCCCAACACGCCAGAGCTCCGCCCAATTGAGAAATACTGGGCTATTGTCAAGCGGAACCTAAAGAAGACCAAAAAAACTGCTAAGGACGAGCAGCAGTTCAAGGCAAACTGGCTTTCTGCGGCGAAGAAGGTGGACAAGGTGGCTGTACAAAATCTGATGGCAGGGGTCAAGCATAAGGCCCGGCAATTCGGATTTGGAAAAGCGGAAGCCTAACTGAATATGTTTCCTGAATTTTATACTAATTGAACTTGAAAAAGAAATTTAATTTGATTTTTTAAATAAACGATTTCACCGATTTACACGCGTTTTCCCTTGACCAAATTTTGACCGTATCACCCTTTAATGACGTGCGACGAGTCTTGCTATGTTTGATATTATTCTTTTTGTTGATGATACCGTGTTATTTCTTGCAGGTAAGAACTTTGAAGAAGCCGTTTCACATTTGAACGCAGATTTACGTTCTCTAAGTGGGTGACGAGTAACTTGAGATGTCTCCGATAAAATTGATTATGAGACTATTGATCGCGTGTGTGAGATTGAATATCTTATAGATTATAGATCTCATAGATTATCATTTGACCCTAACATTGACGATGCCATCAAGAACATAGCCAATAAGCATGGTATTCACTGCCGATTTAGGAACTATTAAACTATTGTTAGTAAAATACAATTGTTCAAATCAATAATCTCTCCTTAAATTGAATTAAGCCCTTCTATTTTCTCCTGAAACGGACTACAGGGACCGTGGATTTGGTAGATGTCGCAACCATGAGCAGCAAATAATACCTTCAATAAGTTACCTGCCTAGCCCCTTCCAAACGATAATGTGACCCATTAACCTCGAGCTAGCCACGAGTATTGGCACCCCATTTTACTAAAATTTAAAAATTATACCTTGTGATCAAAAAGTTCCGGTAATTTGAAAAAAAAAAAAACGCATTTATTTCAATTTTTAATTGATATCTTTATTATCGCCTTCAAAGTACTCGCCATTAGAGGCAACACACATATGCCAGCGCTTTATCCAATCATCCATACATTTTTTATAGGCCGATGAATGTATGGCTTTCAGTTCTTCCAGCGAATTCTTTTTTATCGCATCAATCGATTCAAAACGCCTACCTCTGAGCGGAATTTTCAGTTTTGGGAAGAGAAAGAAGTCGCACGGGGCAAGGTCTGGTGAATATGGTGCTTGTTTGATGGTATTGGTGGAGTTCTTGGCCAAAAATTCACAAATAGTGAGCGCGGTGTGTGATGGAGCGTTATCGTGGTGTAAAATCCACGAATTATTGCGCCACAATTCTGGCCTCTTCTTTCGAATTGCCTCACGCAAACGTCTCATAACTTGTAAATAATACTCTTTGTTAACCGTTCGACCTTCTGGAAGGAATTCAGAATGGACGACACCGCGAAAATCAAAGAAAACGGTCAGTAAAACTTTAATTTTGGAGCGACTTTGTCGTGATTTTTTTGGTTTCGGCTCATCTTCGGCGCGCCATTCGGACGATTGTTGACTTGTGAGCATATCAAATTCATATACCCACGTTTCATCACCAGTTATGATGCGTTCCATGAATGTGGGATCGCTATCTGCGTTCGCAATCATCTGTTTAGCGACCTCAACTCGATGCTGTTTTTGCAAAAAATTCAGCTCTTTTGGAACAAGTCGTGCTTCAATGCGTTTCATGCCCAGAATTTCCGTCAAAATGTGTTCGGTCGATCCAAATGAGATATCAAGGAGTGCAGCTATCTCCCGAATGCTAATTGAGCGGTTTTCCATAACTAAATTCTTCACGGAAGCGATGTTTTCATCGGTAGTTGAGGTCGATGGTCGTCCAGAACGCGGCATGTCACTCACGCTTTCACGGCCTTCTTTAAAGTCTTTGTGCCAAACAAATGTACGATTTTGTGACATAGAGTCCTCACCAAAGGCTTTTTGCAACATTCTGAGCGTTTCCGCTGCAGAAAATCCGTTTGCAACACAAAATTTCACACAAACGCGTTGTTCCAATTTTTTATCCATGGTAAAAATCGCCGAGCGTCTATTTTTCGACTAACAAAAGCAGTTGTCAAAACAAAACTAATGAATAATTTGCTCTCACACTTTGACAGAATATCAGAACTAGTGTTGCCATCGTACACTAAAAAGATTTTACCGAAAAAATAAAGGCGGCCTTTTTAAATTGAAAATTACCGGAACTTTTTGATCACAAGGTACATTGTAAATAACAATATTGAATATCGGCTCCGCAAAGTGTTACACACGCCTGAGCCTAACAAATAAACGAACTAATTAAAAAAAAGCCCGTCTATTTTTTTTAAAGCTAATCAAACGCAAATATCGAGATTACAGCGTTTGCAAATAAGATAATGCGTTTGATTTTGAGTTGTAATAGGTTCTAGCGTGTACTGACTTAACAGTTTGCTGTCATTGACCTCTACACGCAAAATAATCGTTTCGTGTTTTCAAGTAAAACACGCTTAATTTATTTGCTATTACCACTTCCAGTAACGAACACCTGAAATTCACGACAGGTTTTCGTGATTTCCAAATAGACCGAGGTTCTAAGAAACAATCTAATAAAACCTACGTGACGGCTCTCCTGGTATTCACTGGACACGTAATTTTTAACGGGGTTTTCAGAACAAATTTCGTGTCAGACGACAGACATCTGTGAGTATTTAGATGATAAATAACGTAGAAATAACGGGCCGATTTTTTTGAGTGCAAAGATTTTTTTTCGCTAACCAATTTTTGTTTATTCCCTCCTTTTCTCAACCCCCCAACCCCCAATTATTTTCCCATAATTTATTTTAAAAAAAATTCTTCTTCCCCCAAATTTTAAACCACCTTTCCCTTTTAAAAAAAAAAAAAAAATTTTATAACACTATTTTAAATAAAAAAAAAATATTTCTGCACCTCTTTTTATCACCACATTAATTTTACAATAAAAAGGATAATCCCCAACCCCCCCCCATCATCTCCCAACTTCCTTTTTCTTCCTTTTTTTTAAAATAAAACCCCCCAATAAAGTTTTATTTAAATCTTTCTCCCACCCTCTAAACCCAAATATTTAACAATGATAGAAACCATAAAAAGGATAAAATTTGCGATCTTGATGTTCTACATGATCAACAATGCTATTTCTGATGTCTTCACGGTTTTTATGAGTTGAAATAGTGCCACGGTACATCATAACACTGTTATAGACATGTTATAGTATTTCCAGAATACCTAAGGCACTCCAAAGTATCCTTGAATACAGATCTTGATGTTCTACATGCTGAATAAGGCTATTTACGAAGTCTCCATCGTACTTATGAGTTGAAATAGCCCCACGGGACATCATAACACTGAAATAGACATGTTACAGTATTTCTAGAATACCTCAGGTACTCCAAACTATCCTTGAGTTCAGATGTTGATGTTCTACATTAACAACAAGGCTATTTACGATGTCTCCATCGTACTTATGAGTTGAAATAGCCCCACGGGACATCATAACACTGAAATAGACATGTTACAGTATTTCTAGAATACCTAAGGTACTCCAAACTATCCTTGAGTTCAGATCTTGATGTTCTACATGATCAACAAGGCTATTTACGATGTCTCCATCGTACTTATGAGTTGAAATAGCCCCACGGGACATCATAACACTGTAATAGACATGTTACAGTATTTCTAGAATACCTAAGGTACTCCAAACTATCCTTGAGTTCAGATCTTGATGTTCTACATGATCAACAAGGCTATTTACGATGTCTCCACCGTACTTATGAGTTGAAATAGCTCCACGGGACATCATAACACTGTAATAGACATGTTACAGTATTTCTAGAATACCTAAGGTACTCCAAACTATCCTTGAGTTCAGATCTTGATGTTCTACATGATCAACAAGGCTATTTACGATGTCTCCACCGTACTTATGAGTTGAAATAGCCCCACGGGACATCATAACACTGTAATAGACATGTTACAGTATTTCTAGAATACCTAAGGTACTCCAAACTATCCTTGAGTTCAGATCTTGATGTTCTACATGATCAACAAGGCTATTTACGATGTCTCCACCGTACTTATGAGTTGAAATAGCCCCACGGGACATCATAACACTGTAATAGACATGTTACAGTATTTCTAGAATACCTAAGGTACTCCAAACTATCCTTGAGTTCAGATCTTGATGTTCTACATGATCAACAAGGCTATTTACGATGTCTCCACCGTACTTATGAGTTGAAATAGCCCCACGGGACATCATAACACTGTAATAGACATGTTACAGTATTTCTAGAATACCTAAGGTACTCCAAACTATCCTTGAGTTCAGATCTTGATGTTCTACATGATCAACAAGGCTATTTACGATGTCTCCACCGTACTTATGAGTTGAAATAGCTCCACGGGACATCATAACACTGTAATAGACATGTTACAGTATTTCTAGAATACCTAAGGTACTCCAAACTATCCTTGAGTTCAGATCTTGATGTTCTACATGATCAACAAGGCTATTTACGATGTCTCCATCGTACTTATGAGTTGAAATAGCCCCACGGGACATCATAACACTGTAATAGACATGTTACAGTATTTCTAGAATACCTAAGGTACTCCAAACTATCCTTGAGTTCAAATCTTGATGTTCCACATGATCAACAAGGCGGTTTACGATGTCTCCACTGTACGTATGGGTGAGAAAAACTTCATGAGATATCATTACACCTTTTTAGACATATGACAGTATTCTCAGAATATCTACGGTACTCCAAACTATTCTTGAGTTCAGATCATAATATTCTACAATATTATCACGGATATTTACGATGTCTCGACCGTATACATGCGTTGTAAAGCTTCATGGAACATCATAACACCGTTATAGCCGTATTTCATCGTTGCCAGAATATCTCCCTTTTCCCCCCCCACCCTTTTCCCCCAATCCCCATTTTTTACAAAAAAAAAGGATTTACGGTGTTGAATTGCAGATGTTTCGGTTAATTTTTTATCATTTTGAGTCAGATAGAATACACAATTCATGAGTTATTGAAAATAATATTTAGAAAATTCCCGGTTCTGCCCACAAGTCACCCTTAATTTTTCAAAATCGCTATTTCAGACAGCATATTGAAATGACGTTCTTTGAATAATTTATTCTTCACTTTCTAGCTTTTTGCATCAATAAAAGCATTAAAAAAAATCCCTGTTGTGTCGATGTTTTGGTCGAAATATATCCGAAATAGAGAAGAATGGGAGAAGAGAGAAATAGAGAAGAATAGAGAGAATGGGGAGCTCCTCAGTCCACTTTCAGCAATCGATCAATATTCACTTACTAATATTTTTGAAAACCGGTGCTAAGACTTTCAGTCTCAATAAATGGAATGCGCTTGACCATTCCATCTCTTCACGTTCACAATCACTTCCACCAAGCGAGTGTTCACAATCACTTCCACAGTGAATAGCTAAGGGGTCGATCAGGAGTGATCAGGAGCCGGTCACCACACAAAATCGAAGCTAACGTGCCAATTGAGGTTCTCGCACCTGATAGTATCAGTCAGAGTTGCAGAGAAAGTAGAGAGGACAATTTTATTTGCACCTATTTGTCGAATAGAAAGCTCACCTTAGATCTCATCGCATCAAAACATCAAGATCTGAACTGAAGAATAGTTTGGAGTAATATTTTCTGAGAAAACAGTAATATGACTTTAATTGTGCAATGGTGTCCCATGGAGCTTTTGCAACTCATAAGTACGATGGAGACCTCGTGAGACGCCTTGTTGATCTTGCAAAACATCAAGACCTGAACTCAAGAATAGTTTGGAGTACCGTCGATATTCTGAGAATACTGTAATAAGTCTGCAATGGTGTTAAGATTTTCCTTGTAGCTTTTAAGCTAAGAAGTACGGTTGAAACACTCTAAACCTCCCTCCATGTCGATCGTGTACCACATCAAGACCTGAACTCAAGGACAGTTTGGATGATCTAGATCATCGTTGTGTCCGTAAACATACCGGTTCATTATTTTTCCTAGTTAAAAGAGTTATTTTTGAACAAGTTTGCGGAATACAGTTCCTATGTAACTTTGAAAGCCGAGTTTTGACAGCAAATTTTAATCTTGGGTCATATAAGACCCATCCGTATTGAATCGGTGAAGTAATACAAAACGGTTCACTACGTGTTTCATTGAAATAGCAAAGTCTTGGAAAAAGTCTTGTTTTTGTCAAATTGTTACTTCCCAAAACTATTCGGCCAATTAAGGCCACTCTTATTAGAAAAAAAAATTCAGCTTGCCTATGGCGGTGATAATTTTGTGCTAATTAGAATACACTTCCAGTTACAGCTAATTTAATACCAGCGTGTATCAAAACATGTAAAGTTGAATGTCTCAGCAATCTTTGAGATTTGAACCTTTTCGTGGAATGACTTTATCCATCAAATACGATAGTGTATCATCCCTTAAACATTTTCATTAAGGAACCTAAGACTCTGTTTAAACGTCATTGCTGAAAAGCGACCATGCTACTTGAACTACACTCTGTTTTAAAACAACTCAAATTTGAGTTGGATCTACTTTAATCGGTCAAAGCTAGCTACTCAAAAGGAAAAAGTTGACAATCACTCAACATCGATCGGATTGAAGCCGATGTTAATTGTGTGTCATCGTGTTTTTTTTTTTCGATTTGTGAAGTTTCTGCTTGACAATGTGGGTTGTTCCTTTGCTGACTTAATGGTTTGCTGTCATTGATTTGACTCATGAAAAATAATCGTCACGTTGATTCCAAGTGAAATACACATTATTTTCTTTCCACTGCGAAACCTATAACTGAAATTCACGTAAGTATTTCGTGATTTCCACATACACCGACGGTCTAAGAGAGAAGTTATTTCTACTGAAATTTTAAGACTGATTTTCAATGACGTCTTCAGCTGAAAGTCACCAGAAGTTTCACGTCGTAATAACATGGCGATTTTTTTGAGTGCAGAAACTGTTTTCATTGCACTTTTAATAATCTTCTCAAACAATCATGGCTTCTTAAGTACAACTCTGCCCTTGAAACCCTGTCTATGAAGTCGATTATGAATTGTTTGTGATTTTAGGTGAAAACCTACCTTCGATTTTGCTTCGCCATGTTTAAAACAGATCTAGTTTTTTGGAGAAGTTTTCAACTAGATCAGTGCATTGGCTAAAAAGTAACAAACGTTTTGAACTTCTGCAGTTTGTCTGCAACAGGATCCTTTCTTAATAGAGGCATGTCACCATGCTCATTGAAACTGTTTGCGACTCATGACGCTATATTATAAATTTTCGGATGCTCGATGGATTTCGAGCTTTTTTTGTCATTAATACATCTAGAGCAAATTTTCAATAAGTCTTAAATCAATTCCTATTTTTGAACGAAGCCATAATATTTGAAGTAAATATGTGGAGCCAACAAAGTTAAGCACGGCTTATCTTTAAATCAATGAAGATTTCCATTTAGTTGGATTCCAAATCGATTTTTTCAATAAACTCAATTTAAAGTCAGCTAGGGAAAATACGACCACATTATAAGTCGTTCGGAAAGTTATCACGTTACATCCGCTGGGTGCGTTATGTCGTGTCGCAAAATAATATGTCTCATTCGTCAAGTCTGTTTCGACCAACTTGGTAACAACTCGACAGCCCAGAGTAATGTCAATGTACCCCAATAATCTTGGCTTACTGGTTCTGTCAAATCGAATGAATCCTAGAAAAAAATATCAATTGGACGTATTTACATCGACTGTTTTTTTTTTCAAAGCTGTGGAGCTCTTATTCGTACTTGATGAATGTAATGCTGACGATGTGTTGTAATTTTTCCTAAATGAAACATAAACACACTCGAGACTTAGACTTCTAGCAAAAAATTGAATAATTTAAAAACCGTAATCATCAAAACACTCCGAAATTTGTTGCACTTGAAAAATATCCGAAATCTAGCAAGACATGCATAAGGCTAGGCGTCCACTGATGTGGCGGAGGGGCGGCATCTACTAGCATGTCAAAACACATTGAGGGTTATTCCGATCTGTCTGTCTGTCTGTCTGAACCTAATAGGCTCGGAGACTACTGAACCGATCGGCGTGAAAATTTGTATGCAGGGGTTTTTGGGGCCGGGGAAGGTTCTTAAGATAGTAAGAGACCCCTCCCTCCTCTGAAAGGGGGGGGCTCCCATACAAATGAAACACATATTTCTGCATAACTCGAGAACTGATCAAGCAAAGGAACCCAAATTTAGCATGCGGAAGTTTTTGGAGGCAAGAAATGTTTCTATGGTAGTTTGAGACCCCTCCCCTCTCTAGAAAGGGAGGCTCCCATACAAATGAAACAGAAGTTTCTGCATATCTCAAGAACTAATCAAGCAAATGGAACCAAATTTGGCATGTGGGGTTTTCTGGTGGCGAAAAATGTTTCTATGGTGGTTTGAGACCCCTCCCCTCTCCTAGAAGGGGTGCTGTCATACAAATGAAACTGAAATTTCTTCATAACTCTAGATCTAATAAAGCAAATGGAACCAAATTTGGCTTGCGGGGATTTTAAAGGCAATAAATGTTTCTACGGTAGTTCGAGACCCCTCCTCTCTCTCTGGTAGGGGGGGGGGGGGCTCCCATACAAATGAAACACAAGTTTCTGCATAACTCTAGAACTAATCAAGTAAATGGAACCAAATTTGACAGGTAGAGGTTTTTGAAGGCAAGAAATGTTTCTAAGGTAACTCGAGACCCCTCCGCCCTCTGTAAGAGGGGGGCTCTCATACTAATGAAACACAAATTTGTGCATAACTCGAGAACTAATCAAGCATATGGAACCAAATTTGGCATGTGGAGGTTTTTGGAGGAGAGAAATGTTTCTATGGAAGTTTGAGACTCCTCCGCCATCTGGAAGGGGGAGGGAGGGGGGTTTCCATACAAATGCAACACAAATTTCTGCATAACTCGAGAACTAATCAAGTAAATGGAACCACATTTGGCAGGTGGAGGTTTTTGAAGGCAAGAAATGTTTCTAAGTTGACTCGAGCCCCTCCCTTCTCTGAAAGGAGGGCTCATATACAAATGAAACACAAATTTCTGAATAACTCGAGAACTTATCAAGTTAATGGAACCAAATTTGGCATGTGGAGGTTTTCGAAGGCAAGAAATGTTTCTATTGTGGTTTGAGACTCCTCCGCTCACTGAAAGAGGGGTCTCTCATACAAATGAAACACGAATTTCTGCATAACTCGAGAACAAATCAAGCAAATGGAACCAAATTTGGCATGTGGAGGTTTTTGAAGGAAATAAATGTTTCTAAGGTGGTTTGAGACCCCTCCGCCTTCTGGAAGGGGAGACTCCCATAAAAATGAAACATAATTTTTAGCATAACTCGAGAGCCAATGAAGCAAATGAAACCAAATTTGGCATGTTGAGGTTTTTGGAGGCAAGAAATGTTTCTATGGCAGTTCAATACCCCTCCCCATTTTGAAGGGGGGGGGGGGGGGGCTCCCATACAAATAAAAAGCAAATTTCTGCATAACTCGAGAACTAATCAAGTAAATGAAACCACTTTTAGCATATGGGGGTTTTTGGAGGCTAGATTTCTATATACATAAAAATGAATTTCTGTCTGTCTGTCTGTCTGTCAGACCCTTATAGACTCGGAAAGTTCTGAACCGACCAACGTGAAAATTTATATGAAGGGGTTTTTGGGGCTGGGGAAGGTTCTTATGATTGTTTGAGACCCCTACTCTCTCAGGAAGGGGCGCTCTCATACAAATGAGACACAAATTTCTTCATAACCCGAGAACTAATCAAGCAAATCGAATCAAATTTGGCATGTGGGGGGTTTTGAAGGCAAGAATGTTTCTATGGTAGTTCAAGACCCCTCCCCTTTCTGAAGGGGGGGGGGGGGGCTTCAAACAAATGAAACTCAAATTTTTATTATAATCGATGAGCCCAGTGTGATGGTTCGAGAACTAATCAAGCAAATGGAACCAAATTTGGCATGTGGGGGGTTTTGAAGGCAATGATTGTATGGTGGTTTGAGAAACCACCCCCCTCTGGAAGGGAGGGCTCCCATACAAATGAAACATAAATTTCTACCAAAAATGAGAATTATCCAGGTTACTTAAACACAAAACGTGTATTTCTCGGGTAAGAAGCATGTTTTGATAGAAGTTTGAACCCCTGCTTATTCAAAAAAAAAAACTCATTTCGAAAAAAAAACCATAAACGTGCCAGTTATATTAAATTTTCCTTCATTTAGTTGCAAGCGTAGCAGCGCACGCACCGGGTTCAGCTAGTTACACTCCCGTTTCATTTTACTCAATTTTTTAGTACAATTGTATACTATCTCTTTTTCTCTCACGGAATTGTTACTCTATTTTCGTAAAAAGTGGATCTACTCATAAATTGAGTAGATCCACTTTTTTCGAAAATTGAGTACCATTTCCGGAAGAGAAAAAGAGATAGTATACAATTGTAATCAAAAATTGAGTAAAATGAAACGGGCGTGTAAATGAATCGGCTAGATAGGTCCGTGCGGAGCATAGAGAAGCACTTAAGTCAAACTGACAAAGCGACGAATGCGACAGAAGTTCGTTATGGAGTAGTTTGTGACTTACGCTAATTTTGTTAAAAATTAATTAGCAGCAATTCGCTGCAATTCATATTATGTTGTGTATAATTCATATTGAGGAGTACCCAAACTATCATTCCGTGAAAAAAACATCATTTTTGTTCACATTGTTATTTACGACCTATGGAAAATTTGCTCTATACATGATCTTAAAATAATTAAAATGCTGAAATAAGTAATTTTCATTGCTTACATTTGAGAAAACGACGTCCGGTTATTACACTCATTCCAATCGAAACCCCTACCATTGTTCACCCTCATTCGATCCCTTAGGACACCAATCAAACCAAATAATGCTATATGCAGATGTGTTTTCAAACCAAAAAAAAAACTACCAATCAAAACTCCAACAATCGTCACTAATTCGTGTACACCGAAGGTCGAATACTGGATAGGCAGAACAATTCCGTGAGACAAAATTTTGAACAATACACACTCGAGAGTAAAGGGTAAAAAGGAACGTGAAACAACTATTATTGATCTATTCATAATATTCTCCTACCTCCGGTTACTACGAGAGCATCGATGATCGAAAAACGACAAAAAATTCAAACAATGTTGTTTTTCTGACCGTCAGTCTGATATACATGTGCGTGTGTATGTGGGCAAACAATGAACGCATGCAGAGGTTTAGAGTTCACTCGCGCCAAAATCAAGAAAAACTGGATAATTGCAGCGATCAATTTCTTGTCATGCAGAAAAAAAATCTACGGTTATCAAATGTGTTCTTGGAATGTGATTTAGAGTGTGTTAAAACGGAAACGGATTCAAGGTTAGTGGCAAAGCGATAGTGCAATTGTTTTAATTAGTTTCGTTCCCGTCGCCGGGTGGTTGGCCCGTAGGCCGCCGCGGCTCATGTTAGTCAAGATGGAAACGGATTACCTACCCCATCACCACCACCTGATTGCGCCTGATGTTCTTGATGGTGTTCTTGCTGTTGCTGCCATTGTTGGTGCTGATGTTCACCACTACCACCACTACCATCACCATGATCGTGTTTCACTTCGACACCACCTGTACCAGAGGAATGATCAACCTGGTGGTGATGCTGCTCCTGTGACTGAGGAGCATGATACTGTTCCTGATGGTGTTCCTGATGCTGATGTTGCTGTTGCTGCTGTTGTTCTTGTTGATGATGATGATGATCGTGCCCATCGCCACCGCCACCTCCACCACCGCTGCCATCATGCCGAACACTCTCCACGTGTTGCCACGTACCACCGGTTGGTTCCGTCGGTTGGGGCTCCCAATGACCGCTGTGATCGTGTCTCTGCGCATGATCAACCCACTGTTCTGAGCTCTGAAAAACATTAGCATCTTGCTGGTGACCGTGATGATCGTGATGATGCTGAAGCTCATGATGATGGTGTTGATGATTATGATGATGATCATGATGGTGATCATGCTGCTGCCGTTCTTGATCCTGCAACCGTTGGTTGTCAAGATACTGATAGTACAACCTTTCCTCTTCGCGTTTCTGCTGTTCGCGGGCAAGACGATCACGCTCTTCGTCCTGCCGCCGGAGGAAATCCTCCCATGGATCGACGTACTCGATCGTCGCATCATAGCTGGGAACAAACTCTTCCCAATGCGGATGGTACGCCCCTCCTGCCGCACTACTACTAGTGTTACTATTACCATTATGATCGATCCTTTCACCGCCACCCAAATGAGCGCCGCCGCCGCCACCGCCATGATGATCGCCAGTATAGAAACTTCCGGTACCGGACGATCGGTAAGCATTACTTATAGTACTGACCTTGCTTGGTTTGATCCAGTTACTGAATGTTTTTTGCTGTTTTGGAAACGAGGTGGGAACAAAATTCTTAGGCACAAACACAAAAATTAAGCACTTGGGATCAAGGAAGGGACTCAGTCAAACTCAAAGCCGGCGGATTAGTGCACTACTCGTTTCTTGCGTTCGTCAGTCAAAGTGTGATAAAATAGGATGACAATTGGTTTTCGCTTTTGCTTGCTTCAAAACACCATTTATTACGAAATAAAGAAAAATCTATACCATTATACAACTATTCACCAGAAAACAAAAATAACAAAAATCAGTTCAAAAAATGCTATAAGAAAACATGGATAAAGGATTATATTGAGTATAACATAACAAAGGAGATGACTTCTGTTTCCCCGTTCAAGAAACGAAAGCCTATCAATCGTCCATCGTTTTCTGTATGCGAGACCAGATGTTCTCGAAGGCGTCCCGTCCGGTGTAGTCGGCGTTGCCGGATTCCCAGCTCTGGCGCCGGATGAGTTCTTCCGAACGGTGCTGCTCGGGCGTCCGGGGCCCGCCGAGCTTCACGTTGGACATGGCCGCAGCCAGGCCGGCCTGTCGTGGATTGAAAGCAGACGACACGCACAGGGTGGTCACAGGGATCAGTACACGGAAGAAGTGCGGGATGGATAGGCGTAGAAGAAGAAGAAGAAGGAGAAGATTTTGATCAAATTGAGACAAGGGAGCGGGGTGGGGGAGGAGACTCCAGTTCGGATTATTTTTCTTTGCTCGAGCGAGGAGAGAGCATTTGCAAAATTGTCTTTTATTAACTCTGAGGTAGCTTCGCTATCAACGCTTCCGGTGCTTGGTTTCGATTGGCTTACGCGTACAAAAAAAAAACGGGTTGCTTTATCTACGTACTTTTCTTTCAAAGATTTAACATTGTTAGGCCCAAGGATTCATTTTAGAATTAGTTCAACAGTGTTTTCTAAAGTTATCAGAGTAAAAACTTGCATTTCTGTATCGAAATTCTTCCCGGTTTTCTTAGTGAATGAACTACAAATTTTCGGGTTTCAAATTTTAGAAACTTTTAGATGTTTGAAGAAAATTCCAGCAGTTATACCCGGTAAAGATAAATTCGATGCTTATTCGAGGATTATTAAAATTTACAATACAATCGTAGGCACTTGTGGAGCCCAAACGGTTAAGGGGAATCATAAACTAAGGCAAAAATATTTCCGGTTCAACCGTTTCCATGAAAGTTTTGAAAACGATAACACACATTTGCAGGAAGAGAAAGAAGAATCCTTTAATTCAGCTACTTGCTGGTTGTTCAAAATTAGTCAATTTTGCGTGACGAACCAGCCTTTAGACTGAAAGTCACGTAAATACGAAACAAAAAAATTAAAAACAAATGCGCAATTCCACAACGCAGATGGCATCACTTACATTCAGAACTGACAGCAGCTAAGATTCTGCACGGTAAATCTGAAGTATGCAATTGTGGCTTCAAAGTGGGCACTTTGCTTGCAGACTGGAATTATGTATAAAATGCCTTAAAAGGTTCTATGCAAAAATGCCTAAAGAGGTTATACGTCAAAAAGTTAATACATTTTAGGCATTTTTTGAGATTAGAAAATATGCATTTTTAAAATGTGATTATGTGTGTAGGAACAATAATGTAAGAATTAGATCTAGAACTCAGTGTGATAACTTGCATTTAAGAATCAAAATTCTTCCCTAACATCTCAGTCGGGTTTAATAATTTAGAAAACAACTGAACTTTGAAGAACATTCTAGGAATTAGGCCCGGTAAAGTAAAATTAGATGATTTTCTGTAGATTTTTTGAAATTAAAATACAATCGTAGGCACTTAAGGAGTCCAAAAAATTCAGGCAAATTCATTCCAGTTTCAACCGTTTCTATGAAAGTTTTGATAACAATAACATAAAATTTATGATTTGCAGAAAGAGACAGAAGCCAATTGCAGAATTAATTCAGCCACTTAAGGTGAATTTTTCCTATCTTTTATCTCTCTCTCGCAAAATTACCTTGCTTTTTCAAATTGATAAATCTCGATTGTTTGTGAATGAACATCGAATCGAACTCCATCAGATTGCTCACAGCAAGCAAGCATACAAACTGATGTGATGAAATATTTATTTTAATATCTCTAGTAGAGAGTCTGAGTTATATCAATTCTAAATTTTGAGGTAATGGCTGCCGTCGAGAATTCTTCAGCGTAAGCCCTTAAAGGATATTCAAAATTTGTCAATTCTGTGTGACGAACCAACCTCAGACTGAGAGTCACGTAAATAGAACACAAAAACATAAAGATCTGACAGCAGTGAAGATTTTGAGCAGTGCACGCCCTCTCCATATGACTCAATTTTGAGTCGTTTTTGACTCACTTTCGTGAAGACTGGAGTCACTCAAATTTGAGTAAACTTTGTTGGGATTATCAAATCGACAAATCAACAACATCGGCTTGCATCGAATCGATGTTGTTGATTTATCGATTTGATACTCTCAACTAAGTTTACTCAAATTTGAGTGACTCCACTCTTCACGAAAGTGAGTCAAAAACGACTCAAAATTGAGTAAATTTGATGGCCGTATACTGCCGTTATACGCATAACTGTCCCATATTCTATGGTTAGGTGCTTCAGAAAAAATGTACGAGATTGATTCCTTTTACAAAACAACGTACACGCAAATAAAAAATCACATAATCAGTGGAAAAAGCTTCGCAAAATCAAATGAATCTTATGTGTTAAGTGAAACGTAAATGATCAGTGAAGTAGAACTTCTTTTTCATGTAAAAATCACTTATTTTAGTATTGGAAACTATCTACATGTGCTTCCAGTGGTAACTAAGTGAATTTTTTTTTCAGTGTAGGACAGGACTTGCCATCTTCTAATGAGCATACTCAACTAATTTTCTGTTAGCAAAAGCCACCTCTGATTGGTCGAACAGACAAACGCTAGACAAGACACTATGTCACTGATTTGGCCGTGTTGCTAGACGCCAATGATTTTTCAAATTTTTGCGCAAATACTACTCTGTTATGTAGGTAATATTTAATTTAATGGAATCTGATTTTTTTTTTCTTCATTGAACTGTAAGGTAGTTTGCCTCCCCGTGGTGCAGCCTGCTAAATGAACTACAATCGACAGTTTGCTTTGAGGTTAGGGACGGGTCAAAGCAGCGTCTGTTCTCTATGTTAGAAGCGGTTGAGCTACCATCTCTGACTTTTTAACAGCAGCATCACGCGGGTCCTCCTGCGAGAAAGTGGGGTTGGCTAGGGGCCCTGCGTGCCAACCCCGATAAGAAAAATTACAGCAACGAATAATTCACAAGGAAGAGTTTCGAACCGGAACAATCCCCATGGACCTAGGCTACGGGTAAGGACTAACGATAGGAAATTCGGGACGTGGAACTGCCTCTCTCAATTTCATTGGAAGCACTCGCTTGCTTTCCGACAAATTGAAGAACCACCAGTTCGAAATCGTTGCGCTCCAGGATGTTTCGGGACGGTCATGCCATCTACCAGAGCTGCGGCAGTACACACGAGTTAGGAACAGCTTTCATCGTGATGCGTTTGATGCAGAAGCGAGTGATTGGGTGGTAGCCGATCCATCTTCGAATGTGAAGATTTAGGATCAAGGACCGATTCTTCGCCATCAGTATCATTACATACATAGCCCTCAACTCGAAAGTACTGATGATGGCAAAGAAAAATTCTACTCGCAGCTGAAACGTGATTACGACCGCTACCTGAGCCATCCCATCAAGATCATCATTGGAGACTTCAACCCTCAGGTTGGCCAGCAGGAGGATTGGACATTTCAGCGCAGACCAGCTGATCAAAGACAACGGCGTTCGACCTCCAAAAACATGCCCGTAACAAACCAAACGGAATTTCAAATCGTTTAGATGGACGACACCTCTCAGACATCATCGACGTCAGAACATCGATTCGGACCACTACCTAGTGACGGTTAAGATGTGCCCAAAACTATCCGTAGAGAACAACGTTCGGTACCAACGACCGCCACGGTACAATCTCGCGCCACTGAATCCATCTGGCGTTTGCTAACGAACACAGTTGGACCACCAAGAAAACAGCTCTTCATCAGCGTGGCAGAGAACGTCTTTGGTTAGGAACGAAACCGACATAACGAATGGCTCGACGAGGAATGTCAGCAGTTGTTGGAAGAAAAGAATGCAGAAACCAGAAACTCAACGCATCCCGCAGAGGCTTCGTGCCGCGAGCTGAAATGTGTTAGGTTAAGGATGGGGGTATTCTTACGGACGATTGCGAGGTGACCGAAAAGTGGAGCCAGAACTTCGATGACCATCTGGATGGGGTACAGGAAGAGGACCAAAACAGCGAAGGAAGTGCCGTCGGCGATTCAGCAAGTGACAGAAATGTGCAACCACCGACGATAGATGTTGTTAGGTATACCATCAAGCACCTGAAGCGCAACAAATCGCTTGGAAGGGATGCTATCCGAGTAGAACTTATCAAGATGGGCCCGGACAAGTTTGCCAAGTGCCTGCATCGCCTGATAGCCAGGATTTGGGATACCGAAAGGAAGAGAACTGGAAAAGATGGCGTTATAAACTCCATCTACAAGAAGGGTAACAAATTGGACTGCGAAAACTGTCGTGCGTGCACCGTCCTTAATGCCGCCTATAAAGTGCCAATAATCTTTCAGCAACTGTCGCCACTAGCAAATTGATTCGTGAGAAGTTATCAGGCCGGCTTCATCTAAGGACGGTCAACAATGGATCAAATATTCACTTTACGATAGATCCTCCAAAAGTTTCGTGAAAAGAATAGAGTCCCTACGCATAATCTATTCATCGACTTCAAAGCCGGATATGATACAGTGAACGGAAAAGAGCTATGGCAGATAATGGACGAGAGCGGTTTCCGGAGAAACGGACCCGACGAATCAAGGCTACGATGGATGGAACCCAGTGTTGTGCGAGGATATTGGGTGGATTATCGGGTGCATTTGGATCCCGCAAGGGGCTTTTTCAAGGTCTTGCTTGCTATTCAACATTGCTCTTAAAGATGTTATGAGGCAAGCGGCGTTCAACAAGCGGGGCACGACTCTCAACAGATCCAGCCAGTTTATCTGCTTTGGCGATGACTTTGACGATGTCGGCAGAACATTTGAAGTAGTGGCGGAGCAGCAAATAGTGAAAATTGGATTCAAGATAAATACTTCCAAAACAAAGTACACGCTGGTATGCGACCTGACTAGGCAGCAGGGTCCGACGATCGACGAATATGAGTTCGAGGTAGACGACGAATTTAGGTTAGGTTAGGTTAGTTTTTTTTTACTAGTTTTACTAGAGAGACTTTTAACGTGTGTCTTTCGCGGCTCCCGTACGAAGTGTACTCAGTACAAAACACTAATAAGACCGGATGTTCTCTATGGACATGATACTTGTGAGCACTCGGAGTATTTGAGCGACGGGTGTTAGGAACCAACTTTGGCGGAGTGCAGTAGGTCGGAGTCTGGAGGCGGAGAATGAACGATAAGCTCACGCAACTCGCAGGCGAACCCAGTATTCGAAATGTAGTCAAATCTGGAAGCATACATTGGGCAGGACATGTTGTGAGAATGCCCGATAACTATCCTGCGAAAATGATGTTCGGTGGGAATCCGGTTGGCACAAGACGACGAGGGGCACAACGAGCAAGATGATAAGACCAAGTGGAGCAAGAACTAGGGAGTACAAGGTGCCCACGGGACTGGAGAGAAGCAGCCATGAACCGAGAACGTTCGAGGGATATTGTGTATCAGGTAATGTTATAAATTACGTTATGCCAAGAAAATAGAATCTGAAAATCATTTTTATCAATTCTTAAACGATCCGTATGTCCGTCGGGAGTGGATAAAAGTATGATGGTAAAGAATTTTTTTGTTGGGGGGGACCACCAATATTGTCCCCCCACAAAAACCCCCCGCCCATACGAGCCGCCCCCCCCTTTTTCTCCACCCCTAATAGAAGAAAAATTCACTGTGAGATATGTTTTTTTTGGGGGGGGCCCTATCCAAAACTCTCCCCCTCTTTAAGAATTCTGAGGGGTTTTTCCACCCCCCGGAAAAACTCAACAAAATTTGCTCTGCGAGGAACACGCTTTTGACTCATGTTCCAGGTTATCCCCAGGACCCTGCATCGTTAACACCAAACATGTTACTGCTACAACGCAACAACTCAATTCAGTTCGAGATCTGAATTGTCGAGCCGCGTATAAGCGTTCCCAGATCAGTGCGGAGCATTTCTGGCGCATGTGGATTGCAACGTTTCGACCGCAGTTGGTCAGAACCTGAAGTATTCGGAAGCAAAAATTACTACGATGATCTAATGATGATTGTAGACGAATTCATCGAAGGAGAAGCAGCCCAAAAGAAGCTTATAAGAATATCAACCAAGCTCTGAATGGCACGGTGAGAACAGTAGCGGTTAACACATCGAAGGTGCATGACCTGACGAAGTAAGGTTTAGCTACGCGTCAGGCCATCAGTTTGCTGTTTCCGCTATTTCCGCTCGGGTATCGCATACATCGTGACCCGCTCCGGAGCGTAACTGTGGCAACGAAATAAACAAATCGAAGCAAATAGATGAAGAATGCAAAGTGAACAATGGAGCAGAAATCGAAAAAACTGTGAGTATGCGGTAACTTATCTCACTTCACCAACTGACAAGAATCACTTCGACTATCGGAATAACCTTCTTACGCTTGATTAGTTTGAATTGACCTTGAAAATTAAATAAGTTTTTTTTTAATTGTTAATGTGAAAATCGGGTCACCTTGTTGGTTCTCGATAGCCCTGACTACACAGTTAGTGTTTTTCGCCGAGAATCTAACAGCCGATTATTTCGGCATTTCAGCCTACTAAGACTCATCGAATAAATTACCGAGATTCAGCTAACAAATGTAAACTTTGTCGAAAATCAGCTAGCAAACCCAAAATTTTACAGAAATATCAGCGAAAGTAACTGCCGAGTTGATCGGCTGTTGGAAATTTTGCCGAAGTAAATTGAGTGTGTGGATTAATTCCAGAACTTCTTCCCCTACGAACAGCGCGGTGGACACGAACTACACAACGTTTTGGAGGAGACTTTTTGGAGATCAGTCTGTAAGATTTCTTTAGCTATTTGCTATTTGAATATCAATTCCTACGGGAAACTAATAGACGTTTCAGTTGCCATTCAGCCCAAAAGAAGAAAATGCTTCTTTAACTTTCACGATGCTCTTTTGCATTTTCATCCGTTACCCTAGGTGAATAGCCCTAGTAGCACACTTGTTACAAACTAGTTGAGGTGACTGCTTTGTTACCCAATTAAGTCACCATCATGTTGCTGCGCGATCGTTGTGTGCTTTTTGGGAGATCAAGCGGTAGTGGAAGTTCTTCTTAAAGCCGTTTAAATTATAATCTACCAAAGATCAAATTCCGAAAATTGGCAACGAAAGCGAAGTAGTTGTTGATCGAAAAAAGCTAGAATATAATTTTAATCATCGGAATGGTCTCACTGAATGCTTCAATTCGACGAAGTTTAAATGCTTTAAGAAATATGTGCCAATACTTATGCACATCCTAAAATACCCGGGATAAGTAAATGAGATTTAATTCTTAAAATTTGAGAAGACTTGAAAAAAGTGCTAGATACAGCATTCCCCTAAACACATTAATATCTGCTCCTTCTTAAATCGATGGAAGCTGTCAGACAAACGAACTAAAACAACACGGTTTTGGAGAAACTTAAAATCCCTTTATCTATATTTTTTTCTTCACTTATTTAGATGGCTTTCAGCCTTTGGGTTCACCACCGCATCTGTGAGTTGCCCTTGTAGATCATTATGGTGTTTTGTATTACGATTTTAAAACTCAATAAATTTATTTTGTCCCTACCCAGGTAATTAATAAGCATTAAAATATGCACTATTTCTGCATCATACTTGCATTTCCGATTCTTCTAGCTGTACATTTGCAGCGTAAATGCATAGCTGATGTATAATAGCATACGCAAAGCGACCGTAATGTTAGCTGTCTGGTATCTGCATTTTTTATGCTTGATATATTATTAGAATAACGCACTGAAAATGCTTAATTAAAGTTGTTTACAAATCGATAATTGTCCGAATTATCGAAGCGTTTTATCATCCTCGCTTACTCCTGCATCAGAACTATAATAGTCTCTTCACTTTGGTGATTGAATCATCTTCATCCAAAATCTGTAAACATTTGTAAACATTTGTAAGCGTTTTCAGTGCGTTATTCTAATAATATATCAAGTATAAAAAATGCAGATATCAGACAGCTAATATTACGGCAGCTTTGCGTATGCTATTAAACAACAGCTATGCATTCAGACAGCCAATGTACAGCGAGAAGAATCGTAAATGCAAGTATGATGCAGAATTAGTGAATATTTCAATGCTTATTGGTTATCTGGGGACATTGAAGTTTATATTGGGCAAATATTAGAACCGTTCCTATATGTTCCATATAGGTTAGAGGATAAAGACGCGGTATAAAAACACGTCGACTACGATGCAGCGAGTTCGAATCCCATCCTAGGAAATTCAAAACTGCAGCGAACTTGAGTTTCCCCGTTCATAAAAAATGGGGGGACTAAACAGAAAGCAAACGTCCATCATCATCAGTACAGGAGTAGAAAAAAAATATAAAAGGTAAAACAGGAAAATGAACAAAAACTATAATTGAAAATAGGTGTTTTTTTTTGCTTCGCATTTCCAATCAATCATTTCATCAGCATTCTAATAGCTCAACTCCCCTGCATTAGAACAACATTTCAACTGCTGTCATCTAGCTGTCACTTGCAAACGTTACCAAATCATGCTACCAATTAATGACATGTTGTCGACATAGACGTCTTCTTTTGCTGGGGTCCAGCATTAAATTTGCCGTATAGCGGGCCCAAACCTGCTTTTGAATAGCATTTAATGCTTATTGGTTAATGTTCATTGGTTACCTGGTAGTCTTTTTAAGGATTGAGTTGTGCTCGTTGAACAGGTTAAATTGTGGATCACGAAATGCATCTGCTACGTCAGGATTTTTCTGAGAACATTCTCCAGATCTTGAAAACAAACTTCCTGATTTTCCTGAAAACTTCATCATTATATGTTTTGTAACTTCTTCAAATCGACCTTCATACTAACGAAGTTCATTCATCTACTACGGTTATCAATTGATTGGTGATCAATTGATTGTAGGTCAATAATGCCGATGGAAATCAACAGCCTGAAATAGTCTGAAATCTGGTGGATCAAGTCAACGGACAATTTTGAGCCGACACATGTGGTCGTCATTACTATGGGAGATGTTTTTCTCGAAGGAAGTCTCTAGTCCCTAACATTGATGGACGTTATTTTCATCAACTTATTGTTCTTGAAGCCCAAGTAAGAAGTACAGCAAGGAATCAAGGGGCTCTGTCCGACCAAGATGACTACCGAGGATCCAAAGATGACTACGATAACTCTGAAAATACTCAGTAATGTTCAAGGGAACAATCTAACTCTTCTACTTCTACTGCTACCAATACTTGTCGTACGATAGAGAAAATATCAAACAAAAGAGATAAAATTTCATGATTATTCTTTGTTGAATTAAAGAATTTCCAAAACGGACCTTTGAAAAAATGGAGTATAACAAATGAAATTACATTAACATTGGAGCTGTAATGTAAATATTGCTGTCATATTAAAATTCTGGCTAACACTGTCTAAATATTCAAAAACGTTTCATCACCCACACAGCAGACGACAACGGCCGAATGCCCTAAAAATGTACCTTCAGTGTCTAAAACCAGCACAACCCCACAGGTGAGAGTAGCTAATATTAAAAATTCAAAACCAATTAGCTGGCGTCGTCGAATTGGCACACCTTCGCCATTGATTGAATGTTCAAACAGACAGCGAAAACCACCCACCGCCCTTCACCTACCACCCAGCGTGAAATCAAAAATTCGTTCGTCCACAAAATCCCTAACCGCGCCATCGCAGCCGGTTGCAGAAGTCGTAGCTGCCACTCTCTCTCTACACATTGGGGATCTGTTTTTACACAACCGTCGCTTGTCGCCAATCGAAAATAGCATTCCCGGTCGCGTGTTTTATTCGCATTATTGTTCTCGCTTTCAATTTCGGATCTGTGCCTACCGTCAATCGGTATCAATAGAAGGAAGCAATTCGAGTCACGCGTTTTTTTCCCGCCCCCACCGGCGAATATTGTCATCCTATTTTATATGCACTTTTTCTGACTGGTTCGATCTGATTTTTGGATTCACTACGGACTACGAACAAAACCAATCATGGGTTCCAAACCAATAGGCCAGCGGTTTCTAGATAGGTGCGAAATACAATTTACAGTGCTGTAAGGTTACAACCAATGTCCAACTACTTGCGGAAGTGCTACTTATAAGGGTGTAAATTACGAATAATAATATAAATAAGCAATACAACGAAAAAAAAAGCAATGGTAAGCGTACATCAAGAGTTAATAAAAGCGTTTGCAAAAGCTCTACAACTATGATAATCTAGGAAATAGAGTAAGCATTCATATAAAACACCAAATCATCACCACACACGATGAGAAAGCTGCTTGTCTATGCACGGAGAGAGCTTTCTCGCTTACCTTTTCATCACAATTATTCCTAACGGGGTCAGACTTGAAAAGGAGTGATTGGGAAACAGTTCAGCTTTGGTTTCTGGTTAAAGCAACTTTGCTATATCTATTCTTAAGATGCTTGCTCGTTTGATTTGGTTATTGGAATTTAAGAGGATTGGTTGGTAAAATCAACTCAAAGAAGGAAGTGGGTTTGGGTCAGAGAGAAAATCGCAAAATGTGTACTCACCATATCCGCACTCAGACGTGAGTGGACATCTTCGCAGAAGATATCCCACCAGTACTGGAGGAAATTGGCCAGATGCTGGTAACCACCTGGGACGTGCACTTGTCGGGACTCCGAGTTGAAGTTCTGCAGCCACGGTTTAGCCGTGCCGATGAAGTGCAGAATTTTTGTGCTTTGACCGAATCTAAAAAGTAAAAACAATCGCAACCATTAGTAACTCAAATCGAGACAAACCGATGATGTGTAGTGAAACTTACTGCTTAAATGCAGGAAGATACGAGTAGGAAGCAACCGATGAGGTGTTGTAGATGAACGGGAGATGCTTCGCGATGTCCTTGTGCGCCCAGTCGGAAAAGTACGAATTCAGTAGACCCTGATCGCCCCCGTCGAAGCTGCCATTGGTCACGGCGTACTGCATTAAGCTGGAGAACGTTTCCACTGACGGTTTGTACACGAACACGCCGGAGTTGAAGCAATCGGGCCAGCCTACATCCGGGGCGGCGGACAGTTCTTCCCGTTCGAAGAGCTCATCGCAGTTGCGCAGGACCAGCGTGTCGGCGTCCAGGAAGACGCACTTCTCGAACTGCGTCAGACGCCAACAGTGCAGCTTTGTGAATGTGATGCCCAGCTCGGGACGCTTGAGCAGGGCCAGGTTGGCTTCGTCCTTCGAGTCGAGCAGGTTTACTTCCTCCACTACGTTGAAGATTGTACGTAGTTTGTTTCTGAAATGGGGGAGAGATGATTGACCAGTAGTAGGCGAGAATTTTTGACAGTTGATTGATTGGTTTTATGTTGTCGATTAATTGGGTAATCTAGAATATGGAAACAGCTAGGTGGCCTTGCGGAGGCTTTATTGCCAATCCGGAAATTGCCAAATATTAACGTGAGTACAGAGACCATATCACGGAGGTATAAGAAATGCGTTTCCTAACCTGAGAAACAAAACATCCACGGAATAAGATTGGATCGATGAGATACGAGTTCTTATGGCAACCAACCTACGGGAACTTCGTTTGGCGTAAAACAAAGGACATGAAGTGAAATACGGAATATACCAAAACAAGCTTAGCATGATTAACGTGAGCGTGAAAATTCATCTGAATGTCTATTTCAGAACCTGCACTCAAAATTCGTGCTAGTGGACATTAGTTTAAAAAGCCTATAAGTTGGCAATGTTTATGGTATGGTACACGGAGCTCGAAATCATGGAACAAAATGAAGCTTATTACAGAACAATTTAGGAAAAGAACTGGTGTCGGGACACAATGAAATTTACATTTCCATATGTATTCCATAAAAGTGGATTTCGTATAATTCGTTTAAACGCATCGTCATTTATGTATAAACAATAAATCAGCAGATCGAAAGTAATTTGATCAAATATCAAAGTCTCGTTTTGGAACTATTGCATGACCCTCAACTCTCCCTCGCGGCTGGAAGAGAAACGGAAGGCCCCGGATGAAGGAAAACGGAAGAACCGTACAACAAGCAAGACGGACAAACAGGATTCCCTGTATCCCTTGAAGGACGAATGCAATAATGTTGTTTCCTCTGTGGTGCAGGAGAGGCCTCACTGGTGCGGACGCCACCACCGGAACCAACGGACAACCCTCGACCCTCCAATGCGACTGGACGAGGCACATACAAGCACGTCCTCTTGTATCCCTCGTCGGACGGATCCAGCACAAGACCAGCACCAGGACAAAACCAGGACTGGGAAAGGGATAGGAGCATATATAGGTAGCCGGAGCACCCCCAGCGGGGAGGCCAACACACAAACGGAACAGGTGGATCCTATCCGACACTCGTTGGTAGCTCCCGTAGGCCCAGTCCCTACACTACTGCAACTATACGTTTTCCTCTATTCTAACGGCTTACTCGGCTTACCTACACTAGCCAAGGCGCTGCACGATGCCCTTCAGAATGGGAACCACGTCGACCCCCCCTTTACATCTCAAAGGCGTACAATCGGGCATGGATAACGGAGGTCCTCAAACAACGAATCGCATGGAGACTATCCGGGCACATTATACACTTCCTGCGAAACTTCCCCAACACCGGACATCGTTGGAAACCACCACTCCGATACCTTCAACGAGGAAACAGGAAACAGCCGTCCTACAAGACTCGGGTATTGCCGTCACCCTATTCCTCGTTCGGATGACCGGGATTCTTCTGAGGCTACTAGTGAGCATCTTCATTTTTGTCAACGCGGACGACATTGTCCTGAGAACTTCCGCAAAAAACTGGCACAAGCTATGCGCTAGATTGAGAACTGGGCCTCAACCTCCGGCTTCCAGCTGGCATTGGAGAGAAGTGGATTCACGCATATCTGCAGCAACAACCGCCGGACACTGGCCACACCGATCACGCTCGGAGCCTTCCCCATCAAGCAGCGAGCTTCAGTCAAGATCCTAGGAGTTATCGCTGCTTATCGCTCTGCCAGCATTTCGACCGTCACCGGACACCAAAACTGGTTGCCTACCAGGCTTCGAGTTGCTGAAGCTCAGGCCTACTTCCTTCAACCTTCGGGGTCACAGCCTGCGTGGAGACGTTGGTGCTCCCATTTCGACACTGCATTGTGTCCGCCATTTACCGTCGTGTTGCCGGATTCATATCAAAAACCACCGGGTCCAGCGAGAGGGGGTTCCTTCTAACAGGTACACCCTCCGGGGGCTGAGGTCTACAGGTGCAGAGCCAAGGACTCGAACAAGCTATCGGATGACACTCTCTGTAGGACCTTAAGGGTCGGAGCAAACCCGCAATGGGTCAGCTTGTCGTCCATAGATTTTCAGGACACCGCCCGCATCCGATACACGGATGGCTCCGTCGGAAGAGACGGGATCGACATCGGAATCAACGACCAGCACTTCACTCAGTTCCACAAGCTTCCAAAACAGTTTTCAATTTTCTCGGCCGAAGCCCTAGCTGACGTCATCGACTCAGCCAGCGTTGTTGCGGACCCCAACCCACCCTTGGGTTCAGGCAATCATTGTGCACAAACCCCTATCATTCCTCACCCCCGGAACTACAATCGCTTGGATACCCGGTCACTTCGGCATCTCTGGCTGTCAAGGCTGATCCGCTGATCGGCTAGCCTCTATCGGTAAAAGGGGTGAAGTATATACCAGCACTGTCCCTGGAGACGACATCAAAAAGCGGCTCTCGGAAACAATTTGGAACGCGTGGAGTAGGGGATGGTCACAGTGCCAGGATCCATTTATACGAAAAATAAAAGCGGATACAGTCACGCCTTTGCTCTGGGGAGCCGCAACGGTCTGCTTCTTTATAGAAACCCACCTCTGAGCTGGTTGGCTACAGCGTAGCTTGACACCAAAGCCGGGTGTATTATAGAGCTCTATCATCGTCGGTCTTGGGCGATATTTCTCCAGTGGCCCCAAACGTTTAGGGTTCCCAGGTCCTCCTCCACTTCATGTTGCCAGCGTATTCGTGGCCTTCCATGAAGTCACTGACCTCTACCTCATTCCCTGCTGAATATTATTTTCGCAATTATTTCTTCAGACATTTACACTAAGTGACCAGCCCACTGAAGTCGGCCGTATTTTAAACGCTTAATCGTTTAATCGCTTCTTTATAAACTTGATATAACTCGTGATTCATGCGTCTGCACCACATACCATTGTCTAATTTCCCGCCGAGTATAGTCCGCAGCACTTTTCGCTCAAAATCACCGAAGGCTTTCTGGTCAACGTTCCGATTGCTGGTATCGGACAGTCTTGAACGCGAGCCCATCACCAGCTTCAATCAACCATCCGCTCTCGTGTCAGTGGATACTCTACCGCCGTAGAATTCTTGGTACTCCCAAAGTCACCGTGAACCTACCATCACCAACGTGGACATCTCCTCCTGGGTAATTCCGGACGGAATCCAGCTTGCAGATCCGTCGTTTCACGATACGAGACCCGTCCAATTGGGAGCGGAAATCTTCTTCGACCTGTTCAAAGTGCCCGGTCGGATTCATCTCGGTGAGATTAGTCAACTCCGTTCTTAGTCCAAGCTTAGTCAACTCCGTTTTAGGTTGGATCGTATCCGGAGAGATTTCCAACTGCCGACCGTCAACATCCGTTACTGCCAAAGTCGCAACGGTCACAGATCTCCTTCGTCTAATGGAGAAGTTTTGGACCATCGAAGAAGACAACGACTCGACCTCCGTCGAAGAAGCCGCTTGTGAAGCTCATTTCCGTCGGACAGTATCTCGCTCTCCCGAAGGTCGCTATATTGTTCGACTTCCGCTGAAACAAGACGCTCTTACCTCGGTGACTGAAGCGACATCCCAACTAAAAAAATGAAGCTGAGCTATGCCTTTTGATTCTCTCTGACTCGTATATCATTCATAAAGTACATCTGTGTGATGATTTTATAGAATAAAAACATTCATTCGCACACATTCGCAAACATTCGAATCGGGCTCTAAATAAAGCTGAATTTCTCTCAATGCAATGCTCATACCGTCGTGGCGTCCATTGATTGATGTCATAGTTTTGATATCCTGTGCAATATTTTTCATTTATCGGAGTAATATTCGTAAGTTTGTTATTATTACTGATCAAAGTTTATCTAATTTAGTGTTTGCTAATAAAACAGCATAAAATGAGATTCAAGTCAATTGAAGATGCCGTTGATCGCTTCAGCATTGAAAGTGTTCGTCAGAATGTAGTAGCCTTGTCGTCGGCAGCCAACGATTCGGGCGAAGAGAAATCCACCGATGATGAAGGTGCATTGGAAGCGGAATTTCAAGTTCCAGGTCAGTTAGAGATGGATTCGTCGTGCGAAGAATTGAGTGACGCAGGGGAAGGAAGCAACTCAAAGCTTCCACCAGCAGAACCTGCTTTTACACGACCATCTCTTCATCTCTGTTGCATCCCGAATCGCACTCTCCTTCAACTTCTGTTTGACAGCTGCCCAATATTTCTCAATTGGTTGGAATTAAGGACAGTTGGGTGGATTGATGTCCTTTTCGAAGAAATCCATCCCGTTGTCTCGATACCACTGTGGTACTAGAGCCATCACCTTGACCAGTGTCTACATAGAACTTTTGTCCGGGGAGCTGCCCATAATCCATCTTCACGTACGTTTCGTCGTCCATGAGGATGCATCCTTCGTGCTTCGTAAGAATCTCATTGTACAACTTCCGGACACGCGTTTTGGTCACTAGATTCTGCTTCAGTGTCCTGTTTGGTTACCCCGAAATGATCGAAATCCTTCTCACAGACGAATCCTTCCATCGGTGCTTTGGCTGGCATTTAATTTCTTTGCGACATCATGATCCAACAGCCATCAAATGCATCATCCATAGTTTGGCTACGACGCTTGCTATGATCCTGCCGGTCACGGAAATATTTGCGAACGCTGCGCACGGTTTATTTAGCCAATTTCAGCGGCTTCTCGATTTTTTAACTTCGAAATTTCCACCGAGGAAGAAATCAAAAAAATCGTGTCCAGCAATTTGGGATAAAAAAAACCACCTAAATATGCATTCGGAAACTTAGGGGACGCGGCACAGTAAAATTTTCAAAAGCTCTCTGATAGTCTGGAAGGAGAATCACCTTTGAAATCTTCTAAGAGTTGATTTCAACAAGTTTTCTGGAGCACATTGTTATTGAAACCAGGCGATATGCTCGCGACGTGAAGAATTGTCCAGATTTTTCAATAACAGTGGACGAGCTTAGCGTATTCATTGGGTTTTTGCTATTTTCTGTATAATATATCATTACCAAACAAGCGCGACTATTGGTCAGAAAACGATGACTTGATTGCACCAATCGTTAAAAATGCGATGACACGCAACCGATTTTAGGAAATAAAAAAAATGCTTCATTTTGCGAACAATTCCCTTATTGAGGGCAATAGCGGCGATCATGGGTACAAAGTTCGAGAATTGATAGTTGATGGTGCGGTACTATGGTCACCACCCAATAAAGCAGTTTATAAAAGGAAAACCGATAAGATATGGCTACAAGCTGTGGGCCTTATGTGGTAGCGATGGATACTGTTAAAATTCCAATCTTTATTGCGGAAAATCATCCAGCGAAGAGAGTACACAACCAAAGTAGTGACTGCAATGCTCTCTATCGTTGAGGATCCCAACAGCCATATCGTGTTTTTCGATAACTATTTCAGCTCATATGCTTTGTTTGTGCTATTGAAGGAAAAGGGGTTTCGAGCAACCGGTACTATGCGACAAAACAGAACGGCGCAATGCCCTCTTCAGTCGGATAAAGCGTTAACGAAAAATGTAAACGAGGATCCTACGACTAAAATTTTGATCGAAAAAACGCAGTAACAATCGTAAAGTGGCACGACAATACCTTTGTAACTGTTGGAACGAATTTTGACACAATGGAGCCATTGGCGTCCGTTTCGAGAAACGACAAACAAAGGCATGAGGTAGTAGCAATCGAACAACCGCACATGATCTGGCCATTGTTTACCAGAATCTTTGACATGGCTGCATAGTTGCACTTTCGTTATATTCAAAAAGTTATCACCGAACTCTCCCAGCATCAAAGATGTTAGACGGAGCTTTGCTGTGTCTTATTCGAAATTGGGACATTCGATGAAACAGAAGATAGGGAGGCCGATACTTGTGCAGAGAGCGCAGAAGAGAGGATCAAGTAAGACTAGACCAGCGAGGACATATGATTGGAAAAAGGTCAAATCAGCGACGATGCCAAATGTAAAACTGCACAAGAAGCCACGCACGTTTTGTTTAAAATGCAATGTACAGAGGATAGGCAAAATGATTGAGATAGGCAAAATTTTGCCCAAATTCAATTCCCACTTTAATCCAACCCAAACCCACCCACCCCCCCCCCTCCCCCCCCCCCCACATCCTCCCCCAAACAACACACCCCCCCCAAAACATCACAACAATCAATCCCCCCCCCACCCCAAACAACATTTCATTCATACCAACCAAAACAAAACATTCCTCTCTACACTATAAAAAAAAAAATACTAGAAATTCAACCGTCGTCCCCCCAATCAACAATCTCCCCCCCAATTATATTTATCCATCAACAACTCTCTTTCCCACCAAAATAAAAAAAAAAATTTTTTCCAAAAAATTTTTCATCCTCCTGAATAAAAGTTCACATCTATCGGGACTTTAATCAACGCGACGCTGACTTCATTCTAGACTCCGAAAATGAAAATATCTTACTCCCAGTCGTTGGGGAGAATATTACTTTGCAATTCATACAAAGACGATTTTTTGGCCCGATCATTACGGAACCGATTTTTCGTCACTGATATCAATTATGCGAATATCAGAAGCAAACTGAACAATGTAAACTGGCAGGAAATTTTCAAGAATGAAGGGAATGTCGAAACTGCTGTAGACATTTTTTATAAAATTTTATCGGAAATAATTTTGCAAGAAATACCTTTGAAGAAAAAACGACGTCACCGAAATACGAGTGATCCAGTATGGTTTAACAGACAAATCAAAAATTTAAAAAATCGAAAGCAGAAAGCTCACAAAATTTTCAAAAAATTCAACAGCAGTGAAAATTTAGCAACTATCTGACATATCGCCAATTGAATCTAGCCTGGGTATTGCACTTGAAGAATACAATACAAAAACTGAACTTGAAATAAAGTCATGCCCGAAGAACTTCTTCAATTACGTAAAAACCAAATTAAAATCTGACAATTTTCCATCCACAATGTACCTTGATGAACGTGTCGGTGATAACTCGGAAAAAAATTGCAATCTTTTTGCAACATTTTTTCAAGAAATCTATACGACATTTTCTGAAGAGGATCGCGATCGCGAATATTTTGCATTTTACCCTGAATTTACTGGGGGCATTGGCGTCATCCAACTGTATGTGCAAGATATTTTCCAAGCATTAAAAAATTTGGACGCCGCAAAAGGTCCTGGACCTGACGGAATTCCTCCAGTGTTCATGAAGAGTTTAGCAATGGAACTCACATCTCCATTGTTTTGGCTCTTTAATATGTCACTGGAATCAGGAATTTTCCCAACAATTTGGAAAAGCTCATTTCTGGTCCCTATTTTCAAATCTGGACGAAAATCTGACGTACGTAATTATCGTGGAATAGCCATTATCTCTTGCATTCCTAAACTTTTCGAGGCAATTGTCAATGAAAAATTATTTCTCCAAATCAAAAATCAAATAACTGACAAGCAACACGGCTTTTTTAAGGGCCGTTCAACTTCGACAAATTTAATTGAATTTATAGACTATTCATTGAATGCAATGGATAATGGAAACCACGTAGAAGCTCTCTATACAGACTTTAGCAAGGCTTTTGATCGTATTGACATACCAATGCTACTTTTCAAACTACAAAAACATGGGATTGAACCTGGACTCTTGAAATGGCTTGAATCATACTTAACCAGCCGCCAACAAATAATAAAATTAAATGGAAAGAAATCAAATCCTATTCAAGTCACTTCTGGTGTCCCACAAGGCTCTCATTTAGGACCCCTTCTTTTTTATTTTGTACGTAAATGACATTTCCTTCATTCTTAAAAATATTAAAGTACTAATCTATGCCGATGACATGAAGCTTTATTTGGAAATACGAAATAAGGAAGACATCAATTTATTCCAGAATGAAATAAACATATTCTACACATGGTGTAAAAAAAGCCTATTAGAGCTGAATGTAAAAAAATGCAACTCAATATCATTTAGCAAAAAAATAACAACACCAAACATATCAATTTCACTAGGTAATCAGAAAGTAGAAAAATGTGAAAGAGTTAGGGACTTAGGAATAATCTTAGACTCCAAACTTAATTTCATAGACCACTACAACACAATTATTCACAGGGCAAATAACATGCTGGGCTTTATTAAGCGCTTTTGTCATAATTTTCAGGACCCATACACTATTAAAACACTATATATAGCTTATGTTAGGTCTATTCTGGAATATTGCAGCATTGTATGGTCTCCTCATTTAACCACACACGAAAACAGAATAGAATCAGTACAAAAGCAATTTCTATTATATGCTCTTCGTAGGTTGGGTTGGACATCATTTCGTCTTCCATCATATGAAGCGCGTTGCATGCTTATAAACATCCAAACATTGAAAGAGCGTCGTGAGTATGCAAGCGTTTCATTTGTAAACGATATCGTTTCGCAGCGTATTGACTCACCAGAACTTTTATCAAAATTAAACATATATGCACCTATTCGGCAACTTCGAAATCGTAACCTATTCGCCATCAGCCATCATCGCACAAACTATGCAACAAATGGACCAATAAATCGCATGATGGCTTCTTACAATAAACACTGCGAAATCATTGACTTTACAATGTCTCGGCATAAACTAAAACAGTATTTTAGCTCCATAAGAAACCAGAACATACAAGAATGAATAATATTATATTATATTTTAATATATATTATATGGTCTACTTATGATTGACGACAATAAAAAAAAAAAAAAAAAAAAAAAAAAAAAAAAAAGAGATTTTTTTTTGCTCGTCGTTTTTTTTGGTGGGGGGTAGTTTCGATGATGGCCCCTTTTTTTCCAGCAACTCGAATTCTTTGAAATTTTACGGCCGGTGGTGCCGGTGGTTTGACCATTGCCGCGCGGCCATGCAGGTTCATGTTATGCAGTTCTCTACGAACGGTCCAAGTAGAAACTGAATCTTCCATAGAGTCAAACAAAGCAGCAGTTGCTTTTACAGCAGAAATCCGACGGTCTGATTTGACGATCCGCCGCAATGACCGTTGTTGTCGGTCATCCAGCTTGCGTTTTCGTCCTACGCTTTTTCCTGGTAATCTTTTTCCCTCCTTGTATTGGGCCATGATTCTGCAAACTGTTGCGGGAGATACTCCCACCAATTCGCTGGTTTCCGTAATCGATGCACCTGCTTCACGTGCACCGACTATGCGGCCACGCTGGAACTCGGATAACACGGACGACATTACGAACCGAACAACAAGAAGACGACTTTTTATACAACAACAAAGCTTCTGCACACCATCCCATGAGAACAAAAGAAGCAGACAAAACAATCCATAGTTCTGACCGTGACCACTGAATAGAAAGCGCACTCACACTCATGCGAATTCTATAACGAAAAACATAAGGCAAAATGAAGCAACAAAAATACAAAAATGAAATTTCATCAATGTATTGGTTTTTTAAGATGATTACTGATTACATACACACCTAGATAAAATTCATAAGGTTATTTATGAGCTTATTAAAGGTCGTCCATCAATGACGTAGCATTTTAGGGGAGAGGGGAGGTCTAGTGGATTTGTGACAATATGCTACGAGGCGGAGGGGACACTAATGAAAATTGAACATGGCACCATTGATGATGGCCATTTAGAAGTATCACCTCGAAATATCTTGAAGTTTGATACCCATATTGATATGGTTCCGGACATTTTCCAAATTGGCCACTTCCCCCGGGGCACCTGGAACCTACTACAGAGTGGTCATCCCAACAAACATCGGTGTTGAATTAGAGCTTGTTCAAGCAAATTTGGAGAAGCTATTCAGCTATTTCTTCTAGAATAGCTGAATCGCTTCTCCAAATTTGTTTGAACAAGCTCTAATTCAACACCGATATTTGTTGGGATGGCAGCTGCTGGCTCTAAAATGCATTTAGAAGTATCACCTCGAAAAATCTTAAAGTTTGATACCCATATTGATATGGTTCCGGACATTTTCCAAATTGGCCACTTCCCCCGGGGCACCTAGAACCTACTACAGAGTGTTCAGGCAACTGATCGTCCTGAATATGCTCCCTGAAGCACCTCCATGAAAAATCTTGATGTTTTGGTGATATATACATGATTGGAAGGATATACATGATTGACCATAGTATCCGGAACCAGTTTTACGGAAATGGCCATATTTCGGAAGTTTTTCAACGGATCTTAGTGCAACCCCCGACATTCAATTTTCAATGAGTTCTAGTTTCTAGGAAAATAGGGGTCATCGATGTAACTTCACACCACACAAAAATACTAGCAGCAGAAAAAATGTCTTTTTGACATGCCCTCTGAAAATCCAGAACATCTCCGGTGTCCGGAGTCCAGTATTCGTGACCATGTTCCTGAGTTTTGACTAAATTTGCCGTCGAATGCTTCCGGTTTTGTCCAAATTCAACAATTTTTCAAAAAGTTATAAGGAATTGAATTTGGGCAAAATTTTGCCTATCTCAATCATTTTGCCTATCCTCTGTAACTCTATGCATAGCATGCTTTCCAAAGTTTCATTGTTAAATGGCACTGAAAAGTGCGTATTGCTGAATGAAAATGAACGTAAAAAGAATTTGTTGCAAATAAAAATGTGCAATTCAGGTGTTGCAAATAAAAATGTATATGCTGAGCGAACATGAATTGATCTCTCTCATACCACAAAGTCTCATACCAGAAAGTCAGAAGTACCCAGAAAGTGGCCACTTTCCCTGGGGTACCAGGTTCCCGGGGCGTGGCCAATGCAACCAGGGACACCCAAAATGTGGTCCATTGAGTTTGTTTCTGAAAATCCGGAAATTTGATGTATCATATGATAGGTTTTAAAATTGCCCAGAAAGTGACCACTTTCCAGGAGGTACCAGGTTCCCGGGACGTGGCCAATACTAGGGACACCCAAAATGTCCTCCATTGAGTTTCTTGCTGAAAATCCCGAAGTTTGATGTGTCGCATGGTAGGTTTCAGAAGTAATCAGAAAGTGGCCACTATCCCGGGGTACCGAGCTCCCGGAATGCCAGGGAGACGTGGCCAATGCAACTACAGACACTCAAAATGTTCTCAATTCCGTTTGTTTCTGAAAATCTGAAAATTTGATGTGTCGCATGACAGGATTCATGATCGATTCGAAAGTGACCACCGATTCTGAAATGGAAGTTACTCCCCGGAATATCTCCGGAACCACGGTCAAATGCAACATTTTTGCCCCAGTTACAAAAGCTGGAAGACTTTTGTAGTCGGTTGAAAAAAACCGGATCTAATTTCGTTCCACACAGAATGCCAAAGAATCTTTTGAAGTTTGAAATTTTGGTCAAAATGTATGCCAGTCGTAAGAGTTAACTAGTTCGAAAATATATGATTATAGTGACGCAGTAGCGCCACCTAGTAGCATAATTCCGAAGCAACATGTTCATGCTTTGTACTCTTTGGGCTTTCCAAACAACTTTGCCGAAGACCCAAAAATTTCTAGTTGTTCTGGTTTTTGAACAGTAAGCAAATTATAACTGATCTCAAAATAGATCACTGGGCATTGGAGGCTTTTGATCTCAAAATAGATCACTGGGCGCTAATGAGTTAAAAAAGTGTTTCAGTTTTTTTTTCTGTACACTTCTATAGCATGATCAAAGGCGCATCGCCGCGGATTCTATTGTTCTGTTGGATTCACTCGAAGACATAGTAATGGGAATGTCCATTAAGTACTTCACGCAAAAAATTCCTTTCTTAAATTCCCAAACCAAACACTTTGTGTATGAGTAGTCATTGTTTCCTAAACCCCCCCTCCTTCCCTCAAGCGTGATGTACTCAATGGATGTTCCCTATTTAGTTCCGCCGATTGACTGATACGAACGAGTGGCGCCCAAGTTGTCGTCTAGGGTTCACGGGGTTATTTACACTCATACGGTGCATATCAGCAGAGATACTCACTTCATGGCTTCCGACACACCGGGCGTTATCAGTACGGCCAGTTGGTGTGCTGTGTGCACGCGTTTCAGCGAGTGCGCCACGACCAGGGCGCCCAACGAGTACGAATCATTGGTCGCTAGCGTCACCCATGCGAAGTCTGCAAAGAAAAGAAGAAACAAACAAGGCGGGACATCAGTTTAAGGCACGATTATTTATTATGTAATGTATTTTTATAAATATTGTAAATTGACTACACAAATAAAACAATAAGAGCTAGCGGTGCTCGTTTGACGCAAACAACCCCAAGACGACGGATTTCTTCTTATTGAGGAAACGTGGGAGGTCCCATTCCCGAGGTGATGATACAATAATTAAATTTAAAATTTCCCATTTAACCAGCGTTCAGGGGAAAAAAAATGAATCTAAGGAAAGCACGCGACAAATTTCGGTGGGAAAAATGACACATGCTGTGAGTCGGCTATGATTTATGATTGATGACACCCTGAGCCTGAGCTATTAAAACCTAATCCAATGGTGGGAGTGTCCGAGCGGAACCTTTCGCATAACAAACAAGTGGTCTGAACTTCAAGATCGGACATCGGATTGGCAGTGCAGGGCAACTCGTAGCTTGTAGCTGCTCACCGATCGGGGTTGTCTAAAAATAAGCTTGTTTGGATACATGTGTGAAATTGGCCCTTTTTTCTCGCTCGAATGAATACTCGGCCGTAGGAAGCACGTCACTTTTCGGCAGCTCGAGTGGGTGAATATGAGTAGGTGTAGGTGAGAACCTGCCACGGTAGGTTGGAAATGTTTCACTAAACGATGAAAATGAGAAAGATCAATGTTTTGGCATATCTGTGTATACAGTTCAGTCGCGTGTGACGACTGATGTATCAAACAAAACAGCCTGCCTTTGGAGTATTTTTAAAATTGATAACTAAGAATTTTCGTAATTGCTAATCGTAATGAACTTGTAGCCGGTCCCCAATTTTTACACATGGACAGCCGCCTTGACTCAAGATTGAGCCAAATTCGATACAGTTTCGTCAGAAGTGGAGTCACTTAAAATGGAGTAAATTGCTAAAATTTTACGACTTTACAAATGTTCACATTGATTATGGAAAGTGTAAGCAAGTTTGAAAATTTCTGAAAATTTTCAGAGTAAATTTGTTCGTTTTAGGTAGCTTGAGATTATCAATTATCGAAATTTTTGAGATTCGAACTCGTGACCTTGGCGTGAAAGCATAGTTTGAAAAAAAACATGTAATTTTTTAGATTTTTAGATTTTTTCGATATGGCATAATTTCATGGAATAATTCATGTAAATTTAAGCTAGATGAGCGTTTCCAGGCGAAATGACCTGGAAATGTGGAAAATTATTTTCGATATTTTTTTATTTGAATGAAACTGTGCATACGCGTTTGGCTTAGGAGATTTTGTGACTTGTTACTCAAGAGTCAGTTTTAAAAAGGGCGTAAGCGTTTTGAATAGCACATCAATTCATAATTTGTAGCTCGAAAACCTTTGGTTGTACAAAAAAAAACTGTCTAAGAACAATTTGTGGCCCTATGTGTGAAGGTTGTGAAAAAAATATACACTGAGAAAAAATAATTCCGGAAAAAAATCAACAATTAACATGAAAATTTAACTATCTCAAAAAACGATTTTTTGATTTTTTTTTTAACTGTAGAAACTTGAAGTTATTTCGCAAATTTTAGCGAAGACTCCAGGATGGAGAAATGTCAGGGAAAAAAGTTTCCAGAACATCAACTTTAGGTGCATTTCTCAAAATTTTAATATTTACGGGAATAAACGTATTCTGATTACATCAAAACCAAACAATCCTCGTTTTTGATACACACGATAAAGAATTTAAGCAATGGCGAAGTTGTCATAGTGTGTGATTTTTCCGAAAATTATAAATTTGTTCTTCAAGATGCCGTTCAAAGTAGTTATTGGAATAATAACCAAGCCACAATTCATCCCCAATCAGGAGCGCTTAAGAATCTTAGCTTTATCACTATATCACTATATCGCGAAGTACTTGAACATGACACACTAGCGGTTCAGGTATTTATTTCAATACTAATGAGCTTTTTGAAAAACAAACTAACTCAGTTGAAGAAAGCGATATTTATGTCTGATGGAGCTGCACCTATATATATAAAAATGGATTTCTGTCTGTCTGTCTGTCTGTCTGTCTGTCTGTCTGTCTGTCTGTCTGTATGTCTGCCTGTCTGTCTGTCTGTCTGTCTGTCTGTCTGTCTGTCTGTCTGTCTGTCTGTCTGTCTGTCTGTCTGTCTGTCTGTCTGTCTGTCTGTCTGTCTGTCTGTCTGTCTGTCTGTCTGTCTGTCTGTCTGTCTGTCTGTCTGTCTGTCTGTCTGTCTGTCTGTCTGTCTGTCTGTCTGTCTGTCTGTCTGTCTGTCTGTCTGTCTGTCTGTCTGTCTGTCTGTCTGTCTGTCTGTCTGTCTGTCTGTCTGTCTGTCTGTCTGTCTGTCTGTCTGTCTGTCTGTCTGTCTGTCTGTCTGTCTGTCTGTCTGTCTGTCTGTCTGTCTGTCTGTCTGTCTGTCTGTCTGTCTGTCTGTCTGTCTGTCTGTCTGTCTGTCTGTCTGTCTGTCTGTCTGTCTGTCTGTCTGTCTGTCTGTCTGTCTGTCTGTCTGTCTGTCTGTCTGTCTGTCTGTCTGTCTGTCTGTCTGTCTGTCTGTCTGTCTGTCTGTCTGTCTGTCTGTCTGTCTGTCTGTCTGTCTGTCTGTCTGTCTGTCTGTCTGTCTGTCTGTCTGTCTCTCTCTGTCTGGCTGGCTGGCTGGCTGGCTGGCTGGCTGGCTGGCTGGCTGGCTGGCTGGCTGGCTGGCTGGCTGGCTGGCTGGCTGGCTGGCTGGCTGGCTGGCTGGCTGGCTGGCTGGCTGGCTGGCTGGCTGGCTGGCTGGCTGGCTGGCTGGCTGGCTGGCTGGCTGGCTGGCTGGCTGGCTGGCTGGCTGGCTGGCTGGCTGGCTGGCTCGGAGACTACTGAGCCAATCGGCGTGAAAAAAAATATGCAGGGGTTTTTGGGGCCGGGGAAGGTTCTTAAGATAGTAAGAGACCCCTCCCTCCTCGGAAAGGGGGGGGGGCTCCCATACAAATGAAACACATATTTCTGCATAACTCGAGAACTGATCAAGCAAAGGAACCCAAATTTAGCATGCGGAAGTTTTTCGAGGCAAGAAATGTTTCTATGGTCATGGCGAACCAGCCCAGGAGGCTGAAAGCCACTCTAATAAAGATATTTAAAAAAAAAAATTCTATGGTAATTTGAGTCTCCCCCCCCCCCCCTCTCTAGAAAGGGAGGCTCACATACAAATGAAACAGAAGTTTTTGCATATCTCAAGAACTAATCAAGCAAATGGAACCAAATTTGGCATGTGGGGTATTCTGGTGGCGAAAAATGTTTCTATGGTGGTTTGAGACCCCTCCCCTCTCCTTGAAGGGGTGTTGTCATACAAATGAAACTAAAATTTCTTCATAACTCTAGATCTAATAAAGCAAATGGAAACAATAAATGTTTCTACGGTAGTTCGAGACCCCTCCTCTCTCTCTCTGGTAGGAGGGGCGGGGCTCCCATACCAATGAAACACAAGTTTCTGCATAACTCGAGAACAAATCAAGCAAATGTAACCAAATTTGGCAAGTGGAGGTTTTTGAAGGCAAGAAATGTTTCTATGGTAACTCGAGACCCCTCCGCCCTCTGTAAGAGGGGGGCTCTTATTCAAATGAAACACAAATTTGTGCATAACTCGAGAACTAATCAAGCATATGGAACCAATTTTTTCATGTGGAGGTTTTTGGAGGAAAGAAATGTTTCTATGGAAGTTTGGGACCCCTCAGCCATCTGAAAGGGGGCGGGAGGGGGGTTTCCATACAAATACAACACAAATTTCTGCATAACTCGAGAACTAATCAATGTGGGGGTTTTGAAGGCAATGATTGTATGGTGGTTTGAGAAACCACCCCCCTCTGGAAGGGAGGGCTCACATACAAATGAAACACAAATTTCTACCAAAAATGAGAATTATCCAGGTTACTTAAACAGAAAACGTGTATTTCTCGGGTAAGAAGCATATTTTGATAGAAGTTTGAATCATTTTCCCCTATTTCTTATGCTGGTTATAGAATCGTCTTGCTGCCTAAGAGTGAGTTTTGGGAAACTAAACGCATATTTTGAAAAATATATTTTTGTGATGCTGGAGAATCGCGAATAATTTATGAAAAGGCCGTATTTTCTGCTGGAAATATACTGCAACATCGAAACACGTTTATTTTGGCAAATAGTTGAGATTTTAAAAATGCTTTAAAAGTTGACCTTGGAGACACTTTTTTCACTTCAGATCTCCCACCCTGAAGTTTTCTCCAAAACTGACGTTAGAGCTTGAAATTTTTACACACAATGTATAAAGTATACAATTAGAAGCAAAATAGGCATATGTTAAAAGAAAATTTTAAAAATACTGTTTAAACCATTTTACCCCGTATCTTTTGAACCGTTCATCCAATCGGCTTGCTGTCAAAGCAAGAGTTGTAGTAAACTTAACAAATATTTCAAAAAACATTTTGGGGTTACTGAAGAAACGCGAATAATTTATGAAAAAATCGAATTTGCAAATACTATTCGAATATGATAAAATTAAATCGGATATATGACAATTTTTAAAATACTTTAAAAATCAGATTATATCATCAGAATACGTTTATTCTCGCTAATATAAATTTTTTTGAGAAATACAAGAAAAACAAACAAGAGAAACTTTTTTCCTTGAAATTTCTCCATCCTGGAGTCTTCGCTAAAATTTGCGTAATAACTTCAAGTTTTCACAATCAAAAAATAAAATAAATCAAAAAATCTTTTTTTGAGATATTTAAATTTTAATGTTAATTTTTGATTTTTTATTCCGAAAAAAAATTTTTTTTTTCGGTGTATGTTTTTTTTACAACCTTCACACATAGGGCCACAACTTGTCAGTTTTTTTTGTACAACCAAATGTTTTCGAGCTACAAATTATTAATTTAAGTGCTATTCAAAATGCTTACGCCCTTTTTAAAACTGACTCTTGAGTCCAAAAATTGTTTGCATCAGTGGAAAAAAACTTACTTTCGTGGGTAAAACGTGTTGACAAATTTTAAAATAAATCGGAGACACTCGAAGTTGGTCGGTAGGTCATTTCGCCTGGAAACGCTCATATATTACTTAAATAAGGTCTGTTGTATGAAAGATTGCAAAAAAATTCGTTGATTTCGCTTGCTTTGGCTTACAATAGGATAGGACATTCTACGCGTCTGTTAAAATTTATAGTTTTCTCTGTGAGTTAGGGATGGTCTATTAATTATGTAACGCTGTAAGAGGGGGGGGAGGGGGTGTTTGTGAAAACGTGAAAATTCGTACAAAAAATGTTGAAGGTCCATACAAAAAACGTGACCAACGGAGGGGGGGGGGGGGTATAAAAAGTCACTCGTTTGCGTGACACAATTAATGGATGTTCTCTTATGAATGCGACTTTACGAACACAAAGAAGTACTAATTCTTATTACTATTTTGAACTCTTCCACTAAATCTGGCTCATTTGATGATTGTTTTAAGTCGCCAAAACAACCATCTATTGATTGACGTAAGCAAAAGGGGGGGCAAGTATGATGTTTTGCAATTCTGACGCTACAAACTCCGACACTGCAGATATGTTGATGCAGTCCATTATCAGCGCTCTAATAATCTGCTAGTATTATTAAAATCAGATTATGGCTGTAATCAAGAAGATTAGTGATAACGAAAGTGAGGTTGGCAAATGGTTGTCTGATCCGTAGCGACAAACTATTTGGGTGCGCCAATCAACGCGCAAAACTGGCGACTTTCTATTCGTTGTTTGTGGTTCTGTTTGTTTTCAATCGATTGATCTTTGAATGAACAAAATAATCGGACTTAATAGTTGAACCCTGTTGTGTATTTTCAAAACTATTGGACATGTCACGTTGCGAAACATGCATTACAAATGCACTGTTGGTCCAAATTGAGGATGACCGAAAGATAGTTCCAGTTTTTTTTTTACCCATACCAGCGTGGTAGATCACTTGAGAGCGAGAGATGAAGTAAAACTCGGAAAGTGTTCATCGGTTTTGAATGTTTTTCCGCTTTTCTTCAACTTCTTCTTCATTATCGCCCAAAACTTTTCGATCGGACGAAGTTCTGGTGTATTTGGTGGGTTCGCCTCCTTCGGGACCACATTAACGCCCTTCGCTTCGTACCAATCCATTACAGGCTTGGCGTAATGGCACGAAGCGAGATCCGGCCAGAACAGCGTGGGACCACGGTGAGAGCGGAGGAAGGGCAGCAAGCGCTTCTGCAAGCATTCCTCTCGATAAATCTGCCCGTTTATGGTGCCGGTTGTAACGAACGGCTTGCTGTACCGTCCGCACTCGCAGATCGCCTGCCACAACAGGTACTTTCTTCGCGAATTTGTCCATCTTTCTCTTCCGGAACTTTTCCGGAACCTCCATGCGGGATGTACCGACAAAAAACTAGAGGCCGGGGATTTGTTTGGTGTCCGCCTTGATATATGTCTCGTCGTCCATGACGAGATAGCCTGGCTTGACCAGCCACTCACGGTACAGCTTCCGCGCACGCAATTTGGCCACCCTATGTTGCTTGTCAGTCCGGTTTGGCGCCTTCCTGACCTTAAAAACACGTAGCCCAGTCCGCTTCATGGTCTGCTGGACGAACCACTTCGTCGAATTGATCTTTTTGGCCACGTCTCGGGTGGAAAGTTTCGGGTTATTCTTAAAGTACTGCCTTATCTTCCGCGCCTTCTCTGGGTATTCCGTTTTCGGTTTTCGGCCGCTTCCAGCGCGCCGCTCGATGGTCTTCGTCTCCTGGAACATCTTCACAACGCGCGACACGGTGGAATGGTAGATTCCAAGCCTTTTGCCGATCCATCTGTGCGACTGACCAGGATTATCGATCACCGCGCCCAAGATTTGCTGGCGTAGCTCTTCTCGCATCTTGAAAACTACTTGACAGATCGCGATTAAATTTTGCACACATAAACATAACACTCTAAAATAGTATTACCCAAAATTTCATTAATTTTAACCCACGCGATAAAAAGTTACACCCAAAACAAAGTGTCGCATTTTCTCCGAGTCCAATCTTTATGGTCCATCTTGGAGTCAAGAGCCTGCAGTACACCGCATAAATCACTAGAACATCTAAAATAGTCTGTTTTAAAGGTCTGGGAACAAATATCTGTCGAAGAACTCGCGGCCATCGTGAATAACTTCTCTAAACGTTTGAAGGCGTGCATATTATCACGAGGCGGCCATTTTGAAATGAACAAATAAAACTTGTAATTTGCAAATATATTGCAATAACAAACAATACATATTGATTTTTTAATCCAAAAATAAGAAATAGTTTTAACACCATGTTGGTGTACGGATAATATTCGGACACCCTGTAGGCAAAATAAAATAGTGAAATAGAAGAAGACAACATAAATGAGAGAAACGTAACACAATCGAAGAAGAAGAAAAGCAAAGCGGACAAAATCGAAGAAGAGAAACGGAAGAGCAAAAGCATAAGATGGTGAAGACGTAGCAAAACAGAAGGAAAAAATTGGAAGATGATTAGCAGAAACGGAAAAGTAGAAGGAGAAAAGTCAAAAAAGGAGGAAAAGTAACAGATTGAAGAAAAGTAGAACAATCGCAAGAAGCAGGAAAAGTTGAAGCAAACCAATGGTGGGGAAATAGAAGGAGAAGTAGCGAAATTGAAGAATAAGAGTTGAGAAGGACGAAATGAAGTGGAAGTATTGTGCATGAAATAGATCAACGAAATCAGAATTTCTTAAGACACGAATGCAACCCCTTCTGGTGTGAAGTGTCATTAATAAAAAAAAAATGCTCTTATATAACTTCAAATAAAACAGTTAGTATTATTTTTTTTTTTCATTTTTATCATAGTAAGACTTGACTAACTTATGAAACTTCAAAATTATGGACAGTGTCCTTATAAACAATTCTTCCGAAGATTCTATAGGGCTGAAATGTAAGGGCAAGACTCTAGGGACAAAAAAGTCCCACGATTTGCCCCTGGTGAGATTGCGGAAACAAAATTAGACTTAAGGCTGACGCATGTCGAATCGGGCCTGTCATTAATGCGGCAAGGTTAAAATGCATTAGGGAAAGCGATAACAATGTTAGCCTCCCACCACGAGTTCAGATCGACGGTGATGGAGCCGTGGCGGGAAACGAATTCGTGTACCTGGGCTCATTGGTGATCGCCGATAACGAAACCAGCGGAGAGATACAAATTTTGTCAGTCGCATTCGGATCGACCAGAGTGTGGACGAGTATTCGCATGATGCCTTCAAGCGGCTGACGAAACGTTATCAGTAGGAGGGGGTGGGGGAGGGCTGGGAAATCAAACTATGCCATGCGACCCCCCTTAACTGATGGCTTATCCTTGAAGAAGTCGGCAAATTGTAGACGAAATACGCGTATCTGTCAAGATAAGCAATAAAGGTAGTTGGAATTAAATGGAACTTACTAATCTTTCTTCTCATTTTCTAGTTAGATTTAATATGTCAATGAGTTGGTATCAAACAATCATAGCCTACTTGATGACCGAAGCAATGTGTGTTACCTACCATCACTCTTTATTTATTGATCATTTCAGATTTTTTTTCTGTGGCATGTTCTACTTTTTATGAGTCGTTCATATTTCAGTCTACCACCAAACGGCCAAAAAAATGCAACGAAACGGACAATCAGAAGGAAAAAAAATGTTCCGATTCAAGTTCCTGCGACAAGAGGCGTGATTTAATTTTAGACAGAACATAAACAAAACCAGCACATCATCACCATAAAGCACGCGTGTTGAAGCGGATTAAGCAGCACGGGTGATTGGACGGAGTTGCCAACCGAGTCTGACGTCCCCAACAAGGCATGATGAAATGAGAAGAAAGTGATTAAAGAAGAACTGACCGAGGCCTTGAAATTCTCCGCGTGTCTGATATGATGAGACACAGCACCAACGGCGAAGACGAAGACGATGTGGTTCCGTAATTGCATTCATAGACCATGTGCTCCTTTGGATTGATGAGTTTGATTGTGCCTGCACCCCAAATGAAGTAAAACAAACTACAGCCAGTAGTTGCGGCATCCATCGGAGCCGGTGCATGCGAATCTGCAAAATGGCCAAACGAAAATAGTCTCAGTGCGTTCGAGAACTTTGAAGGCGATCGTGGTTGGCTGCGAGTGAAACTTACACGATCTGCCGAAAAAGGTTTGAGGTTAGAGTCAATGAAACCACGGAATGCGACAATACTGGCAAGTCGGATGATTGATTAGTGCGGTTGGTTGAATAGGAGAATTGATTCCGCGTTCAGTTTCGATTTCAATTAGCAGTCGAATTAGCTGAGATTAGGGCAAGCAGTTCCGTGTGCGTTGGAAGTTTCAAGTTTGGACTTTGCATGTATCTCCAATGTCATAATGTAGTAACCCGATCAGTCAGTAATGTAATGGAGGTTAGTTGGAGAGAGAGAGCGAGAGGGATCGGGTGTGAAATTACATCTTTATCTGGTTTGTATTTTATAGACCGAGCGTTTCGAATGAGAATGTGTATGTGAACCATTCAAAAGTGAGCTCGATCCCGTCTTGTTGTTCTTGGCTGGAACGTTCTTGATAATGAAAATATTGAACTCTGGCGTTTGTGTCCAATTGAGGTCTTCTGTCCATTCAATGAACTGCAAGCATGCAATCGTTAACAACAAGTCGTTCCTAACGAACCGTGAATAGTGATTGTGGATTACTTAATAATTTGGTACATGGGTTATATAAATGCTGATTGAGGCATTGAACAATTCCAGGGCAAATTTGTCAGAACTGACCAAGAAGGGAGTAGCAGGTTACGTTTTAATAACTTATTAACAATTTTCGAGGCCTCCCTTAGCTCAGTCGTTAAAGGCGTAAAAAGCAACACCATGCTGGAGGTGGCTGGGTTCGATTCCCGGTCTGTTTTAGGAACCTTCATAAAGGAAAAAAGGAACATGAGATGCATTATCTCAGGGTAAAGGGTGTACTCGAAAAAAATGAGACACGCAAAAATGGTCGCCATTTTAAGCCGGATTCACTTCAAACCTTCAGAGAGTAAGCTTCACAATTGTGGTTAGGTTACTACTTTATTGTTTGCCCTTGACACTACTCATAAGATTGTCGGTGGGTTAATGTCTTTTGTACAAAAACAACACTGTTATCTCTGTACCAGTCTAACAACGACCACGCGTAGAGGCAGGATGCCAAATCCGGCCAAAAATTGCGTCTCACCTCCGTGAGACCAGAAAAAGGGCAGCAAGCGCTTCTGGAGGCACTCGTCTCGACAGATTTACCCATTCATGGAACCCGTCGTGATATACCTTGTGATCAAAAAGTTCCGGTAATTTGAAAAAAAAACGCATTTATTTCAATTTTTAATTGATATCTTTATTATCGCCTTCAAAGTACTCGCCATTAGAGGCAACACACATATGCCAGCGCTTTATCCAATCATCCATACATTTTTTATAGGCCGATGAATGTATGGCTTTCAGTTCTTCCAGCGAATTCTTTTTTATCGCATCAATCGATTCAAAACGCCTACCTCTGAGCGGAATTTTCAGTTTTGGGAAGAGAAAGAAGTCGCACGGGGCAAGGTCTGGTGAATATGGTGCTTGTTTGATGGTATTGGTGGAGTTCTTGGCCAAAAATTCACAAATAGTGAGCGCGGTGTGTGATGGAGCGTTATCGTGGTGTAAAATCCACGAATTATTGCGCCACAATTCTGGCCTCTTCTTTCGAATTGCCTCACGCAAACGTCTCATAACTTGTAAATAATACTCTTTGTTAACCGTTCGACCTTCTGGAAGGAATTCAGAATGGACGACACCGCGAAAATCAAAGAAAACGGTCAGTAAAACTTTAATTTTGGAGCGACTTTGTCGTGATTTTTTTGGTTTCGGCTCATCTTCGGCGCGCCATTCGATTGTTGACTTGTGAGCATATCAAATTCATATACCCACGTTTCATCACCAGTTATGATGCGTTCCATGAATGTGGGATCGCTATCTGCGTTCGCAATCATCTGTTTAGCGACCTCAACTCGATGCTGTTTTTGCAAAAAATTCAGCTCTTTTGGAACAAGTCGTGCTTCAATGCGTTTCATGCCCAGAATTTCCGTCAAAATGTGTTCGGTCGATCCAAATGAGATATCAAGGAGTGCAGCTATCTCCCGAATGCTAATTGAGCGGTTTTCCATAACTAAATTCTTCACGGAAGCGATGTTTTCATCGGTAGTTGAGGTCGATGGTCGTCCAGAACGCGGCATGTCACTCACGCTTTCACGGCCTTCTTTAAAGTCTTTGTGCCAAACAAATGTACGATTTTGTGACATAGAGTCCTCACCAAAGGCTTTTTGCAACATGCTGAGCGTTTCCGCTGCAGAAAATCCGTTTGCAACACAAAATTTCACACAAACGCGTTGTTCCAATTTTTTATCCATGGTAAAAATCGCCGAGCGTCTATTTTTTGACTAACAAAAGCAGTTGTCAAAACAAAACTAATGGATAATTTGCTCTCACACTTTGACAGAATATCAGAACTAGTGTTGCCATCTTACACTAAAAGATTTTACCGAAAAAATAAAGGCGGCCTTTTTAAATTGAAAATTACCGGAACTTTTTGATCACAAGGTAAGGCAGGGTCATCTCTCCACACCTACAGATGGCCTGCCAAACCATGAACTTTTTGGCGAATTTGTCCACCTTCTTCTTCCTGATCTCTTCAGGAGCGGCCAACCATGATGTGGCAATGTAAAACTCCTGCCCCGGCAATTGCTTCGTGTTCGCCTTGATGTAAATCTCATCGTTCATCACGACACACCATAGTTTCGTCAACCACTCTCGGTACAGCTTCCTGGCGCGGGTTTTGGCTACCGTGTTTTGTTTGTTGTTCTGGTATGGTGCATTCCTGACCTTGTAGACGTAGACGTCCGGCATCGTTCATCGTTTTTCCGACAAACCAGATGAAAACCTCCACCTTCTTCGCCACATTGCGGATCGAAAGGTTCGGTCGGCGCTTGAACAGTATCAACAACTGCCTTGCCTTCACCGGATTAGCTGTCTTCGGTTTTTTGCCGCTGCCTAACCACCGCTGGGTCGTCAGGATCTCTTTGAATGACTTTACCCCTTCATTCAAGGATAATTTATTGACGGATTTGCTCTTGTTCCGATGCCACGTTCTCCCATTAGATTCTGCACAACTTTCTCCGTAACTGTTCGTTCTGCTGCAGACCAAATTTCCTTGAAGCAGTCAACAGAGCTTGCTTCTCTTTCATCTTTCCTAAGATGCCGCTTAATTGTTGCCCAGTATTCTTCGATAAGACGCAGTTCAGGGCAGTTTGGGGGATTTTGGCATTTTTCAACAAAACCGACTTTTTCCTTCTTCTCCAACGTAGCAGAAGCGTAGTGAGCAGATGCCAGATCAGGGTCCTTTTGGGTGCTGTCTGCTTCTTGTAGGTTCTGATATTGTTACGCTTTTTGATGTTCTGCACAGTTCCGACACTAATGTGCACTTTTGTTTTGGCTATTTCACGAACGGAACACAGTTTTTGCTATTTCAAAAGGCATACCGCTGCCTTTTTCTGGTCCGATGCCCCCCTTTTGCGTCCAGATTTTTGTAAATGTTCAAGAGAACACGTTTCTCCAAACTTTTTGACAATCTTGAATACTGCATAATTTGTGCAGAATTAATCAGATAAGCTGATCCGACCCATCGTTCGAAATTTCTCACTTTTTTCGATTTTCCAGGTGTGTTGGCAAAGTAAACAATGTTTTTACACACTGATAAAAAATTAAGTTTTAACCCTAAACCATTGATAAACAGGTTCTTTAATGAATAGTCCTTAAGGTTTGGCAGCATTCGTATCTGACTTCGTGTGCAAATTGAATCCTGTGTATCAACGCCGTTTACCAGTACGTCTGGTGTACCTCAGGGAAGTAACCTGGGTCCGTTACTTTTCACGCTGGTCTTCAATGATGTTGCGGATTTATTGGGAGCTAGGTGCAAACTTGTGTACGCAAATGACTAGAAGTCTTCTTTGTTGTTCGTTCGTTAGATGATTGCCGTTGTGTTCAAAGTTTACTGGACCTGTTCGTGGAATGGTACGGTCGGAATAAGCTAACTGTAAGTATCCCAAAATGTGTTGTAATGACGTTCCAGCGCGTCAAGAACCCAATCCTTTTCGACTACTGCATTGGTGGCATTTCGCTTCGTAGAGTTAACAAACTAAATGATCTGGATATTCTTTTGGATGCAAAGCTGGGTTTCCGTCTCCACTATCCAGCTATAATTTCCAACGCTAATCGTCAGCTTGTATTCATTTCCAAAATCGCACGGGATTTCAAAGACCTTCACTGCTTAAAGGCACTTAATTGTTCACTAGTTCGCCCGATACTAGAGAGCGCCTCTGTTGTCTGGTGTCCGTATGAAGTTACCTGGATTCTCCGTCTTGACCGGGTACAGAAGAGATTTGCGAGGCTGGCTTTGAGAAATCTTCTCGGCACGGCGCGATCCTGTCAATTTACCGCCGTATCCGAGCAGATGTTTGTTATTGGGTTTATACACCCTGGACCAAAGAAGGAAAATTCAGCAGGCAATATTCGTTGCAAAGCTTTTGAACTGTGGACTGTCCGGAATTGCAATCACAGCTGGCTTTTCGTGTCCCACAACGGTGGTTACGGAATCCCTCCTAATTGCAACCAAGATATCACCGTATTTCATATGACTACTACAAACAATTGAGGGCCATTATTAGGGCATCCTCGGCAGTAGAGACTGCTTTTGAGTTGGGCGAAACATCCAACAAGTTCCGAATCAGGATACGAAGAATGTGGTTTTTCTTGGTTTTGAAGTCAAATGAATGTTAAATCGTTTCATTTTTCAATCATTTTATTTATCTCTCCGAGCTATAAAAAGTAACATGATTTCTTCAAAAATAGTTCCGCTTATGTAGTTAAAATAAAACAATTATAGTTACAAAGGGTTGCATTCGTTTAGCCGCACTTCAAGTCCTCTTCAGTAAAATCCAAGCGTTTGCAAATTATTGTTGATTGTGTGCTTGGTAGCTCCTCCTTTGTTCTTGATGACTTCAAAGATTCTCTTGGGCATCGAAGAAACCAGCTTCTTGATAGTTTCTTGGTCGACTTTTCCCAACATCCCTTGATGCATGCCTTCAACTCATTCACGATGTTGAATTGGCGTCCATTTGCGTAAACCTTCGATGCCAGTATGACCCACAGGTTCTCAATAGGGTTGCAATCTGGACTACATGCTGGCCATTCAAGAACGGTGATTTCTTTCGACTCAAACTATGCCTTGGTCTGTCGCGACACATGGATTGAAGCATTATCTTGCTGAAAAATAACCTCTTCATCCAAATGATCTTCTAACAACGGCACCAACAATTCTTCCAAGGGGTCGCCGTAAGTAGTCGAGTTCATTTTTGTGGAGATCCAGCAGATGGGTAATTTGGAATCATAGGAAAATCCACCCCACACCATTGCAGTTCCTCCTCCAAAATTTTTCTTGGATCGGGTTACTCTTTTATCCCTCAAAACGTGCCAATAATGACTGAAGCAGTCTAGGCCGTCGAGGTTAAACTTTTTCTCATCGGAAAATATGACCTGGCGCCATTGGCCAGTCCAGGACATATGATTCTGTGCGAATTGTAGTCGGTTTGCTTTGTGCTTTGGCGTAAGTCTGGGTTTAGGCTTTGGTTTTGTCCATTTGATGTTCGGACACACATTCAGAACGCGGCTAACGGTACTTTTGTGCACTGGAAGATCAAGTTTGGCAATAATCTGGCGACAACTCAAGTGGTTTTTGGCCGCTTCCTCTCGGATTTGTCCTTTTTGCCGAGCTGTTAGTTTCGAATTCCTCTTTGTTCGCTTCTTAATCCCATACTATCCCATACACAATCTCACGATTACTGAGATCAGTATCCGCCAGAACTCGGAAGTGGGCTTTCTGCACCTTGTTCAAGCATTTTGACTTTCCCATACCTAGACAAATTAACTTTATTGCGAAATACTACACAGTACACAACGAAAATACTTACTGAGGTGCACAAACAGCATGAACTATTGAGCAAACTTAAGAGCTTTCAAAGAAAATCGCGATAAAGGTGACGGCGTCTAAACGTTTGCAGCGCATCGGAAGCAGGAAATATGGCGATAAGTCTTCTACGACAAGTGAACAACGCTAGAAAGCTGTTATTAGTGCGTGTAAGCAAGGCAATGGATCTCACTACTACATGCATATAATATTTGATTAGTTGCACTGAAATAAAAAGATCACGGCAAAATTTTATAAATGCGGCTAAACGATTGCAACGCACTGTATTGAGTCGAGACGTCACGTTGTTTAGACACAGTTGTCGGATGAATTATAATAAATAATAAATGATAAATCACAAGCAAGAAGCCTCAAGCGGAAGACGGAGGGCAAGGTGGCTTCATCCTTCCGGGCCTTTGGCCGGGCGGTCGCTGCGATCGGCCAGATGGTCAAAAAGTAATTTGCCCACATGGACATCATTATCAGGAAGAGTAGGCCGCTTGTATCGGAAGCGCAAGCGGCCACCCAAAAGCAGTGGCTGAAGGTGCTCGTCAAGGATGTCTTCTCTGCAAAGCGCAACGTGATTGTGATCATGGACGTACCTGACGCACGACGGCAACAACTGGCAGGGAATTGGCTATTTCACGTCCCCGCATCTTCCATTATATTATTCCCGAAAAAAATCCTCTTGTGACTGACAATGAGTGAGAAGTGGATATCAAAGCAGGTCTTCTTCTCTCGGGTCTTGCGATCAACGAAGAGGTTTACAACTTACCGGAAGTTGCGACGTTCATTAAGAAATAATACCCGAAGGACGATGTCGTGTTCTAGCCGGTTCTGGCCATAACGCGAAGCGGTCGCTGAAGGAGATAAAGCGTTTGAAGGAGAGGTAGGAGACGAATTCGTGTATCTGAGCTCATTGGTGACCGCCGATAACGATACCAGCAGAGAAATACAAAGGCGCATTACGGTTGGCCATCGTGCCTACTTTGGACTCCGAACAACTAAGTTGACCATCTGCAAGACATGAATAAGACCGGTAGTCCTCTACGGCCACGAAATGTGGACATTGCTCGTGGAGGACCAGCTTGGTGTCTTCGAAAGAAAGGTGTAGCGTACGATCTTTCTGCTGATTCACAAGACGGTAGGCTTTGCGTCCCAAGGTCCTCCACGTACACGATCAGGCTCAGTTCATCATTGGTACCAGCTTCGTGTAAAGACAATAGTCGTGCTTTGATCGTATGAAGCCCATCTTCAGTAGTTCCTCGTTGAAACGCTCGTTACAGCACTTTGGAGATGGTTTGAGGCCATCAGGGTTATTCTGCGTGGCGTTTCAGGTGAGACGACTCGAGTCACCCGTCTCACGCGATTCTCGTAGGCGCATAAAGTGAGAAAAGTCACCACGAATGAACTTCGATGAACTCTCGCATTATTATCGCAGTCGTATGTGAGTGACAATTGTCGCTCACAAGTGACATTTCAAGGCGTATCCTAAACCATTGACGACTGTTGAAAATGGAGACGAAGCAGTGAGTAAATTTATCACATAATTTATCAGAAAAGGAATTAATTAATAATTTTTATTAACTTTTCACATTTCAGAATAAAAATAACAAACAGGAAGCAGTTCGAGTGTTGGCCACCATGGAAAAGTACCTTCAGGTGACCAAATGCCTGAAATTCGCTTCGAACAAGAAAATGCTCTACGAATAGAAAAGCAAAATGCTGAGAAACTAAAATATAAAGTGCTCCTGCTGGAGTACAAAAAGAAAAAGTTAGATCTCTTGCAAACGAAAGTAAAAAATACATCGTTGGAACATGTTTTATGAAGCAAATATAAAGCTGATATACGATACTTTTGTTGTTTTTTAACACATTGATTCCAATTATTATTAATTAATTAGTTATAAGTTTTTCTTTCTATAACACTCACAGGTAAAATCAAAATCTATTGAATCCAATTATTTTTATTGGGTGAAATTGATTTAACTAGCTTACACATATATGCAACCATTTATGAAGGATTTGACTACACAGTAAGAAAATTTTACAGTATTCGGTCATTTTTTACCGAACTTTCATCAGCAAAACGTTCGGTAATCCGATTTAACGGATTTCGGTAAAATTTGACAAGTTCCGGTAATTTTTTTACCGGAATACTGTAAAATTTCACACAAATCCTATAAATCAGATTACCTAACGTTCAGTTGTTGAAAGTTCGGTAAAAAATTACCGAATACTGTAAAATTTTCTGAGTGTGTATCCTGCATCCACTGCAAGAAAATTATAAAAAGTTATTAGTCAATTGATTATAGCGGATGATTTAGTAAAGTAAGTTTATTTTATTTGGTTTTGTAATCTCGAAGCGGGCAGATAAATCAAATTAAAGCTTGTTGTACACTATTTGTACAATCACCAAATATTTGCCAAAGGCAGAAAGACATCTGGCAGGAATCTTTGATGTTGTCTTTCTACATATCTATGTCTGTCTGACCCTTATAGACTCAGAAACTACTAAACCGATCGACGTGAAAATGTGTATGCAGGGGTTTTTTGAGCCAAGGAAGGTTCTCTTGGTGGTCTGAGACTCCTCCCCCTCTTAAAGATGGGCTCCCATACAAATGAAAAACAAATTTCTGCATAACTCAAGAAGTAATGAAGCAAATGGAACCAAAAAAATCTAAGTGTGAAAAAAGTTTTTATGAGAATTTAAAAAAGTTGAACATAAGTTCTATAAAAGACATCACAGTTTTTTTAATATGCTTAATTATGTTGAAGAAAAATTTCATCATGACTATTAATCAACAAGGAGAGAATATGTTATTCTTAAAAAAAACTTGCTTAGGTCAACAAAGCTCACTTCGACTCTCGGGACTACCCTATAGTTCTGTGCAACACCTAAACAGCAGTTATCCAATTATCAGCTAAACTCTATCGATGTTAACTTGCTTCTTAAGCATATGCAATTGGCAGTGTCCAAATGCAATTGGCGACAGCTTAATAACTTCTCCAAATTTTTGTGTGAATAATGCCTGAACAAATGCCGTGATTGAAAAAAGTTTGGTTAACATTATTCTAAATAAATAAAATTCAAGATTCCATGATACTTTCAAGGTTAGGAAAAGTCAAAAATAAAATACTTAGACCCGAAGAAATAGAATTCATTAACCAGTTTCTAAGCAATCAGGACATTCCAATCGACCTAATAGACGATTCACTCGGGTTTGTAAGTGTCCTCATAGGTACCGATGGAGAAACCATACTTTACATCATCAACATCCCAAATCTCAGCAATTCAATATACCGGCATTTTAAAGTTGGACCAATTATAGAACAATCACTACGTATTAAACTAGAGGGCAATGACTATCTTTGCGGCAACGACAAACACTATTGGCATCCAAAATAATCCTTGGTCAAAACAACCGGTGCAGCTACGAAAGCATCGGACATCATAAAAAAGTAACATAAATGGGCCAGACAATTTATTATTAAACTACACGCTCCTTAATACTGCGAAATTTCCGACAGGGAACAAGTTAGCTCATTTCTAACACATACCAAAATTGCACAATTTCGATTAGGATTATAACGTTTATTAACCAATTCATCACCAAATTTTCGCACTTACAACATGATTGAAGGTTACAAAGCGAAATATAGAACAATCCACAGATATCCACTCGTTGATCATTATAAAAACTTGGCTTGGAGCATCAGGAAAACCTGAAAGTAACAATTCACACTATTTTTATACTCAGGAACCAATCGAAGAAAGAACGGGGCAGTCCGCGGGCAGTCCGATGCGGCTTCTGTATATTTTGTCCTCCACCATCGTTGACGACGTGACATCCAACCAGGAGGTTCAACCCCTCGCGACCTAGTGCACCGAACCGCGGACACATTTTATGCCGGTATGTAGTTTAGTTCCAGTCAGCAGTTTAGCTTTTCTAAAAACACCTTCGAACAGTCGTTACACTTTTCCGTTTTGCTTCTCACTCTGAAAACCATAAATATCAATAAATTAAGAGAACCCATGGTGGATTATTTATTCTTAATAACCTCAAGATGATTAAATTTTCTCTTTTTATTTCAATCAAAATTGATTTGCAGCAAAACGACGAACGTTATTTTCTTCAAAACAAAATTCTGCAGCAACAAAAGAATATGGCCAAACAACGTTCCTGAACAATGCCTTGTTAGTCCGTTTCTCACAAAGTGTTGGGCCACCCATGCTAATCAACAGCATAATTGGGTAGGGGAAACTTTTTCCTTAACGATGGTGTCATTGATTTGTATGGGAAACCAATTTTTTGCAATGAAAACGTTTACAACGGCTTGTTTAGAAATGTTTTTAGGCCATGTTCTATTGTTGCTCCAGAATAAAGAAACTGACAGTTCTTCGAATGAATACAGAGTCACATGCGATTCATTTTCTCACTCACCGAGAAATGAACCTCTCGCGTCACCCGACTCGACTAAGGGAATCGAGTGAGAATAGTCATGTGACTGCGAGGTGACAATTGTCGTCTCACCTGATACGCCACGCAGAATAACCCTGCCAACCCACGACCTCCCCCCCTCCCCCCCCCTCCCCCGGCCCCCCCCCCCCGACGCCCTCCTTCAAACCCCCCCGCACGAAAGCAGTCCGTACGCCTCTGCTTGGCACACGTTCACTGTCGGTGAATGCACGCTGATCTGTGGCAATCACTAGATTCTTCTTCCGTAATACTGCTTGACGACCATCAAACAGCACCGAAATTCCAACATTTGCCAATCGTTTAACGGACATCAGGTTGTCCCGTAGGTTGGGGATAAACAGCACATCGTTGATAGTTTCTCGAACACCTTTTTTGCTGCTGCCAAATTATCACGCACTTTGTTTTCGCCCCCAAGGGGTTTCGCCGTCCTTGGCAACTTAAATGACAATCAGCTCAGCTAGTCAAATTCCCTACCAACGGTCGCTTGATCCAGAGTCCAATTTGAAGGTGAGCTTGGGTTGACCATAAAGCATAAAGCTCTGCTTCCTGAAGCTACGTTGGCATCGCCGTTGTTCCTCTGCAAATGTCCCTCCCGGTCACATTTGTGGCACTAGCCCGAGAACGTTTTCGATTTAACTTTACCTTTTGCTCCGATGAGCGCAGTTGAATTCTCCGCCACATCTTGCTGTCAGTCTCGCTGCTTCATCTCCTCTGCCAAAAGCCGTTGCTTCACGGTGTCAAATTTCAAATCTCCGTCGCCCAGGTTCTCGAGTGCAGTGATTAAGCTTTCGGAAGGGTTCCGAACAGCGACGCGATCAAATCCGGTTAGGCCAACGCTCACCTGCCAGTTTGGGCTGCCGAATCTCGTCTTCGAAAACCACCAGATGACCACGCATGGAATCGCCTTCCGCCATCCTCAATCGTCCAATCTACTTCCTTAACAGGTTCTGCGTCACCAGAGACTTCTTGGCAAAAGAAATTTTCAAGAGCTTGCCACATTTGATTTGCAGTAGTTTTGTCTCGCACGATCTCCAAGCAATCTTCACCTAGGTAATCGATCAACAATGACTTCGCTTTCCTGTCCACCTCGTCGAATTTCGTCTTCTTCGCGGCCTGCGCATTCGACGCCGGAGAATCATCCGTCAACGTCATGACTACTCCATTTGCGTCCAAGAACATCCATACCCGGGAACTCCAGTTGTGGAATCTTGGTTCTCCTCTGAACTGCGGTATTCCGTGCACGGAATCAAGTGTAACAGTACCCATCACCTCTTGAGTGGACTAGTTCGGTGGAAGGGCTTCAAATGGTGAGTTGACAACTTCGAAGGAGGATGCGGCCGACCTCTCGTCCTCACAAGTTCCTACCTCACGCCTCCACGAGTCATATGATCACAAAAGACTGCCAGCTGAAACATGGAGACGCTGGTTGGCGTAGCCTGGGCAATGTTGTCAATCTGACAATAGCGAAGTGAGGGGGTGCGACTGAAGATCGTGTACCTTTAAATCATATTGTATATTTCCCATTCTCATTTTATCAATAATTTCAGCACGCTTTGGAATCATTTTTGCATTCCAAAACCATGTAAGAGCCGGGAGAAACACGACGGGCATCAAAGGCTCAATTTGTTTTTCAGCATTTCAGCATTACACTTAATTTAAAATTGCACTTCTGAATTTCAACTACTAGAAGACTGGCATGTGCTTATAAGCAATGTAAGATTATATTTTAATATTGTGTTTAGTGGCATTATGGTAAGATAAGCCATTTATTTCAGGAATCATCAAACCGGACTCTTCGTTCACTCCAATTGCTATCTTCGAAATGTTACTAGAACAGTATAAAAAAAAATTACTACATGTCTTTTAAAACAATATCTTTTATTGAAATTTGATCTTTGATATTTGGAATGATCTATTCTGTTTTCAGCTTTTCCAGGACAAGAAGGATATTAATTCATATCTAATTTTTATTTATTTTTCAGTAACAATCCATTGGTAGTATCATTCAAGTTTGAAATTTGAATAAATTGGCATGTTTGTCTATAATGATATCCTAATATTGTGTGTACAAAATATACTAAATATTAAATAACATATAACGGGGAAAGGGAGGGACCATCAGGGCACCCAAGTAAAACGATTTGGATAGGGAGCATGGGACTGCCTCCTCCCTATTGTTAACATTTCGCGGAACGAGGGCGGGCTCTTCGACCCCATCTATTGGGTTTATTCTGTCAATCGAGGGCTCGATTCTAGTGCTGTGCGTGTGAACTTGCTTTTGGAAGGAGATTCTTTTCCCTATATTCGCGGGTTTCGCGTAAGTGTCTCTGCTTACGGGCCCGCCCAAACGTTTTTGGCCCTTCATACAGGAGCTTGAAGATCACAAACAATATTAGAATCCTGATCAAATCGTTTTTCAGATTATTCCACTGCTATGGGAAGTTACCTTGCTACAATAGATGGTAGTTTTATATCATCATCATCATCATCATGTTTCGCAAGAAAGTCTGATTCGAAATTTATGGGATGATCTGCTAGAAGACGAACTTGAGCCAACAAGAAGCTTTTCTTACAAATATATTGAGCACTAGAGAAGATCCACTGTCAGATCTGCAGCAAATTAAAATGAAAATCTAAAAGTTTTTAGGTAGAACTCAAGGAACTACACTGGAAGATTTACAACAAATCTCCTGAAGAATCCCCAGAAACGCAGCGGAGAATATGAAAACTTACCAAGGGCCCTTGATGAGAAGAATCCGAAGATTTTAATCTATTAAAAACACGCCAAGGAAAACAATAGAAGACGTCTAAAAGGGATATATTTAAGGCACAACTCGCTAAGGAGTTCCAGCTTCCACCGAATTTTATCGTGATTTTTCACGAAACGTGAATACCACATGAGCATAAGCTATGATAATTAATCTAACAAGCTACATTCTAACATTCATAAATTCAACACTAGACCCATGAAACACACGCCATCGTCATCCATCTTAATGGAGGTCACCTCAAAGGGAATACACAAATTGTTTATACAAACAAATTCGGCGTTCGCAACTGCAAACAAATTCGTATTGTTATCGTAATCAACACATACAAACGAAGTCCTCCTATGCGTCGGAAACATCTTCCCATGGCCCAGACACATTCCCAGGAACGATTAATCCTCTTATCGACAACATGTTTTACGTAACCGAGCACGTTGATAACAAAAGTGTTATTGCATAGCTTAATTTCCCCTCAGGGCACGGTGCAGCTGTTTTCGTTGTTAATCGGTATCAACCATGTTGATTGTCCACTCCATCACACTACACATACTCCAATTATACATGCATAATTACTTCGCTCTCTGACCTCCCATATTTCAACTCGGCATAGTATTTTATTATTATTAATGCATAAGCCACTAATTTCTCCGGTTATCGGACCCGGATGATTTGGTATGCACACAACATGCACGAGTCACAAATCCAAAACGCCGGCTCAAAGCAGCCCCGCATTACACAATCGCTCTGCTAGTTCGTCTATCCTTTTCTCGACGACGATGACGACGACGATAAGCTAAAGGCATCCGCCATCATTATTCCTACCGGGTCCTACCGAAAGCTGCAATGCAACAGAGAACGTCTCCCTATTTTTCATTTTTCCGAACCTATTTTTTCCATCTCCTAATTATCCGGGTGGATGATGGAGCGTACAAAAATAGCATCTGATTTTCGAGTGGACTCAACGACTGCCAGCGAGATCGAAGCGCATCATTTCAAAATCCTACACACTGAATAATTCAATTGCGAATTTTGCGCTAATCTCTGCTGGCAGGCACCCGTCGGGCACGTTCAAGGTCATTGGGAGGTCACTCTTGTCTCTGGTATTATTTTCACTCCGAACAACGAACGAGAAACAGGAAAAAGTTCAGCCGGACGAAGAGATTAGAAATTGCCGCATGCAACTTAAAATTTGGAAGGTCAGAAGCAGGTAGAAGATACAACCAACAAGTTACTTACTTGACATTTTTACGGGTTCGGATGGTGGAACCTTCCTTCTTCAGTAATCACAGATCGATGCACAGAGAGGCGAAAAACGAAACGAAAATCTTCACACCGGACACGGCGGGTGGTTAAAAAAAATACACTTCACTATATGTACTGCCGTGAGAACGCACTCGCACACACTGCACTATGTGACTGACTATCGGCTTCAATTCCACACAACAACTCACTGAGCTGACTGGCAGAGAACTGAAGTGGGCTGGTTTCTATTCAACACTGGTCGGCAAGACTAGAGTCGCGAACGTCGCTCTGCTTTTACAATCTTGCTCTTCCACTCGGACACACTATGCCGCCCTAGCGGATCTTCATATGCGGTACGAAGATAACGACGGTCGGATGGCGCTCGCTCGACGCGGGGTGGCAAAGTAAAAACATGCAAATGAACTAAGAATAGCACTCTCTAAACGGCGCGGCGCGACACAAACTGTCTCCTCTTTCTCTGTGCAGAAGAATCTTGTTTTCTAATCAAACAGGGTAGATTGACGCCAGGATCACGCGAGGAAACAAAATGATTTCCCACCGACAGAGTCAGACACACACACACTCACTTGGCACCTGAGCTACAAGCCGACTGGCGAACCAATAAACCGCACGAGGGAACAATAGGACAAGAACGTCCTGTCACTTGAAAGACTCGGACACGAATGATCGACCGGAAGAGCCGAACGAGGATCACTTCTGACAGAGACTGATCTTCCGCGCCGCCCCGCAACCGTGTGCTACTCCCGCCGCCACACATCGGCGACGACTTTTGTTTTGTTTTGTTAATTTTCTACTCTCTCTCTCTCTCTCGCGGTCACGAAGCGACGGAGAGAGAAAGTGCATGTGCATTTCGGAGAACAAAATTGTGAACTGTCAAAAAGACTAGAAACGAAAAGAGAGAAAGAAATGCATTTTGACATTGTCAGTGGCGTGTGAGTGCACTGATAAAAAAACAATGATAATATCTATGTGTCCCATACATGAATTTTTGCAATTTGAGCAACAAATGATATCTATTTGTAATCACCAACCCGGGAACAACTTTACACTTCTAGTACATTGGTACTGAAACTCAAAAATTTGGTCCGGTGGTACTGTCAAACGTGTCAAACCGTAAAAAAATCTAACGTATCTTCTAAACAGGACGGAATGCGGATACCCAAGTAACCACGAGGCTGTAATAGCATGCATATATAGGGCATATGTATTACGTCTAGTGCATCATTGAAGTTGGATTAAAGCAGAAAAGGGCCCCACTACGATCGAACTAATGCTATATCTTTTGTAATGCCATAAGACATTGCTAAAGTAGCATTATTGCATTGGTAATGCATCACTACATTCTTAAGCTAATCTAACGCTTCATTACTTGACAACTGTTGAATTGATGCGATCCCGCATTACCGATGTTGATTTTGGGTTGAATAAGTGCAATAATATAATGCTTGTGGTTACTTGGGTATGACATGCGATATTGTGAGCGATGAAATTTTTTAATGCAAAATTTATTACATTTTATGCTTGCAACGAGCACGGACCCAGTGGTAACATAAAAGTGTGACAAACGGTCTCGAGAATCATATGAAATACCTTAAATCGGAGGTATTGCGCTGGATTCATGAAGCGGAGCGCCATTCATCACAATACCTCCGATGCTCGCTACCATGCATCAGAATACTCGATTCTCGCGAGTAGGTTTTCTGGATTTCTACAGAATCGAGTTCCGTCATGTATTTCTTTTTCAGCATAGGTATTTATTTCATTCTTTTTAATATATTTTACAAATTTGGTATTATTGCAAAATCAAAATAAAAAAAAATCCAAAATAAATTCACTTGTTACAAATATTGCCGAAAAACCGCCTAATCACTTCAATATTTAACTCCTCACTCGAAAAAAAACTCCGCAAACGAATCTTACATCCGAAAGCAAGCAGCTACTCGATCAGATTGATACGGGTACAGTGCAGGGTTGCCACATTATTTTTCGTTCCCATCTTTAATTTTTGCCAAAAAAAAACTTTTTTATCTGTGTTTAACTGCAAAAAATCTTGGTAAAAATCATTACTTCAAATTTTGTGTTGTAAACTCGGTTGTAAAAGGAAAACAGATCAGTATACGAAAGATACATGTTTTCGGGGGAAATCGATCATTGCATTTAAGTCCTTCGGACTGACCAGTTTTGACATGATAATGAATCATGAGGTGTTTGTTTTGATTACTCAAAGCTCCTTGATAGGTGAACAGAATTGGAACGGAATTAACACTCAATTATTGTTATGACCCGTGTACATTAATTTGTTGAATTTAGAATTTAGTTCTGATGTTAATATTAGCTGAACAACTCCTTCTTTCCTCCATTGGCCTCTATGATGTCCGTACTCAGGCGGTTCCGAATTTTTGACTTATTCAGATTGTATTCCGAGAAAACTCGCTTCACTCCTGTAAAAGAATGCGGAATTAGTAAAAAGTTCGCAATGAACTTTCTTAGCAAGTGCAAAGCCAGCTTCCCATTCGACGTTTTCTTCAACAAGTTTCGAAGTCTTCTGATTCTTCCACATCGCTGTCCTTGCAGATGGTTATCGTCCTCAATTCACGAAAATCATTTTCATTGGCCTGTTCCTCACCGCTTTCAAAGAAATTCGGATATTGTTCAATAATCGAGTCGAACTCCTTCAAAGGGCGCAGCTTCGCCGTTATATATTTCCGACTTCTTACGAAGATGTTTCTCGAAATCTGAAACTCCTAAATCCGTCGGGTGTTCTAGGTCCACACAAAAATTAGCAAGGAGCTCCATCAGAAACTTAGAAACAAACAGTTCTCCAGCGGAAAACCGGAAAAAAGATTGAAACAATATCTGGAAAACTATAAGTAAGAATCCTTGCAGGCATCCTAGACAAAATTTGAAAAATAATTCTACAAAAACGCATTGCGAAATTTTTTCATTAGGGTGAATCTAACATTGAGAGATTTTCTTTCGGGCTCACTCTCTTTCATTCATTACAGCGCCATTATAAAACTTTCGAAGCATTCTTTAGTACAGATCGAAACTCAACAGTGCTGGCTAGCATACTCTACAAATAGAAGAATGAAAAACGTAAAGGTGATTGGAATATGAATGAAAGAGAAAGTAGTCAAAGAGAGTCTCTCAATGTTAGATTCACCCTAATGAAAACCCCCCCTCCCCCCCCCCCCCCCACCCACAACCACCGTCATTTTTTTTTCTACTCATTTATCCTTTTTATTTATGCAATTTTTTTTTTACCAAAATATTGAAAAAAGATTAAACAATGTTTGTGATATCTTAATAATCCGTTGAATGTGCTGATTCACAGGGAAGGTCTTGAAACCAATCAAATTAAATGAAACACAGTTTAAAGACATCGCTTTGTGAATCCAGCGCAATACCTTCGACTTACAGTATCTCATATAAATCCAATTGTCGATTTTCGGAAGTAGATTTTCCAGATTTTGACTGGTACGAATATATCTTGTTTATAAATACCTAGTTAAAAAAAGAATGAATGGTGACCTCTGCAACACTTAATGAAAAACCGTTGATCGATCCCTTGAAATTCTTGCGCAATCGATGATTGACCGCTCCCCTTAGGAAACGCTAATCGGCTCCCTCTCCCCTGTTGAAAAACGTTTTTTATATTTATAATTATAAGTACAGATTGTCACACTTAACACCTCTCTCCCTTCAGTGCGTGATGTTATTTATGTACGGCACACTTTTATGTTTCCACTGGTTCCTAGTTCATTGCTAGTGTGAAATGTAACAAACTTTGCATTAACATTTTTATCGCAAACAATATCGCATGTCATATCCGCATTCCGACCTTTTTAGAAGATACGCTAGATTTTTTTTCGGTTTGACACGTTTGACAGTACCACCGGACCAAATTTTTGAGTTTCAGTGACAATGTACTAGAAAAGTCAAGTTGTTCCCGGGTTGCAATAACCTAACAAATGAGGCCACAGATTTGTTTTTATTGGTGAGAGAAAAATGGGTTGCCAATCAAACTGTCAGACTTAATGTAGCAATAAGTTGACTAGGCGCCGTGGCGTTACCGTGCAAGATAATTCCAACGTTATTAGATTTGAAAGTTTACACTACAAATTTGAATTGTTTTGTTCGAGCTTGAATGTCTGTCTGCGGTAACTACATCTATGAATTTGACATCCGCTTCCTCCCAACGTAAATGTAAATCTTTTTCATGAAGTACCTCAGTAAAAAAGAGCAAAAAATATTGTTCAAACGGTTTCTAAGGCCAATAACCTTCAATTATTCTCAGATTCATCGGATACAATACACCGCGCGACTGTTGTAGTATTCACAAAATGCAACACGGTGTAACACTTCCAAAACGATCAACCGGGGTTGAGGAAACGCCGCGGTTGTACCTTTGCTCGGAGGGAAGCCACGTGAAATTATTTTTTCAATATTTAAATTACTCATAACTGAAGTCATGCCGTGAATATAAAAATAGACTCTTTTGATATGGTACGCTTGCTTGTTGTTTTGCAACCACTCATGACACAACAAAAACATGCTGCTCCGAATATAAAAATCGGTGCATCTACCAGGGATGACCCCAATGTTTAGGTTGCGGGCGACATCTACGATTTGCAAGTGGTTACACGAAACCTAGGACAGGACCTGTCAGCTCAGAGAGAGATGACCTCTTATAAATTTATGATTGCTATGATACGGGGGTCGCTCCAGTGTTGGCAGATATGTTTACACAGTAATCCTATTGAAAATAATGTAATTGAAAATATAATCAAAATTCGTCAATATTCTTTTAATATTTGGTAATATTCAATAAGGTAAACGTTTAACAATTGTCAATATTTTAAATAGAGAGGTTCGTGAATTTGAGGCTCTACGAATACAAAACTGGCTTACAGGGAAGAAAAGGATGATATTAAAAATTCAAATAAATAATACGCGTTATTTTTAAATCTTCGTAAGCTTTTTTCTGATCTTTATTTTTCCAGAAAGTATCATTTTTCCAAATCCAAAAACCCAACAGTATATCATTTTCTAGTAAGAGCAAACTTTAATATTAATGAATATTTGTTTTGCTAGCCATAGAGAAACAATGTGGATGTATTTTAAGGATTAAAAAAGGTACCACAAGAAAATGATCTTTACATTTTTAAACAGATTAATATTTCTCATTTATTATTTCAAATATGCATTCTCCCTTCACCATTCCAGCTTCTATGATAGCATACTTCTGCTATCGAACTTTTTCTTCCGTTGCTTACGCTTCTGCCCTGACTTTAGCCGGAATGATACATAACGTCGCACCAATGTCATCTTGAAGGATGAGCAGTGGAAAATGTTCGGAAGGAGTGCCAATTCATTCACTACCTTCTGTTCAACATTGTTTTTATCCTTGTTCGAAATGATAAAGTTTATCGAATTGCGATACACGATTTCCATGGCTTTGAAAAAATTGAAGGTATCAATGGATGGAAAGTGGATGTTTTTCTTAATGGTGTTCGCTCGATAGAAAGTGAAGCTTTGATAGTCGGAGTGAGCACCCTTTGGACTCTCCGTCATTTTGACACATTGCTTGCAAACAGTACCCTTATTCGCTAGACTTTTTAACACGTAGCCCGTAACGTAGAAGAGCGCATTCAGCTCTCCTCGGTCCAGCACCTCACCGGAAACTTCCTGCAGCATTTCATAATCCATATCTACTGCATCACTGTTGTCGACAACTGTCATCTGTCGATCTGATGCTGTTGTATTTTGCTCGTTGGATTGCTTGCGACGCTGAAAAATAAAATCTGCCATTCCTACCAGATGTTCCTGGTCGTCAAATGAGTATGACGAATTTGGAACAGGAGCCATATACTGCGATAATGTTACTGTCTTTAAGTTTCTACCAAAATCCCGTGGTGTGGGTCGACGTTGCTTGGATCTTATAGCTGAAAAAAGGCTCTCCAGACAGTCTTGAACAAAGCGGGAAGTGAAGATCCTCTTGTGACCACTAGCAAAAAATCGTAAGATCAGTCGGATAATGGCTTTCGTGCATATAACTAGTCCAGTCTTCCACGGTTTCCATCGGCATAATTCTCCAACACGTACATCGTAAATTAAACGAGTGGTATTTTCAAGACGGTTTATTGTTTCCTATTGTTAGGGATAAAATAATTGTAATTGTTACATTTCAATGCGATACCAAGAAGGTATGAATTGAAAATATTTGATTCAAATGAATACTCTTTGTAATGAGTGCTAATGAAATCATTAGCCTCTCATGTAAATCCTGGCGTATCTCCTTAAATTCATAAATACTAATACCCCTATCATATACAGGGTGACTAGTAATTTGTGTTACACCCAAAATTAGGTGATAGACCTCATTTGCAGTCTAAAATTGTATGGCGAGGTATGTCTAAAAATGACTGCCAACTTGCTAAATTTTCAAAACATGTTTAGAAGATACTTTACAAGATCAATTCTAATTGCTTTACAAATTTGATAAATTCAGTAGTTTACTTTGAGCTAACAGAAAAGTATTCATTTGATCCCCGTAGGTATCGATATGTTCGATACGATATTTTCCTGGTATCGATACTTTCTTTCGCTATTGCTTTGAAGTAAAAGTATCGATGTTTTTATGATATCGTGGAATCCTTACCTGTAAAGCTTTTGGGTCTGATTGGCGCAGCGCATGATCTTCCGAACGATTGTTGAGTGTTCCGTACCAGTCTGACATGTCCTCAATGTAGCATGCTGTGGTTAGCAGTTCATGTCGGTTTTTCTCGGAAGCCACTACGCGTAGCGCAGCAGCAACCGCTCGATTGCAGTATTTTGTTGCGTTAGATACTTTCATTTTGTCGACAGACGAAACAGGAACATCAAACGCCACGTCGGCTGGAGATAACCTATGAGCCATTCTCAATTGATTCCCTGCCTCGAATTCGACCAACTCTTTCAGATGATCCCGATGCACAATATCCGATGAAAGGCCATTTTTATTGACATACCATTTTGGAACGACGAGAAATCTGTTGTTGATCCATCCATGAATTGCATTTTTAAAAACATGGACTGGATCGGGCACGATCTCCAGTTTTCGACTGTTGTCGATGGGATGCTGCAGTTCCAGATCAGACAAGATATTCTGGTTTTTGATGTTCAGCCCCATATCCTTCCACATCTTTTGATTCTCGGAACCGGAGTCAGAGGTAACAAACTGTACTCGCAAGCCAAGCTCTTCCGATTTTTCAATAACGGACAACACTAGCTTCTTGAGTTGCTCTGGAGGAATTGATGCTTTCGTAAACTCGTACGCAACAACTTGCTTCCACCGTTCAGCAACTCGCATCAAAACCAAGCCTTTAGACGCTAAGTCATCAGATGGAGGCAGAGTCGTCTTTCCAACGAACTGTTTAGTGCTTGCACACCACTCTTCTGCTTCGTCGATGCTCATTTCGTCGAGAACCAGTCCACAATCCCGCTCAATTTCTGTCATGCCAGCCACTTTGAATTTCAGCAGTCCAAAAATATCTTCAAGGATACCTAAATTTTTCGAAACCATCAACTAAAACTTTTACAGAACATTAGAATGATTTAATCATACCAGGAGGAAAGTGAACGTCTGCAATTCGACGCAGCAGTGTTCTAGTCGATGGGAGCGGAAAGCCTCTTTTTATTAGCTTGTCGTAGCCACCCTGACATGCAAATCGGATTTGCAGCGAATCCATTATCGTTGCTTCCGACCACTGCTTCACTTGACGAACTTTTCCGGAGAGAAGCTTCAATTGATCGTCGTTGAAAATTTGTTTACAGGCAATATCCAACGAGTTCGAATCTACGACATCCGAATCATCTGTTTTCTTTCGCGCAACCACATTGCCGTAACGACTTCTCCAACGACGAATCGATCTAAAGTAGAAGATGTGATTCAATGAAGCTGAAAGCATTCCATCCAATCGAATATTTAGCAAATTACCTCTTAAGCTTGGTAACTTGCTCTCTCAAACGAAAAATTTCCCCTCGTAGTCGAGACTGTGACATAGCATCTCCTCCTAGCATAGGTACCTGGTCAATGTTTTCCACTATTTCATAATCCGTAAATTCTCCATTTGATGCAGCATATCCTGTTCCACTATGCGCATCACCATAAATTTTCTCAACCACCTCCATTTCCTGCCATTCTTCATCCGGCGGAGTGACGGCAATTGGAATATTCCAAGTTCCATTGGCATTTCTTTTGCCGTTCGAGAAATGAAGCTGCATCAAACTAATCGTTAATTTATGAGGTTTCATTGAATTTCATTGATGCTTACGCTGCAAATTCTGCTGTGGGGCGAAATCTTGAGCAGGAGAATGTCTCACGTGCGTTCCCAATGCAGGCCTTCATCCACTTTCGGCGAACGATTGGATCTCTCGGGAACCGATGAAACTGGAGACCCGGATGTGACACGTCACTGCGACCACAATTTATCGCTTTGCACTTCATTTCGAACCACTGCAAAAGTGAACTTTTGTTCTAGTTGTCACAAACGAAAAAAGTGAAAAAATAGTGACTACTAGCAACACCGCCAAACCAACAACAAACTGCCTGCTTGTAAAATAACTCGACGGAGGCGGTAGTGGTGGTTGTCAAAGCGACCAATAAGAAACGGTCTTTTTTGACAGCTAAATGGTCTTGTTTTTGCACTAACAGCTGGCAGGTCCTGTCCCAGGGTAAAAGCATCGGATGCTAGTGCACGAAAGAAGGCGGTACCAACGAAGGCAATGTGTTACAAATAGCATCAAAGGGGACGAACTTCAATTATTGCGCCACAATAATTAGTTTTAATTATTACACGCAAGACGGATGATTTTCTTAACCGAACCTTTCCTAATTTGCTTGCCACCGCCAGCAACTAATCCGCTATGCATAGCTAGGAACTACAACGCACTCAATGGGCAAGTTGTTGTGCTACTAGGAAAAAAGCACTTCAAAGGATTCAGAACAAAGTTCTGAAAATGATTTTGAAGCTGCCACCCTGGTTCAGTACTATTGAATTACATAGAATTTCAAACGTTGAGACTCTAGAAGAAATGTCCAACAAAATAATTCATAATTTTAGACAAAAATCATTGCAGTCTTCAATTGCAATGATCAATTCTCTCTATAGATAAGAACTAGTTTTAAGAAATCAATAATTATTCTTACACGCAGGCAAAAGGAACCCTGTTAAAAATACTGAATAAACAAAGTAAAAATAATATTAACACAATTAGATATAAATGATAGCATATAAGGTTGAAATGTTAAATACTTAGCAGGATCACCTAGGTTAATATATGAATGTAAAATATTGTAAAATTTGGAATAAATAAAAAGGTTAAAAAAAAAAAAAACAACGAACTCAACCACATGGTCGGTCTGAAGTGACGCAGTTCGGCTCGAATTCCGTTCGTTGGTTGTTCAACCTTCTTTGTCATTTACTACGGGACCCGACGTTTAATGAATGCTATGTTCAGCCGGGGCGCGGTAATTGAAATTAATTTCAAACATCACAAGAGAAAATTTCAACCAAATAAACTCTTTGGTTGGCAAACTAATTTGGTCGTCCTGAAAAGGACGGATTTAGTTGACGGGGGAGAAACAGTTCGCGATTGAACTTGGACGTTCTTTCTTGGTTCATCTCCTCTTCATTGCGGGTGGTCATCTGCAGGTGACGTGGGATGATTGATTCGTGTCTCGTTGTCACGGGCGGCTTTTTCCCGCCAACTAGCAGGCTTCAGCAGCCATCTTTCTCGCAGCGAAGTTGACGGGAGCATCGGCAACAACAGCCAACTGCACCAACGCCTCTCTGGGCAGCGGCTGCTCGTCCAACTGCAGATCCTACTCTGCACAGCTCCACGACCGCCGGAAAACTAAATCAAAATGCGAAGGTGTACCCCTTATATAACATTCATGGCTGCCTAGGAGACGTTCCTTACTTAAATATGAAGTCTGTGCGCGGAATGTACTGTGTACTTGGTAGATTTACTATGAAAAATCGATATTATAAGACATCACTTCATATTTGCGTTAATTTTATTAGTTGCATGTTAAAAATCAATAGTTTGAAATATTTAAATCGAAGCGTAGAAAATGTTCCGATCGATTGGTGCAAACATTTTGGAAATCAATCGTGTAATGACTTAGTTATTAACGTTCAAAACCTATATATTTTTCGTGACGCTCCAAATTTTCGCAAATCGAACGTGTACCCCAGTATTGAAAACACAGACGTAGTCCTACGTCAAAAAACATCTTGTTCGATTCGGTTTGCCGACAGATTTCATCCCGCTGCAAGAAAATATTTAATGACAGAAACTCGACTTAGTAGTTAAATAGCGGTAAATCATTTATTTTCCCCGATCTAACGGGTGAGTCAGAAGAAGCTGGATTAAATGAAAAAAAAACAATGAAAGAAACAATACGTTTTTGGATATTAGGTTTTATTTCATTTTAACGTAACGTTAAGTACAATATTTTTTTAGAGCGAAGTTCAGACAGCTAGTGGTCCCTATTCCTCAGTTTTCCGTAAAATTCTCTTTACACCTCTTACCAGGACCTGCATGACATTGAGATCTACCTTTTCTGTTATGGTACTTGCCATCCATTCTCATACACACGCTGATTCAGAATTGACCAAAATGATTCGTTTCGTTGAGCTTGTTTGGGGGATTTTGGGGATTGTCCTTCTTTTCAATAAATTCTATGTTTCATGAGTTCAACTAGACAATGGTATATTTCGCACAAATGGCATGGCATGACGCAAGGTTAGGACAGAACACAATTTCAAAAATCAACCAGTTTTGGCAGACATTTTATGGTTCATACGTCTGAAGAAACAATAAATCTTTTACTTGTCTGACTCCAGGTTCAGAACTGGCTCCCATACTCGTGTTTTGAGTAAAAATTTAAATGTTCGTGCATATCTAACCTTATCAGGAGTTAAAGTTTTTTTGTCGGTATAAAACCCTCTATAGGCTGCATCAGTACTGTTGGGAAAAAAAAAAAGTTGAATACTTTTCGTCATCCATCACAACAACGACTTCAAGCTTGAAATACTTCCATCCAAGCTTACAATAATTACCAGGAATCTCCTGTAGCTGTTTTTCGGTGTTTTTCGGCTTCTTAATAGCCCTCGAAAAGCGTCTCATACCTTCTGGCTCCGGTACTATAACGATTTTTGACTGAGACGTGTTGAATTTTTTGGCCAGTTTTCTCAAACTTACGCCTTATTTGTCATTCGCGGCCATTTTAATTTTATTTCGTGTCGGTTTGTTTATGACAACCTTCTAACAGTGTTTTTTTTCTTGTTATCAACTGCTTCTCCTTTCTGGAACTCGTGCGCATACTGTACAAAGGGCTTATGCAATTCCCCTCTAGTATAAAGTGTTTCACCACTTCTGATTTGGTACGCACGTTTTCGGAGATAGCTCTGTTCACTCCCTTTTATCTTGAAAAACTAAACACAAATGTCTAATTTTGAGAGTTGAAAGATAGGTAAACAAAACGATGCACAACTGGTTGTCTCTTTCTAGCATGCATGAACCTAACAACGTTCCTAATTCAGTCCAGCAACTTCTGATTTGCGCATAAGTTTACGAAGCGGTTATCTCGAGGAATTTGCCTTAACTCAACATAAACATTATAAGCTTTAAAAATTACTTGTAGAGCTAGTGGCATCAACGTACAATACAATTCATGATTTTTATACTGATAGGGGGTAATATAATTGACGATGTGTTGATAACCCGTTGTCGATCCGCTTTCACGAAAACTCATATTTTCATTAGCATACACTGATGGAAAAAACATATCGAATTGCATAAAATTTGCCTTATGAAACTGTATGTGCCCACTGTATTTTGATTCCATACGGCCCTTATGAAATCTCAGGTTTTCTCTGTTAACCGTTATGATTTTCTCGAGTGATTTTCCGATGATTTTCTCGAGTCATTCTTATCAGTTCTATAAACCGCCTTATGAATTACATGACTGTTGTTTGTGTGTAATAAGCATAGGGCATATGTATAGAATAGTAAAAAGCGCGCATAATTATTGTTATTATTGTTTTGTTTGCTCTTGATGAATTCGGATTCATCATGATCCCGATATCTCCGAGCTGATATACTTTCTTCGAACGCGGAAAGTAAAACATGATGAAGCAAATCAACTACTGGAAACCATAAATTAGGTAAAGATTGTATCGCGTGGGAATTTATACGCGCATCTTGAGGAGCAATATTTTTCATGATGATCCAAAATAGTAGTCTCGTCATAAAACTCTTCATAAATAAACAGAAATTGTAATGCGGGCGTAGATGACTGGCATTGGCTTTTTTTCAGTAACCTAAAATTTATTATTGGTAAAGTGAAAATTTCAGTAGAGTTCAATAAAAAATGCAAAAAATACACATACTTCAGCAATAATTAGTATAACCAATGCATATGAGTTCCATTGCACTAACAAATTTCATAATGTTATATAATGAAACTTATATATTTGCCATAAGCGAACCATTAGAAGAGGTTGTGACAACAGTCGTAGCATTTTATAAGGTAATGTTATGAGATTCAAACTGTTTCCTTGTGTCCAATTTTCATAAGGTTATTTAATGAACAATAAAAAGTTTTTTGCACCAGTGTAGTTTATCCACCTACAACGCTGATAAATTAATGATCTTACATTAATGTCACAGTGAATTGAAATGTTCGTTACATGTGAGTGTTGCCAACTACTGTACCCAGCTGCTCAGTTTACCATCCATTACGAGATACTCAACAGATGGCTATAGTGTTTTCGGAACGATGTTCTCTACTGCGGGATGTTTAATGTCTATTTGTCTGTGGATTATCCCTAAAACCAGTTTATTTCGAAACGGACTCAGAAAATACATACCATTTCAACCAACTGCCCCCATCGTGATAGAAGCAAAATGGTTATCACGTACTACATCACTCCGCCTCGTTAGTCCCGCTCATTTTCACTGTTCCGGAAAACAACAGGAAGGCACGGATAAGCTGCACCGCGCCCGAGCTGCAACAAATGACCTAGTCACGGATCCTGTTTCATATTTATATGATTTTCGTGTCCTACCAGAATTTGGAACGTGTAGTTTGGAGTTTTGCGGCACACCAGATTAGCGAGCCAATTCGAATGCCAGAAACCACTACCCGAGATCAGGGAACGATAATATGTGAGTGCGAGCTCAGTAGCTATAGCCTCTTTTGTTCATGTGTGTGCCATGTTGACCGGATGATGTTGATAATGGTGATATGGATGACCTATTTGTTTACCAACGTAGGTTAGGGTCGCTATACTTGAGTTGATAAGTTCACGAGCAATTTATCAGCAAAATAATCAATGAGCGTTCTATTTCTGACATTTATGTTTATGTTTAAAGCCTACCCAAGTAACCACAAGCATTATATCATAACACTAACTCGACCGAGTATGAGCAAAACTAATGCTATATCACATTTTTTCAACAACTCCCATGTGATGCAACGTTACAACATCTAACGATGCATTACTATATTTCAATAAAACAACCTAACAATATACTATGTATTTTTTTGAATCTTGTGCTAAGGTACGCTCGAAAGACGCGACGCGAGACAGGATACAACACTTATTGTTCTTCAAAAAACGTAAAACGGGTTAAGATTTACCTTTTTAGTAGACCAGTTTCGGGTTACGTTGAAGCAATACTGCTAAAAGTATTCGTATTGTGTTACAATACAAGTGGAGTAAAAACAATATTCTACTGGGATTCCAGTTTCGTCCAATGGAAGAGAGTGGATATTATTGGAGCATTGTCTTCATTCATCAGAAGGTGGTTGGAAGTGGCGATGTATATAGATTTCCATGCGTTCAATTGTGCGGTCTTCCTAACGTTTTTTACTAATTTCAATAACTAAAAATCGCATAGATATTGTTTTATGCATTAAACTAATTCGCAATGCCGCTACTCTGTTGACAATAAGGCTTAGTGACGTTTAACGCACGCACACTACATCGCAATTTAGATCAAAGGAGTGCAAGTAAGAAGGAAAATCATTTCGAGGAAAACAAACCATAATTCCTCGTATTCTTGTGTAAAATAGATATAAAAACAAGTGAACTATAATTTGTTATAAGCTTTCAATTTGCCATTTATTCAAAACAAATAGTGAACAACTTTACTTCAAATGCCATTCAGTAAGTGGCAATTTCAATAGTACATCGGAATAAAAAATCAATCTCCATTTCAAACAAAAAGTTATGTCCTTCTGAATCCACATTTTATCGCAGATCATATCGAAACAATAGAGAAGAGCAATAATTAAACATCTCAATGTCAATCTCAAACATATCCCGCCTCTTCCTGGCTGCCAGCATTCAGAGCATCTTAATAATATCGAAACGCTGATTAGAATTTCTGAGGCATTGTTTCAGAAGCTTGTCACATTAATCCATGGTAAAATGCTCATCCGTACAACGCACAATCTTGTAAAGGAGGTTGATATAGGCATTTTTCGTATTTGGAAAATGACATTTTTTTCACCAGCTTCGTCCAACGTTTTAATAATGTCCAGACAACAAGGGCGAAAAGAAACATTCAACAGTCAACAATTTTGAGGCAAACTGCTCCCGATTTGTCTTTAAACCGGTGTTTGCAGTGAATTTGCTCCATCGAGCGGATGACATTTTCGATCTAGCAAACGTGTTTGCATCGCTTCTCATATACTTCCAACTCTGCAAGACTTTTGACAGTAATTAGTGTCATCTCGAAGGAATGTCCAGCTTCGTCTTCTGTTTGCTTTTTCTTCGATGATACACCATCAAATAAGAGAATCAATTTTCGCGTTTGCTTCCGCTAGAAGAAGCACACATTTTTCGTGTCCTCTTCCCAAGTCGCAATCTTGTTCTCTATATTTTCTAATTTATTCAGTATCTCGATGTTTGATGCTGTCCGAGAGTGAGATTAGGTGCAAAAACTGCTGGTACTGTTTGCTGTAGAAACATCTGTGAAGTTCATCTTTGGTTTTTGTAGAACACTTTCACCTGTAGAAACAATTGAATTTTGCTGCCCGTTGGAGCCTGAATCATCATCTACATGGACTTTACAGCAGCTGTTGATTCTTAAAATATCAGCAAACAATTTTGCTGCATTGAGCGAAGCCACTGCCTTTTCGTCGACATTATTTGTCTTCAGAGGGTCCCTCCATTGAACAATCTTCATTTGCAGTTTCCACACGACGTGTTTGTTTTCGACCGTTCTTGCAGACAGTTTCGCTTTCTTGGGTCGAACCACGGCCTTTTTGCTGATTTTTGAGTGCCACTGCATTGCTGGAAATAGAGAAAGTTATTTCTTTTTGTGTAATTCAGAGCAAGAATGCTAACATAATTACTTGTTTGAATTGTTTTCGCAACGATAAACACTCTTGATCGACAACATAAACAGAAACCCCGGCAAAAACAACGTAGAAACAAATGACAGTTGTGACCGATGCGTGCGTAAGGAGTATTGCATAACTTCTTCAATATTGAAGATTTGCGGCGATACAAAAATATTTTCAGAGAGAAACGATTATTGATTACTAGTAAATGGCGCAGCCACATACTGCCCGTTTTTTTTAATACGAAACCATATGTGTTAGAGGGAGTATGTTTCCTTTATATTTTGCACTTTTCATATGAATTTCTATTCCCTTTGATAGCCCTTGATAGCGTAATCACAACCGGTATTCATCATTCAATCGTCAGATATCTGGGTTCATATCCTGATACAGGTACAAGAAAATTGTGCATAGTAATCTTCCTCACCTAGAGGCATATAAAAATATGAAATTGAGAAACAGTCATAAAAAAAAACACCGATAATAAAACAATTCTCGAGTAATTCATGATTAGGGCCTAGCAGCCATTTGAAAACAATGACTTTAAAAGTTGATCTTTCAGGAATCACGAGAATCTCACTATATCCAGCTACTCCATATGGTAGAACTATCATTCTTCTACCAGATGCTGCAATCATTTCACGAGAGCGATTTATAATTCAGGAGAAATCGATCTTTAATGTCATTGTTTACGGGCCCTTAACATGAATTACTTGAGAATTAGGGTGAATACATTTCATGTTACTTTTTTCCAGCTCTATATCTACTTTCCAAAACGCAATGAAACTTTTCATTTGAAACAAATTGTCAATAGGTCGTTAGTAACAATGCAAACAAAAATGATGTTTTTTCACACAATGATAGCTTGGGTACTCCTCAATATGAATTAAACACAACATAATATGAATTGCAGCGAATTGCTGCTATATACTATTTAACAAAATTGGCTTGAGTCACAAACGAACTTTTGTCGCATTCGTCGCTTTGTCAGTTTGACTTACATAAGTGCTTTTCTATGCTCCGCATCGACCTATCCAGCCGCTTCATTTTGGCGTAAGCAACATGACAGGTGATTGTATGTCGAAACAGACTTGACGAATGCGAAATATTATTTTGCGACACGACGTAACGCACCAGGCGGATGTAACGTGAAAACTTTCCGAGCGGCTTATAATGTGGTCGTATTTTCCCTAGATAAGTGAAAAAAAAAATTAGTAAAATTTAGTTTATTGAATCAATCGATTTAAAATTCAACTAAATGGACATCTTTATTGATGTTAAGCTAAGCCTCGCCGAAGTTTGTTGGTTCCTCATGTTTGCTTCAAATATTATGGCTTGGTTCAAAAATAGAAATTGAAACTAGTTTCTAAAACTTGCACATTGATTTTCTTGATGATAGCAATATGT
>JAHHFK020003942.1:0-99847 GCA_024533555.2 Aedes koreicus | reverse complement strand
CTACACCCAAAAGTTGAAAAGGTGGCAAAAAACGGAATTGCAGTTTTTGCAATAATATCTTGAGAAATCTGCAAGATTCAGTAAAGGCACTTTTGCCCATCATGATCCACAAGGGGTTTTATGGTATAAACGAAGTCATGCTAGTGCGTGCAGCTGTTGGCAACACACAGATTCCTCGAAACAAATTTAGCGCTGTGTGTTTAGTGCCTCGACAGTCGAAGCAACCGTTGGTTCAATATGGGTGAGACAATACCACAAAATGCCGCAACGCTATTGGCCACTGTTGTAATTCCGCAATCAAGTGTTCTATTTTTATTTTCACTCGTCATCGCACTCCCATCTCCCTCTCATGAAGTGTGCCCTTCTTGATCACCACGCGAAGCCATGCAAGTGTGTGCGAGCGACATTTGCTTTGTTCCTGTACCACTGAGTGTCTCGACAATCGAAGCAACTGTAGGGCTTTTATTCCATTCACTTCAACTTGTTAAAGTGGCTAAATGGTTACTATCTAGAGCCGCGACGCTAACGGTCACGGTTCGAATCTGGGTAGCGTCTCGGATTTTTGTTTTTTGTCAGCCCGGACTCCAATTTTAGACTCAACAACTAATACACTGCAAAACCCACGCACCCATCGAATTTTTCAAAGCGAATTGATATGATGCTTTTTTGCCCACGACCAATGTTGCATTTTTTCTCCAAGTTACGATCCATTACGAGAAATGAAACAAAATCTTTCGAAATTGCATTACAATCTTGCTTTTTTATTTTGGGTGTAGATGATGATAACTAGATGATATTTCTTCTCTAAAAACTGATAAATAAAAGATAAAAACACTCTTACATATATACAAAAAAATTTCCAAAAAAAACCACCCCATCCCAATCGAGCAAGGACCCCCCAAGGAATTTTGTCTAAAAAAAAAAAAATAATAGTAATACACAAAAAAAGAAAAAAAAAAATAAATTTTTTTATCAAACATGACAGCTAAATTGATGAAAGTTATTGCATGGTGTAGTTGTAATATTAAAACGACATTTTGAAAAAGTTCTACATTACAGTTTGCATTCGAGTTTGATTGCCGATTCGATCAGATTCAGTCGGCTTCTGTAATGCGCACTTTTGTTCGACTCGACAGTGACAAGTGTCCCCATAATCCTTAGGTTTCTTTCCCATACGAACACGAACGCGCCGGGAAGAACATTCTTCAGCGTCTTCATTGTCTGAATCTTCGTCCGCCCAGATGCCGTAAATTTGCTCAAAGCGCTCTTACTCTTCGTCGGCCCTTGCTAAAATTTCATTTATTATCTAGTTTTTTTTCTGACGTTTCGTTGTACAAACAAAGTATCGCCGTGTTACCAGAAAAATCTTTGCATTTTAAGGTGAAACCTCGTTTACAGAGTTGCCAAAACGCCTCATATTTGTTCCACATGATTATATTCACCATAAAATGTGGAACAAATTGGAGCTTTCGAAAATTTGTAACAAAATGAGGAGTGCATTTAAATAAAAGTTATTAACGCTCACGTTATAATTTTTTTTTTTTTTAAAAAAAAAAAAAAAAAAAAAAAATCACCCAAACGCAAAAATGTGTTTTCCCCGTTTTTTGTATTTTTCCCCTCAAACCCCCAAATTACTTAAATTTAAATTTTTGAAAAATTTCCAAAAAAAAATTCCCCGCGAGAAAAGTGAAAGTTTTCGTCCCAGCTTGTTTCAGTTGCAAGTACGACCGAAAAGAAAAGCAGAGTATATTTTTGTATATTTCCTCAATTTTGGCTTTTTTGGGCTTTTCATGCGATTGATATTTTGATAGTAAATAAAAAATTCAGTCGTATTCTGTTTACATATAGAAATGTTTAGAAGTGCGTCGATTGATAATAAAATTTAATGATTTACCTCTGGTTAGAGTACGTCATTAATTTCTGCTTCTTTCTCATCGAAAGGAGATATTGCTAATACGGGTAGTAAAATTTGTTATTGCTGTCCCTTCTCCGCTGCAGCAATTGTATTCGCTGGTTGTTCAGATATCGTTGATAGGACTGCAGGTTCTCTGATGCGGTCTGCTGCAACATTCCGTGTTCTTCGAGTACTTCCAAAAAGATTCTCCGAAGTTCGTCTGTTGAGGATGGTAGTCCTTTGGCTGCCAAATGTATTTTATCGCTAGTTTATGACATCTTTTCGTGGCAAAACGATGTCACCTATTTAATAGCATTGTTTAAATTAAGTAATTATTGGTAGATCATATCGCAAACTAATGATGATTTCTTATTTTTCTGCTTTCTTTTCCTACGGGCAACCTTCTGCTGTATGCAATAAAGAATGAATGATTGATTCTACAGTAGTAGCGCACCGCCATCGGGCTTAGAGTCAAATAGTACTGATACAAACGGTACCTCAATCAAATAACAATTCGCGCTGAGACGCACTACAATACCAATCACACGCAAAAACAAATGTGCCTATTCTACGCGCCGCTTGGATCGAATCTAGAATAGAATCTAGAGAAGTGACAATTGGCTGATCGGCAAACCACAACTTTGATCCATTTGATTTGCACGGAGAGTCACCTAACCCTAAGTGATAATTTCCACTTCGTAAGTGAGAACAAGACGTCCAAATCCACGGCGCGTATAGTAAGCATAAATGTCGAAAAACGATTTAACTTAAAAGATCACAACCAAGGTTTAACGCAACAAAAAACTTGACAGCGCACGAAAACACAACCGTCCGAGGGCATTGCTTACTGCGATCGATTTGGTTCGAACAAATATATTGTTCATCAGTTTAGGGAAAAACGATTGCTTCGCATCTGCAACGAAAATGACAAGTCCGGAATAAAATAAATATTCTCAATTGCCATAATGCGCCCATGTCCAATTGCAGCGACTATGGCAGACAAAGTTTCCGAATGCAATTCATGAATTAGGTTATAAATTATAATGAAGTGTTCTCGATTCGCACCGCCCGTTTCCTAAAGGGTGATACGGTCAAAATTTGGTCAAGGGAAAACGCGTGTAAATCGGTGAAATCGTTTATTTAAAAAATCAAATTAAATTTCTTTTTCAAGTTCAATTAGTATAAAATTCAGGAAAAATATTCAGTTAGGCTTCCGCTTTTCCAAATCCGAATTGCCGGGCCTTACGCTTGACCCCTGCCATCAGATTTTGTACAGCCACCTTGTCCACCTTCTTCGCCGCAGAAAGCCAGTTTGCCTTGAACTGCTGCTCGTCCTTAGCAGTTTGTTTGGTCTTCTTTAGGTTCCGCTTGACAATAGCCCAGTATTTCTCAATTGGGCGGAGCTCTGGCGTGTTGGGAGGGTTCTTGTCCTTGGGAACCACCTGCACGTTGTTGGCGGCGTACCACTCCATGGCCTTTTTACCGTAATGGCAAGATGCCAAATCCGGCCAAAACAGTACGGAACAACCGTGTTTCTTCAGGAAAGGCAGCAGACGTTTATTCAAACACTCTTTCACGTAAATTTCTTGGTTGACAGTCCCGGAAGCTATGAAAATGCTGCTTTTCAAGCCACAGGTACAGATGGCTTGCCAAACCAGATATTTCTTTGCGAACTTTGACAGTTTCGTGTGCTTGAAAATATCTGCTACCTTTCCCCTTCCTTTTGCCGTATAAAACTCCTGTCCCGGAAGCTGCTTGTAGTCGGCTTTGACGTAGGTTTCGTCGTCCATTACCACGCAGTCAAACTTCGTCAGCATCGTCGTGTACAGCCTCCGGGATCGCGCTTTGGCCGTCGTATTTTGTTTATTATCGCGATTTGGAGTCACTACCTTCTTGTAAGTCGATAGTCCGGCTCGTTTTTTGGCTCGATGCACGGTTGTAGACGATACACCCAGCTTATTTGCGGCATCTCGGAGAGATAGGTTAGGGTTTCGCTTGAAACTACCGGCAACTCTCTTTGTCGTCTCAGCGGCTTCCGGTTTTCGATTTCCCCCCGATCCAGATTTCCTGGCTGTCGACAAACGTTCCCCAAACACTTTAATTACATTTGTAACGGTTGATTTGGCAACTTTTAGCGATTTTGCCAACTTTGCGTGCGAGTAGCTCGGATTTTCGCGATGCGCGAGCAAAATTTTGATACGCTGCTCTTCTTGCTTGGACGGCATTTTGACAATTGAAGAGTGAATTCCAAAATCAAAATAGGAGCAACATTCTACACACACACACCTTCAAAATGAGGGGTGTTCAGGTGTTTTAAATGCAAAATTGAAAGAAATACGTCAAGTTGATATTGACCAAATTTTGACCGTATCGCCCTTTAATTCACGTCAACGGCAGCCGACGACGACGGTGCGTTTGCAAGGGACATTCCCTCCGGAACTATTTATGTGAATCAGCAGCTGTAGGTGCTTTTCTCTTCAGGCAGCTTTCTCCCGGCCAAAGCCAAAGAAGTCAAACGCCAACCGGCTAAAATTTGTACCAGAACAAAGAAGAAAAGTTCCCACGAAATCAAGAAGTCCTCGCCCACCAGAGTGTGGGCTTGAATATGCATAAAATGTATCACTTTGCTATAGCTTTACAAAACAACAGAAGCGCAAAGACCGCTGCTCTGCTGCCGTATGCAGAAACACATTCTTCCTGGACGTGTGTTAAAATCCTCCAACCAGCCACCCACCGTCGTCCTGATCCGGGCGCTCTGCAATGCAATCGCGTTGCGTCTCCCAAAATGGTCTGTTCCAACACTTTTCCACACACGAGTCAACCCGTTTTGTGCGTTTCTGGGGTTGGATTTTTTCTATTTCGTTTGCCAGTGGGAAAGTTTGCTGCAGCAGTTCCGTGCTCAGGCTGGAGAAAAAGAAGAAATGAAAAAAAACCGCACGGACTACACCCGTTTCTATGTGTTGTACCAATATGTGTCTGCCCGTAATGGTCGTCCTCGGGAAGGCAAAATCAACTTGCAAGACGAACAAGAACTGCTGCGGAACTTGAAGTTGAAATTGTTTTAAAACAAAATTCTATTAATGTGGATATATGGCATGAATGCAGAATAAGGCGCGCTGCTTCCCACAGCTAGAGAAAACGACTGCGACGCCACCGACGACGACGACGACAATACAGAGTAGATAATTTATCCTACTTTCTGCCTCGCATTCACATACGGTTTTCCCTCATATGGATGATGCAAGATAGATACACTGTACTCCGGCAGCTAAACTGAAACAATGTTGGAAATATTATGGTGCGAGCCGATTTTCCGCCTTTCCGGCCGAGTTTCAACCAAAACCAGCACGGGGGAAGGCGATGGGAAATCTCCTATCCGCCGGAGGATGGTTTTAATTGAGAACGGAATTCCTCCTCGGACAAACTCGGTGTGGTGAGTTAGTGCTTGTGTCCTTGCAGCGATTTGCTCGAGGATTTCGGAGCAAAGCATGGCAGTTTGCTGAATTGAATTTATAGTTTTAATCCAGATAAGAATACATCATTTTGTGTCACAGTCTTAGCAGTTCCGCCTTCGGCATGGGCATTTTCATCGATTCCTTCTACGCTCATTATGATGAGGTTTCAGTGCTAGGGTTTAATAGGGTGCTTGGCAGTCAGAAAGTGTGATTTATTTTCACCTAGGTATTTGACTAAACAAAGTTTAAACAAACATTCTTATCGGCATCAGGCAGGAGTTCACTTTTTGAAGCTCCGGGAAAACTTGTGAGATGTTCCCAAATTCTTTTTCTACTTTTTAAGCCAACTCCTTCACTTTTCGATAGCATAGCACAAGAAGACAGAAGAAGACATTAACACCGTCGTGAACTCGAGGTTGGACAGTCTGAATTATTGAGTATAGAGCGAATTACAACGGACAACTTAACCTAACACCTTCCAGTGGACCAGTACGAACATTTTCGTTTAGCGAAAAGATCCACAGGCTGGAGCGAGAATCGAACCCTCATTTCATGGCCATCACCTGAACCACGAAGCCCACAAAGATGGTATAAGATGGCAGAATGTTCATGTGGTACGGGTGGTCAAGTTAGGTTAGGTCACCATGTATTACGACCTCCAAAAGGAGGCTCTTCTTCATCCGATACAGTTAGATAGTATCTTGTGATTAACTACTATCTCTTAGACAAACGTGTGACTCCTTTGAATGACCAGTCTGACCTGGACACCTATTTGCAACTGCTGATGATGACGGCTGTTAATTTGAAACATTCTTAAGAGAGATACAGACATCTCTTCAACCCCCCCGTAAACACCACAGGTTAATATATGTCAATAAGGAGGATAAGCTATAAATTACACCGGCCGACATTTCTGGCAACTGTTACTTGAAAAAAATATTTACAAATGGTGGTATTGCGCTGCACTTGACGGGTACGAAAAAAGAGAGCGTCGCGAAAAGTGGTCAGATTACGAACGTAAATAACTCATTCGTTTCTCGAAAGATTTTCAATTCGACTCTGACTTTATCGAAGTTTTCATGAAACGATGAAACTTATGTCCTGGCTGATTTCAAGCAGCTTCCAGGGCTGATTTTCTATTGTTCTATGGCCACAAATGCTACAGCTGAGCATTCCAGGACGAAGAAGGCATCGAAATTTTCCAAAAAGGCCTTGTTTGGCTAGCAATATACACGTGTGGCAGAAAGAGTAAATCTTTCGAACCTACCGGCACAATAAACAAGGAGATTCACGATGTGATGGAGTTTAACCTTGCCACATCATGGTTGGCCGTTCCTGAAGATGTAGGTGGAAGAAGAAGAAGGTGGAAAAATTTGCCAAAAAGTTTTTGGTTTGGCAGAGATGAGCCAGCCATCAGTGCAAGTAAAAATCAATTCATCTGCTCTCAAATGATCTGAAAATGAAGACAACCTTAACGGACAGACCAACTACCTTCGTGAATTTGAATTTTGAAATGACAGTATTCTCTTGACCAGAGCAACCGCTGAGTTTTGAAGTCAATATTTTCTTTTTTTTTTAATTTTGATTCGGTGTGCAGGCTAAGTTTGTAAATTAACCCGGCGACGGCCGGGTTGATGTGGACGAGTGCCGACGGCAGCAGCTGCGGGTCCAGCAGGACTTGGCCATCTAGGACATCGAGGAGAGCTGGTTTGCAAAGCAACAAATAATTTATTTCTACCATATTTTTAAGACAATATCTAATATCCTGTTTTATTTTATTTTGTCTATTTTGTTTGGTTTTGTTTTTCGTTATGCTTGTCTCTTTTCAGTCACATTGAAGCGGCCCATTGCTTTTGGCAGAAAGTGCTGCATACTTTCAGCGTATCGTTAACCTAAACGAACCCTGCTACTAACCTTTCCCCAACTATCCAAAATCCCAGTGATTTTTCGTGGAACTGCAGAGGATTTCTCGGCTTCCTTCAAAGCGAGTATCACGTGAACACGTTCCTTCTCATTCCCTACTTGACTAGCATTCGGGCACGGCCGGCACCGGTATTGCTTTATAATGGGTCACCAGTTTTTACACATTGAGGATGTATGTTAGTCCCAAACATCATCATTTGGTTCTTTGTGTAAATAAAGCTGATCTGGCAATAAGGGAATTGCATCCATGGGCGGTCAATCATGCCCATGCTCAAGGTTCGTTGATGATGTCTACCTGCAGACCGCAAGCAAAGCTTTTCGACCACCACCACCAAACCAGCGCAAACCCTGCGGTTGATGACGAATAATCTTTTCCTTCCCACAGCCTGTAAGGCCAGTATCCAGACCAGCTCATGGACAATAATTTCAACGGGGTGCACGACGAGACGCGGAACACGACGGAGGCACCATTCCACGAGACTTGCCAGCCTGCCACCAGTCAGTCACCACTCTGTGCACTCAATCTTTCACTTTTTTCGACCTGATTTTTCACTCACTGGAAACCTACTTTTTCACGATCGAACACTTGATGCACGATCTGATGTGAATGGTGAAGAATTTAGCACAATTTTCTACGATTTTTGAACGATTTTAGCCAATACACACGGTTAAGAACTGGATCGGCATGTGCCAAAATTTGAAAAGGCGGTAAAATTTACCTAATGAATTATCGAAATAAATGGGAGAAATTTTCTTAACCAACCAAGGAATGGAATATATAAAAATAAATAGCTAATGATCATTTTTTTCGAACAGAATATTAAAACATACGGACAAATAAAACAATAAATACGTTGGCAATAAAACAATAAATACGTTGGCAAACCATAAGTAATAGCGTTGCTAACAATTGCTGCCATTTCGTGGATTTGGATGGTTATCCGATAACCTAAGAGAATCGCGACGAACAAATAATGCGCTCGTAGTCGACCAGACTAACAAATAAATGACAATCGTCAACAACGCCGACGTGTGCTACTACGATTTTCAACCAAAATTAAGTTGAAAATGCTCAACCGTTTACAATAGTTAATGAATATCTAGTTTTATGCGTGGTTTTATCAAATGAGTCTTGAGAACTTCTTCAAATGTACCTTAAAATTGAATTTATTACTTGGGCATCCAGATGGATTTTTGACAATATAGATCGGAGGTTTATTTTTCGTGTATGGAAGTATAAAACCTGTCACTGCGTCTCTAGAAACATGATCCAGTTTCCGGAATCTGTGATATTCCATATGGCCATCTGCGAAAACAGTTAATCGATTTTAATCAATGGAAAACCTTTATTTGAGAGTGAACTATTCTTCGTTTTGACATGCTTATGCTTGAAAAAGCACCGTTAATTAACGTAAAAATATTCGTTCGAAAATTTAATTCCTCCAAAATCAAACGGGAATTGAAGTTAAAAATTGAGTTACCAAACTGCAAAACATGTGATTTTCTAGAGGTGTTTTTTTTTGTTCTTAAAAACATAAGCCTTTTCAAAAATGTACTCCATTGAATGCAGTTTTGATTCGGGAGCTATGAGGTGATAGCTCTATTGCAGATACAGCAACCTATTCCAGAATGTTTGGAGTGTCACATCCTTTCCGAGAATACTTTCACATACAATGAGCCCGCATGTAAATATTAAGGATATCATTTGGATAAGGATATTTTAACCGCATCGAGATTTGCAAAACTGAAAGTTTCCAAACCAGGCACGTATTAAGTATTAATTGAAAATTGTTTATTTCCTTAGTACATTGATAATCAGATAGATCTCACCATATTTTAGCTTGTTCAGTTGTGAATAGGATACTTTTCGATGATAATTCGCAGTTAATTGCACGGGTTCGTAACGATAGAAATGCTATCTTAAAATAAATCTAACGTTAGGTAAGGTATACACTAAACAGTTCTCACTTTTCGTTCACTGCTCTGTTCTACTTTTTCACATTTTTCATCCCACACTTTGCATACAATCAAAATCTCTCGCTATGGGGCGACTGCTAAATGAGTTTTGAAACTGCGTCAAAGTAGATCAGCAATTATAATCATCGAATCAGTCGCGGAAACAAAACCAACGGAGGACGACGGGCTAGCTTGGTAAAAGATTGTGTGCTTGTTCGGATGCTGCCTTTCAAAATAGCCCTCCGCTCAATTTCAACTGCCTCTAATCATTTATAACAGCCTGCCGTACTGTAACGAAACTATCAATACTTTCTCTTCATATCTTTGGTTCTAGCAGAAATTACTGTCCCTTTCTAGGGTGTCATGTTGATAAGAAGATACTTCCTTGAAAACATTATAATTAATTACGTACTTCACGCTTGGAGTAATAAAAACACAATTATGTAGTAGACAATTTGACGTCAAAATCACGAGCTCGGAAACTATATTGCGATTATTTGTTATGTCTTTTAAACAACTTCCAGGACAGGCTTTTCTATATAGCTATGACCATAAATGCAACACCTGAATATTTCAGGATAAAAAATGCTGTCAAAATTTCCTAAAATATACCTTGTTTACCAATCAAAGGAAAATCTTGCATCACCAATAGCACAATTAAAAAGGAAATTCACCGATTTGGGATCGTGTCACTATGCTGAAACCATGATAGTTAACATCTTATCAAAACCTGCAGATCCCAATAGTCCTGAGTTACGCTCAATCAAAAGATATTGGGCTGTGATGAAGCGGGCGCTTTCCGGCGAAAAGAAGGAGATTAAAAACGCCAAACATTTTCGAAACATCTGGTCCAGAGCTGCCAGCAAGGAAACTAAGGAGTCTGTAAAAAAAACTCTTATAGGTGGAGTTAAGCACAAAGTTTGAGATTTTTAAATGAATGCAGAATAACGATGTTTTGATCGTGTGAATTTGTAAATCATATCCCATCACACTCATTAAATAAATAGTTACATTAGAAATTATTGCGGATCTGGAGCAGAACTATTTACGCAATAGCAATGAATGAAAACGACAATTGATTATTGCATGAATCATCTCTTTATACCAAGTGACGATAATGGCTTTCGCATTTTTTTTCCGGACAGAGGACCTTAACATTTTACCAGAAGCAAATCCGTAAAGGTCAAGTCTCGCCAAAGGTGGATGAACTCGATAAGCAGCCTCTTGGCTCGACTGCAGTATCCAAATCTCACCTCTCGATTGAACTCGCTTCGGCAGAAGAGTGAAAGACATATACCACCTTTTCCCCCTTTACTCCCCTTCAGCTTGGCATCATGGAACGGATAGCAAACGGCAAGTAGTCGTCCACGACGAACGAGAAGAGGAAATCCAAACTTATTGACATAATGAAGGTGTTAGTTTCGGCTTTCAGCATTAGTGAAGTAATACGACATTTGCATGCCCCGTCATAAAATTCTGATGGGAAAATCCTTTTAACGCACCATCACCATCGGGCGGCGCCACGAGCAGGAGCGTAGAATCGACAAGGAGATGGTCGTCGCCCGAGGGCCACCAGCAACCGGTGAGGTTGAGTAGGTAGTGGCAGCGCAGAAAATTTGCATATGAAAAAGGTTTGGCCTCAGATTTTGTGTTTGGCCCTTCGGCTGTCAACTCGTTACGGACGCTTTGAGGCGGGTTGTAGAACTGAGAGACGACGTCGACGTGACGAACGTGAGGAAGGATTAAAGAATTTCCAGCATGGGAAAACTCTTGATGAAAATCTAGCGTAGGCAGGGGGAATAAGTGCGTGTATCGATAGATCAAAGAAGCGGCCGGCTCCTCCTCTTGTTTCTAATGCTCGCCATTGGAGTGAAGTGCTTTTCGCTTATCACTCCAGTGGGATCTAATGATGGTGTGATTGAAGTGAAATGAGACGACACTTGATTGGATTCCAGCGACCCGTCGTCAGCCAATTTCCCGAGTGAGGAAGTGTTTTAGTTGCGATGCGTTGATGGAAGATTTCAGCTACCAATTTCAACTCCAGCGCATTCAAGAATTTATGAATTTTGATGCATATTCCAAACAAAACTCTAACTACACATATGCATCCACTCTCAATGGATCGTTCGTATTCACACGATCTAACGTTTAACCTTCGGATCTATGTAGGATGCTTTTCCCAATTTCACACAATGGTGCCTCCTTCCACGTACTGTGGCTTCCGGAAAATTGGCTCCGGTAAGTCTCGCGAGACGATGCTCGCTCGCTCAACAAAGGACTGCCTCGTTTGCTAGGGAACTCTGTTAGGATTTTTAATATAACACACATTATTTATTATTTTCATACTTTTGCTGATAGTAAATTGATAACGGATGAAATTTTCGTTTCTTCCATCATCAAAGAGCGCTGCAACGGCAACGAACGTCGTGTGTGCGACGGCAGGCGCTCTTCGGGTGTGTGCATGGTGAAAATACGTTGAAAGTAGCGCGATACAGCATAAAAATGTGCTGTGATATTAAATGTATAAAATAGAAGAAAAAAAAATACGTATTCATCTTGTCCCCTTCCCGCCTGATGCAAACGGAAGATATTCTATGGCAATTGTAGCGCTGGCTGGCTGGCTGGTTGGTTGGTTGGTTTGGAAGGAAGGCAAAATAGCATCACGCGCAGTGGGATCGTTATGGCGGAAGCAGTTTGCCAATACACACACGGACACACACACACAAACCCAATGCACATGCTTATGAGGAGGTGTATTTTTGGAACAACGACGCGCTACTGTTGGTGCAGCACAGTGGCAGGGGCACGGAAAAAAATCCATTGCCGGATTCATTAATAAAAATTCATGAAATCATAAAATGTGTCACTTCATGACATTATGACTATGCTTCATGATATCATGACGGAAACCACAATTATCATGAATAATAACATCTGCTCGCATGAACATGAGTCATGATCACCACAAGCGTTATTATAAATCAATTCCCGTTTAGATGAATCCAATTCGGAATAAAATATCATAGCGCTGAGTCATGGTATCATGACCCTCATTCATGTTTCATAACTGAAATACCAAATACCATGAACCGAAACAAACGCATCTATGAACTCGATTCATGGTCGCTCTATAAGCGTAACACAAAAGCTGTCAAAAAATTTCATCAATTCAATCAAAGCGTGCCTATCGGTCGGCGGTGATTTTCAGGTAAGGTTTGAAAAACCTGAAAATGTTTGAAAAAAAAAAACTAATTCGTACTTATTTATAGTGTACAAACAGCACAGCTAACCGAGTTGTTGCAGCAGCAACAGACAGAACACAGCAGCAGCAGCCATGAGGCTCTGGAACTGGAGTTGGAGGTCATGCTCTCAAGAGCTGGGTTGGAGAATTACGCTACCATGATCGTAAGCGACCATGGAATTGAATCGGCAAGGGAGTTCAGCATGCTACACGACACCGATATTAAGCTGTTCTGTCGTGTAGCTCGCGACAGGATTCTATTCCGCAAACTACTTGCGAACTTGGTAAGAATTTTGATTTAATGATTTGATGATGTTCAACTGTTCTAATAGTAAAAACAGTTTAAATGTCAGAAAACAATTAAATAACCACCCCTACCCCTTGGGAACGTTTTAACGAATATAGTGAGAAATCAGAGAGAGCGTACCAAGACCACCGAGTACTGGACTATCTCGCACTTTTTTCCTTGAAGTTCGCAGATTTTTTTCTGGAGGTCAGTAGAAAGACAACTTTGATTTTATTTGAAATTCGAACATTTTCCCCTTCTATTCTGTCAAATTTAAGTAAAAATTCGTGAATTGGAACACAGGCTTTGGTTCGTTATTGTTTTCCTCACATTCGTGCGCAAAGAGAGGACCATAGGGATGTGCCGAGGGATTGCATGAATTTAAAAATATGAGTTGCTAAACCGGATTTGATTCGATCAATTGAATTTAGATAGGTTTCAGTCAAAAGCTATTAATTTTATGATTTTGCTTAACATCTGGGGTCATCTTGAAGAGTCATCCCCCTCGGCCCCGTTACAGATCGCAAAAAAAAACTTGTATATAGAAAGTTCGGTGCTTCTAAAGTTTATGCTACAGTCATTAAAAGATTACCAATCTGACATTTGAAATTGAATTAATCAAGTATTGTGCATGAGAAATACATTAGTTTGCTATTTTAAGCATGTTGGACATCAAAGACAGTCCTTTATTTTATTTAACTACCCATTTTGCTTTACGAAAAAACTGTTTAATGAATCAGCCGGTTCTGATGATCGCGAATCAGTCCATCCAGAGGAGCTGTCAACAAAAAATCCCAAGAAAGTATTTGTGTTTGTAACATTGTTATTGTAAGGATCCTCATAGTAAGAGATACGCGGAAACTTAATCCAACGGTGGAAGTGGAGGTAAGTTAGGAAATCTTTGTAAATCGACACGACTATTCACTAAATTAAAGTTCGGAAGTCTGATTTTCGACTTCCAAACTTACTTCCGACCTATACGTCAATCACTGTCACTGTCAATTCACGGTCAAGTCAAGACAGCAGCAATTAAAACATGTAAATGTAAAGCAATGCTATGTAAAGCATCATACTACAAAAAATGAGCGCCGTAAGTTCTTGTTGTTCCCATGATTGGAATAGGGTCGTAGGGTGATCCGTTCCCTACCCTTTAGGGGGCCCACACACGCTCCGACATGTTGTACAACATTGACTCCGCTCCCAGGAAATTTGATCGTGTTGGAGTAAAGTCGGAGCGTCTATGGGGAAACTGTACGACAGATTTGGCAAACCGTCTGACAAACCTGTCGAACAACTTGCCCACAGACGCTCCGACTTTATTCCAACTCGACCAAATTTCCTGGAGGTGGAGTCAATGTCAATGGGGCCTAGAAGCTGTATTTACCGATGTGGACGATAGAATCAGAACCTCCTCTATCAATCTCTACACTGAGAATATTTTACTGATAGATTCTATGTGTCCACACATAGATTTTTGCAATCTGCTTTGCACAATGAAATCTATGTGTAGGACACATAGTTCTTTTGGTTCCATCTAAAATCCATGTGTGGCCGCACATATTATTTATTTGACACATAATTTTCATTTGACCTCCTAATGGGGATTATGTTTATGTGTGGCAAATCAAATCTATTAGAATTACTTGTAGATTATAATTAAAATTATGTGCAGATTATTTTTCATGTAATAATATATGGTTACTTTCTTTTTTTTCATATAGGCTGCGGGTGACGTCGAAGTCAAGATCAACCAGCGATTGGAGATTCTTCGGACAAAATTTGACAACGTACAATTGCAGCCGCAAATCATCGCGGTTGGCGCTTCGCGACCCGATAAAGCATTTATCGTGGTTTTTGGCGGCGCAGAGTATAAGGCAGAAAATATACTGCATGCCATTTGTATCTGCATGCACGTAACCTATGTGATGAACCTCCAGTACACGCTGGACTGCAGGCCACTGTGGCTGTTTTTGCAAACATACCTGTTTAAAATACCAGCATCGATCGTTGAGCTACCAAAAAGCACACGAGATTTGCTGAAGTCGATTGATTGATTGTTAATCTTTTTCCTCATTTCCTTTGTTTTCATGCCATTTCCGTAACATACATAAAACGAAACAAAACCAAAAACTATTGAATGAATTTACTTATCAAATACCTGAAAGAATCCGCTTTAAATACCTGAAAGAATCCGTTTATTCTCATATTCATAAATATGTTTCATGTTACCGTGAACTCGTTTCATGGTACCTATGTGAAACCATGAATAATGTTCATGTTTTCATGATTTTTTCGTAATTTCAAACGAAATGCTTCATGATTTCATGAATCAATCTGCCCGTTTTCGTCACTAAAATTGGAATCATAAATGACAGGTGCCAATAATCATGAATAGTAGTGCATGTTTTCATGAATTTAGTTTATGGTTTCTGATCAGATGCTTCATGATTTCATGAATCAAGATGCCACTTTTCGTCATCATAAATCAAAAACCTAACGCCAAAGTGGCGTTACGTTGGATCATAACAAGCTGATTCATGATTTCATGGTGTATATTCATAACATGAAAATACACGTTTTTTATGATATCATGAACCATTTTGCTAGTTTCGAGCACCGGATTTTTTCCCGTGTGCCCCCACCCGGGGGGGGGGGCCCCCGCCCCGACCTTTCCACCAGAAAACTTTTTCGCGCCCCACCCCCCCCCTTTTCGCCCCCCCCCCCGGGGTTTTTTTCTTCCCCCCCCTTTTTTTATTCAACCCACAGAGCAACCACACCCAACCCGCGGCAAAGCCCACCCCCCCCCCCATACAACCCCCCAATTCAAAAAATAATACGTCAAAACTCTGAAAAAAAAAAAGAACCCACACCAAAAGCACCAGTTTTTTCAATACATTTTTAGCTAAAAAGAGTAGTAAACTAAAAAAAATTTTAAAAATTTAAAAAAAGCACCAAATTTCTCCAAACTATTCCTGGATTATCTATAAAACATAAACAATTTAGTGACTAGATGTAGATCATGAAATTTTTTCAAAAAAAGTATGTATAGATCTATCTCCACTTCTATTCGACCTACATTTGAATTGCCTTCTGAATCGTATTCATGAAGCGAACTATACGATTAGAAGGTACTAGACCACCTTCCATACAAAGTAAATTCGATCGTCAATTTATTCAACCCTATTGGGCATAATCTTTAGGTGTGATTCGTGGCTTGCCAATTTGCAAGTTCATATAAAACAGCCAATACCAGAGAGCTAACGATTTTTTTAAACGTAGACTACGTCTTACGGCAAGGGCAGGGTGTCAAATGAAAATCTGAAAATAGCGGCCGTCACGAAATATCCTTACAAATTTAACGCTTATAACTTAATAACTGCTCTATAAATTTTCAAGATGTTTAAATAAATCGGTTGCAAATTTTCCCGCATATCAAGTCAACTGTCAAAAATTATCCTTCCACAATTCTAAACCCTTGAATAGTAACGCAAATAAAAGTTGATGCCTTAAATTTTTGTTTTGCTGGCTAAATTTACTGTGTGCACAGTACTTTTCCATCACAGTGCATTTCAATGTAGCAATGAACGTATGTTGCGGTGAACAATATATAAGGAGTACACCTTTGCAAATTATCTCATTCGTTCGGTAATATTCAAGCTGTGCGGAGTGGCGGGGAGCCAATATTGGATTGGCAGCTGGTGGTGGCAAGTACCCTGGAGGGTTTACTGGCGAGCAACCATTGGCCAGGTAGCTGATTACTCTATTTCGCTAGGCAACCGTTGCTAGGCAGCCATGTGTTTTGCAGTCGTGTGATGGGCAATCGGATGATCAAGCCAGTAGTGTATTTGTAGCCAGCCGGTGGGCGGAAACATGAGGAGCAAAATAAGGTGCTTGTGTGTGATCCTGTTGATAGCCAATTTTTGGTAAGACGCAACGGATCCAATATTCTGCTTCCACAAAAAAACTTAGGAGGTTTAAATTCAAATGTGGACTTCTAAAATCCGTCCTTTTCAGGACAGCCAATTCAATTTCCCTAATTAAAGAGTTTGTTTGAATTTATCTTACAAATTTCCAAATTCCGTTCTAAATTCTTGGCAATTGGCAGCCAGCGGTGGCTTAAATAGTTTTAGTTTTCTTTTTGTCGTCGCATACCTTAAGCGTTGTTTAAAATTCCTAGAATGGCTCGGAAATTTAAACGGTTTCTATATTATTCCGGAGCGCAAATAGCAGGCTTATAGCAATGGTTGCATATCAAATAGAAATTTAAAAAAAATGGCTAATAAAACCACTGAACACTAATAACTCGATCATTTCTTGATTGATTTTTAGATTTTGGCACTGGACGATTAAAGATTTTCACGATTGCTTTTTTTAATTTGTTCAAGTATTTACAATTTAACAAAAAAATAGGTGCATATATTATGTGTACAAATTCATCCGAATTTGGAAAATTGGAGTCAAAGTGTGCTTTGCTCGACGGTGGAAACAAATATGTTTTCTTTCGTCAATTTTTTTTTTATTTTTTCCTGAATTTTCGAACTATACATATTGTTGTTATTGTGATTGTGATTATATGGGATTGTGATTGTGTATCGATCAGAGTTCCATCGTGGTAAACCGCCGAAGTACTCAAAAGTCCAAAATCCAAACCCGCTCTTAACATGCGGCCGAAGCCTAAAAGTCGGGCAGAAGTGAAATAGAAGGACAAGCTAAAAATGTCCTGCCAAAAGGAAATAGGAAGGCCGTATAGAACGGCGATTAGTTGTTTGGCGCTGCACGCAGAGCCACAGTTTATTTTGCCGTGGTATACTACAGAGAAAGTCGATGAAGAGAATCGACCAATAAGAATAGGCTCTTTTCTAATGTTACGCGAGATTTATTTTCAAATATTACGATACGATGCAAAGTTAAATAAACTAATTTGTTTTTGAAAGTCACATTCCATCTCCTGGTTTAAGTGCGTGCTGTGGTGAGTATAACGGAATAACAATATTTACCCTATCAGTCTTCCTCTGAAAATGATAATGCAAGAGCGTCTACAATTGCAGCTGGACATCAGTCTACATGCAGACAGTACAAATATAATTGTTACTATCATTTTATATTATAACATCCCTTCACAATATTTTTAAAGCTATTTCAGGTTCGCATCTATGCATCGTCGTAAGTTTTAGCCCACCTAACCCACGATATGTATTTGAAAAGATAGGATGGTTTTTTTTTTAGAAATGATCATACGACAAATTCTACTAAATAAAATTTTCAAAAAAGTTTAATAATTCAAAAACTAAAATAACTAAAGATTATACAGATAATTTATTTCATGGTATCGAAAGGTGTTTTTCTATGAATTTAAATCATTGAATTTTATTAAAATTAATAAATGCTCTTCAATTTTGCTGTATGTCATGAAAACATACATATTTTTTTTCATGTATAATTAAATGGTTTATGTTTTATTTAATTGCAATAAGACCTTCACATTCCAGAGTTATATTCATCTGCCACTGATTGAGCTGTAAAGATGCACCAAGCTGAATATGATTATCATATGCCTATTATTACTATTTAAACTATTTCATCATATTATTTTATTTATAGCCATATTTAAATTACAGGATGACGAATTCCAACCATGGCATATTTTAGGTAAATATTAGAGTATATTTCATTGCTCTATTACATACTGCATACATTGCATATTATGGCATATTATGTACATTATATATACTGGGTTGGGAGGGAGCATCAGGGTATCATTCAAGCTGAAACTGGACGATGGTTTGATTGACTGCCTGAGTCTAGGAGGGAACGAGCATTATCATTTTCTTTATCCTACCGATTCGATTGTGATGCTGCGAATTCTACTCCAACAGTTTCAGTGAGAGTGACGCGCCCTTCTTAACAAGCCATCCTGTAGAAAGCTTAATAAGTATTGCGAATTGGGTTATTCGAATTGTTGGATCGTATCGTTGGAAGGAGATTCTTAATTTCCCGTGGATTTCGCGTGAGTGTCTCTGCTTACGGGTCCACCCCTCCGTTTTTGACCCTTCATACAGCGATATTGTGAATTCAGATTGGTGGCTCAATTTGATCTTGCTATTAAGTGGAGCTGCATCCAAGCCAAGGGCATGAAGGGATGGTGGCTACCATACATACATACATACAACTACAATGTAGGGAAATGTACCTATTCTTGGCAATCTGAGCGAATCCATAGTCTCGTATGAGGCGTCATTCACAAATGTGACGTTTATTTGCTCATTGGTTCTCTATTTATTGAAATCGATAGATTATTGATAACTGGTTGAGAGCTTTTTTTTTTATAAAAAAAAAAGCGCTTAAATTCTCAATGGAGTGTTACTATTGACAGCAGCCTCTATTTCATTCGGCTTAAGTTCCATACCTACTGCGTGTTAAACAGTTGTTCTAATTTACACCGTGTCCAATATATTCTCATACACTTTTTCCTTGCATTGGTGTCGTGCAACTACTCAACATGCTTCACGTATGTGTTGGTCTAGTTTTGCATTGTGTTTATACAAACGCTTTTAGGTTATGTCCGATTGTTTTCATTCGGTGTTTATCTTTTACCAGCGATGAAGGAGTTTCGTGTTGTGGTGATAAAAAAGTTTTTGAAAGGTGAGCGCCCGGGCGTTATTTTCAGAAATTTGAAAAACCTCGGAGTAAAGCGGGATTTTGTGTACCAAACCATCCGAAGGTACCGTGACACCTGCTCGTTGGATTACCGGAAGAGATCCGGTCGTACTCGTACGGTGCGGACTGTACGAGTTGTTAAAGTGGTCAGGGAACAAATTAGACGAAAATTACAGCGCTCTGTACGTAAAATGGCCGCAGATCTGAATGTTTCGAGATCGTCAATGTACAATATACTGCAAAATGACCTCGGATTCGAAGCTTTCAAGAAACGTAAGGTTCACGGAGTATTGGAACCTTCCAAGCAGAAAAGACTCGAAAGAGCAAGTCTGCTTTTGTCGCGGCACGGTGGGGACGAATTTATCTTTTCCGACGAAAAGTTATTCGTCTTGCAACAATCCCACAATGTCCAGAACGACAGATTGTGGGCTCTCTCTTCGAGAACTGTTCCACACAGAAACAAAAGCGTTCACGAAAATGAAAACGGACCGTGAACTAGTTCACGTTTTCAGGATTTTTACCTAAAAACGTGATTTAGTTCATGATTACGTGATTCAGTTCACGGTGTATTTTTGCTTGTTCTCGAATCCATGACTGCAGTTCACGGATCTGGGAACGGATTTTTTTCCGTGCAGAGAGTGATAGGAATATTCCACAGTTCCAAAGTGCTGCGTCAGTGATGGTTTGGGGAGGAATTTGCAAGCGAGGCAAATTACCACTGGTTTTCATCGAAAAAGGCGTTAAAGTGAATGCCGTATATTATAAAACGGAAGTTTTGGAGAAAGTTGTCAAGCCATATGTACAAGAGGTGTTTGGAGATGATCACTATGTGTTTCGGCAGGACGGAGCGCCATCGCATACTGCAAATCTCGTTCAGGGCTGGTGCCGAGAAAATTTGACCGACTTTTTGGACAAGAATGAATGGCCTCCCAGTTCACCAGATCTGAATCCCTTGGATTATTTCGTATGGTCATACATGCTGGCGAAGGTAAATGACCACAGGGCGTCTAATATGAACCAATTCAAAACCGTAATCAAACGAATTTGGGACGAAATGCCGATGGAAGTCGTGCGTGCCGCCAGTGACGGTTTCGAAAAACGTCTGGAGCTGGTCAAGAAGGTTAAAGGCGGTGTTATTTCAAAACATATGCTGTAGTATTATATTGCAATATAATGGGTAAAGTTATCAATAAAATCTGGATTATCGATTTGAAATAAATAGAGTTTTATTTTGTATGAGAATATATTGGACACGGTGTAAGCAATACGAACGCAGGTACATTTGCGAGTGCGTGTGATTTATTTTAAGAAAAATATGGCATTACGGGATAGCCCAATAGCTGAAACGTCAACAAATAAAACCTAGAGGGCGAAGTTATCAAATGAGTGTGTGTGCCGTGCAGTGTTCCGATGGGAAAAAAAAATAAACTGAATGAGAGGTTTAAAAATGTATTGCCGAGGATTGTCAACATTGCCGAAGCCGACATTTCCCCTTTGTAGTTCTGTGGCATTGTTTTCATTTCGTATGAAAATCGAGTTTTGCTGCTATTATATTGAACACACATGCAGGTACACCATTTGCCATGTCAGTTCAAAGAACATCATAACGAGCGTAGTTTTCAAATAAGGAACACACACAAACTGGTCGCATTTTTTTTTCAAAGAAAAGCTGCCGGAGCAAGTTGGTTCGCTTTGTCCCACCGAATCATCCTCGCAAGTTTTATATTAGCTGCAGTTGCCGTTTGTATTGCGCACTATTTTGTCCGTGGTGCCACTTGGGAATGGCACCAAATGGCAGTGCGACTCCATGGAACAGTAAAGTGGTGAAAGAGGAAAAAAGAATATCAGGACAGGAGCACACAAATGTCTGGATCTAGTGCTGGAATCTTGCTCATCTAATCTGGAGGAGGATTTAAATTAAAACAACATTCGCCCAGCTCTTCTGTGGCATCACCGAAAACTGCACTCGCCGAAAGGTTGCAACGCCAGGTTCCTCCGTGTCTTTCCGCCGAAAAGCATAATCTGCATACAATAGTATCTACCATCATCGCAGAAGGCTGTGGAGAAGAGCACCAAAAAAAAAGAAGCTTTTTTGGGGGTAGTGCTGGAAAAATTCTGCACTGCAGCATAATAAAACTGTAAATTTCTTGAAAGTTTATGTTTATACAAATTAAAAGCGAAAACTTTTCCCATGCGGGATGTGCACACGGGTTATTTAAGCTCTGATGGTGGCAGCAGTGCCATTGCGAATAGGAGGGAACGATGTGCTATAATTTCATTAGTTTAAAAGCGCGAGTTCGGCCCACCTTTTTCATTTCCAGTACCGGGGGTGGGAGGAAGAGCTGTGACAGAGCCTGCTGAGTGGGAAATTCAAACTACATCAAAGGAGCTACGCTGCCCGCGGGTTGCTCGGATTGTACCCGGTAGACACTCAAACCGACGAACCGAGGAGGAAGGAAGAATGAATAATGAGAAGATTTTGTGGTGCAATTCTAAAGATTACCAAGGATAACCGGTGTGCATTTTGTAAATGGAAGCATCGGATTAAATTGCACTTAATCTATTATTGACGGGGTGAACTGAAAGTGGTCGTGAAATTTGCATTATTTTATTTAAATGGAAATGTGAAGCTTTTCCGGTTGCTTTAAAAATGTTTTTTTTTGTAGTTCCCAAAGGGGAATGCGTCTGGCTGGACCCCGCACTGTGTTTGCGTTGGCTCAAATCACGACGTGTATGTGTTTATGGGTGATGACACGTTCATAGCTATAGAACATACATGTTTCAGGAGGAAGTCCGGCACCGAAGAGAATGGAATCTGAACGTGGTGAGAAACTGCGTTCACTCTGGGAAAATCACTGCCAACGGGACCACGGGAGGTCATGTATGAAAGCCCAAAAAGCCTCCCATAAATTTTTTAACATGTGACAGCTAAAAGCAGCTATAACTTGTATCGAATGAAAGCTAGACAGGAAATATATCTGGAAGCGGTAGTACGAAACGCACTTACTCATGCACATACACATTAAAACTCACTCTTTCTCTCCGGTTCTCGTTTGGTGCTGCTGCTACCAGTGCTGATGCCAGAATGGAAGGATATTCGGATGCACACATTGCACGTCCTGCCATGGGGGACATACATACTCAGGAAGAGGCCATGCTGACAGACTGAAACACAGAGCAACGTCAGAAAGAACAAACACACAAACCCCGGATGGGAAGATGGGTGAAAGGACCAGCGTTAAAGTGACCTCCTCCTGGGACTTTTTGGGTCTCGGGATTTCGGTAACCGGTTCAGCGTCCAGCTGAGTCAAGTTGTTTCACTTGTTTCCCAGCCAAAAGTGGTGCCCACCCATTCAAGTGCATTAGTGTCGTGTGCAACTGCTGAATCCGAGGAAAAGGTTCCATTTTACACACATTTTGACAAACTGTTTCAAAGTGCATCCAAGCTTAGTGTAATGCGTAATGAGTGGGTTTCCGCCCGGAGATTGGCCACTGGCAGCTGAAAAACTCTACGGTCTGGATTGGATTGGTCCTTTTGGCTAGGTTTGATGATGAGTGACGGGTGGGAAGAAAGCAGTGATTTGGCAGTCGGAATTGTACTGATTGCGATTGAGGCATTTGTGTGATGCTTCGAGTGACTAATTTACTGCTGGACATCAGCATGGGACGTAGAAGGAAGACATGCAGGAAGACCATTCGGATTAGAAGTGTTTTGTTTTTTGTTATGTTGGATAACATCATTCGTCCGAAAATTGGAGAAAATCTAAACTAGGGATAGTCATGAAAAGTGGTCAGACTTTGAACGCTAGTATTTCAGACATCTATGGATTTTCAAGATTATTTCAACATTTTTTTTTTAATTTGAGTACAGAAATGGTATTACACATTAAGCTATAGAAATTGTCGCAAAGCTTATTATTTAGGGTAGTAAATAATTTTACGTAAATTAGGCAAATCTCCCTAACACAGTATCCGTATCAATTTGTGGCGATTTTAGGCTGATCCATTAAGTATCTATGTATATCTGATTAATGCTGTCCACTATCCGAGTAACGCGAAATGTTTGATTGTTTGCATTTTTGCATGGATGGGACAATTTATTATATTGTCATTCCGATGACAGAAAACCTTTCCTGATTCTGCTATAGGTGGAGACTATGAAACATAATTATATATTGACATTTGTTATGACAAAAAAATTGAAAAATTGAATTTTCGTCGGCATCAAAACGACATCCGTAAACCATGAACTCCAAGCTTTATAGATCGGCCTTCTGGCCACGCCACGATTCATAAATGTGGAATATAGAACAATATAAATCAATTTATTAATGTATTTAATTCTTCAATTGGGAATGTAAATTAAAACCCTTTATCATACTATGATTAAAGGCTTATTACGCTTTAGCTTTTACTCAGACGTCATCATAAAAACAATTGCATCAATTGAAGTATTGTTCGATCATACAGGTGATAACTGCTATCTTCAATATTATAACAGAATAACTGAAATAGGTTCTTAGATGTTTCAGCGGCAAACGTGAATGTGACATGAATATAGAGAGTAGGGAACGGCTTAATCAGGTTGTGTGAAATAGGTCTGAAATTCCAATACATTCCAGATCATTAAATGACGAGAATTTAAACTGTACCTTTCGGGCTAATGATTCAAGGTATGAATCGTGATTGACTACAAATTAATTACTTTCATTTTGAAGATTAAAAACACATCATCTAGAAAAACACAAATTTTGCACATTTATTCACGTGTACCGAAGGGAATGTTTTAACCGGCTCCCTCACACAAAGAATTGTTGCCATAATGTGATGTTGAATAATGAGTTCAATTTGTTTCATAGTAAGATGATCTACAGTGTGTCTCACAATAGGTGTCACCTTTTGGTTTATTTCAGCTGGGTAAATTTAACAGCGGAATTAACTATACCCGTTTTGAGTGTATTCTTTTGACAGCTTATCGCTGACGATAAATGAGCGATTCCGTTTGTTTATATTTATCAGCTACCATGGAAGCCATACGGGAGCAAGTTTTAAAATAACATTTGCAAAAGCTTAGACCGTGTCAGATATTCAATTCAATAGCCTTAAGCAGTTCGGAGTGAGTAAGCGTTTTGTTTTTCGTACCTTGAAACGGTTCAAGGAAACTAGAAATGTCCATAAAGTTCTGTCCAGTTAGAATCCGGAATCACTTATTGTGTTGCAGCGGTGCGGAAAGTGCACACCCCCGTTAATAATCCAACGTGGTTCGCAAAAATAACCGCAAAAACATTGAAAATCGTTAAATCAACCATGCATGATGTGCTCAAACGTTTCAGGGAGCAAAAGAGCGTGGATCGAATGCCTCAAGGTAAGCGTCGTAGTGGAACATATGACCGCAAGCTGAACCAGAAGGTGTTGAGAACCGTGAGGGCAAACCCTGGACTATCAGATAATGTAATCGCACAAAAATACGCTGCTGCTCGCAGTACCGTTCGAAGAATTCGTTTGCGAGCAGGATATCGTTCTTATCGAGCCAGCAAGCAACCAAACAGAACGTTGAAGCAAAGTTTCGTCACCAAAACTCGAGTACGGAAACTGTACCAGCAGGTTTTGACGAAGTACCAAGGATGCCTGCTCATCGACGATGAAACCTACGTCAAAATGGATTTCGGACAGCTTCCTGGCCAAAAACTCTGCATGGCGACGGCACGAGGAGATGTTCCTGCGAGGGATATGCAGCTGCAGAGCAAAGACCAAAGTGTTCGTGACGAATAAAACGATGGACTCGAAGCTGTACAAGGAAGAATGCCTCAAAATCCGCGTACTACCTTTCATTAAAGCCCATAAAGGTCCCGTGAAGTTTTGGCCAGATTTGGCGAGTTGCCACTACAGCCGGGAAGTCATCCAGTGGTACCGCGATAATAACGTAGATTTTATCGATAAAAACATAAATCCACCCAACTGCCCGCAGTTCCGGCCCATCGAGAGATTTTGGGCAATAATGAAGCGGAAGCTTAAGAAAAGTGGAAAAACGGTTCGGGACGCGACTCAGATGACCAAAATGTGGAACAAATGTGCCAAGGAAGTTGTCTCCGGAGGTGTGCAGCGTTTGATGGGAGGAATAAAGAAGAAGGTGCAAATTTTCATTAGAAACGAAGAGAAATGATTTATATTGATATTTTTTCCTTAAAGAACAGTGAATTACCTTTGTTTTGATGTATTAAACTTATTTGTACGTCAATCCGTTACCGAGATACAGATGATTTGATTATTCCGGATTCTAACTGGACATAGTTTAATTCAACACAAAGGAGGTGCCAGACGAACTGCCAGAACGAAGAAAAGGATCAAATGTGTGAGGGAGCGAATAAGACGTAACCCGGCCGTATCTGGCCGTAAATTGAGCAAACAATTTCAAATGTCCCCTGCTTCAATAAATAAGGCTCCTCAGACATGATCTGGAATGCAAGCCGCACAAGAAACAACAAGCAACAAGACAGGGTCCAAAGAAGCAGACATCTTTTGGTTCGGCACGGTGACTGCGAGATTTTATTTTCGAATGAACAGCTCTTCCTCCTTCAGGACATTCATAATCAACAAAATGATCGTGTTTATGGCAAAAGTCTTGCCAATATTCCAAAAAATAAACTAGCTGTATAACGCTATCAGAATGTATCGAAAATCATGGTATGGGGCGCCGTTTCACGAAAAGGAAAACTTCCTCTTCTTTTCATAGAACCTAACGTAAAAATCAACACTTAATATTACATCGAGCAGGTTTTGAAGAACCATCTGCTTCCTCATGCTTCAACGCTGTATGGGAATACACCATATTGTTTCCAACAGGACTCAGCTCCAGCTCACATCTAATCTAATCTAATCTCACACTAACGCAGCCAATTCTTGAAAGCATCCTGGAAAATGACGTCTTCTGGAATGCATCATTTTTCTTGTCATCGGCCAGGCCAACTGCGTAGTGTGTGCCGCAGAGAGGATTCAAGAAATAGAGCAATTCCAGAAAGAGTGTCTGAAATCGCTCTACTACTCCGAATCAAGGGAAGGAAGAAAGCGTGGACCTCCCGTACCAAACGCTTCCATATAGAGTTAAATAATGTGATAATTTGTATTTTATCGTTGGGAGCATAGATGCTAGAGAGATTAGTTTATGCTCCTTTTGCCTGTGGGTGGACTTTTGGTATTTGAACCAAAAGTCTGGCAATAATTTGCCAAGGTTATAGCGCCTTATCTCGCTCACTGAAATTTAAAATTTACAGAATACAAGCTCATCGATTTAGCACCACCCGGGGGAGACTTGGTCCTATACCCAATGATTTGATTATCTCCAATCCGCTCAACCAATCGCAATGTTTTAGTGATATAGTGGACGGATTATTATAATTTGAGATAACTCAATGCAGACGTCTTCCAAACTTGGCAGATCGACAGGCAATCGGTGGAGACCCACCTGGTACCTCATAGCAATATGCTTAGAGGCGGACCGGAAGATTTGATGAGCTACCTCCCCACAAAACCTCTTTTTTCCTTTTTTTTAATTTTTTTTTATCAAAAGTAAACATTTGAATTAAGAAAAAAATAAAAGTTTCAAGTCTCTAGCACTTTTGATTCCTGATATAACAGATTTCAAAAATGGAAATCAGCGAAAAAAAACTTTATGTCGAAAAAATATTCTATTACTCAAATTAAATTTTGACTTGATTTCTTGAGATAATCCCTAGTTCTTAATATATCATTGAAAAGGTAACAAAACTGACTTTAAAAAATAATAATGACACGATACAAGAAAATTAATAAAACGCACCGTTTAAGCAACATCGTGAATTACTAGGGAATGGAAGCTGAAATTAAGGAAGTAGTAATTGAGTATGGTGCATTACGATGTTTTCTTTGCCATTTAAATTCAAAACGATGATTTTTCAAATCTTCCAATTTGATCACAAGGCGACACCGGGGTAAAACGCCTGTTTCATTGCTCAATATGCAGCACAACATTGGGGTAAGGCGCACCACAACACGTGGAATTATAGTGAAGTTTTAATACAATCTAGAAATTCAGTTGCGTGCGATAGATGTGAAGTGAATTTACTATAAACCATGGATATTAACAGATGAAAAAAGCTTATTATCAAAAAACTATTATTTACATGTGAGGTAAAGGGTATCCACGATGAAATTGCCACACTATGAAATTGCTCTAACTTTTTAACCGTTGGGTAGAATTTAATGAAAATTTGGGTGGATTTAGTTCATAGTGCATTATTTTACATCCTGCAAGTTTTAAAGTCCTGTGATCAAAACTCGCGGAAATGGAGTCGAAAGAACAGCTCGTGCGTGATAAAATCTTGCGCATTCATCACGAGAACAGGTTTCTCGCTCGTTCCCCGCTAAACCGTGGGGACCGCGATTCCCGGTGTCCGAGTGATTAAGCGGTCCGGGACCGGTGGCCCCCCGCGGAGCCCAGAAGTGAAGGAAAAAGTATTCCGTACAACACCAAAAATCACAACCGCGTAGTTGGGGCCTTCAACCGAAATCCGAACGCCTCCGTTCGGGATGTGGCTAAGAAGCTGCACCTAAGCCGAAGTTTTGTCCAGAAGGCCAAAACTAAGGCTGGGCTTCTAACGTTCAAGGTACAAAAGGCCCCTAATCGCGACGAGAAGCAGAACAAGTCCGCCAAAACCCGTGCCAGGAAGTTGTACCTCAACATGCTGACGAAAGTTGAATGCTGCATCATGGACGACGAAACATATGTGAAGGCCGACTTCAAACAGATCCCCGGCAACCTGTTTTTCACGGCCAAGGATAAGTTCAGCGTTCCGGAGCATGTCCGCACTCAGAAGATGTCCAAATTTGCGAAGAAATTCCTGGTTTGGCAAGCCATCTGCACGTGCGGGAAGCGGAGTGCACCTTTCGTGACCCAGGACACGATGAACGGACAGGTGTACATAAAAGAGTGCCTCCAGAGCGGCTACTTCCTCTCCTGAAGGCCCACAACGTCCCAACAATCTTCTGGCCGGATTTGGCCTCATGCCACTACTCCAAGGACGTGCTGAAGTGGTATGCGGACAATAAGGTCAATTTCGTGCCGAAAATGTTCAACCCTCCCAACACTCCGGAGCTCCGCCCCATCGATGAGTACTGGGCGATTATGAAACAGCACCTTCTTAAACGACCTAAGGTAGTGAAGATAGTCGAGGAACTGAAGAAAGTATGGGTTTACATGCAAAAAACGGTTGATTCACAGGTTGTGCAGAATCTTATGGCCGGGGTTAAGGCCAAGGTGCGGGCATTTGCGTATGGACTGTAAATAAAATACGAGGTAAAATGGTAAAATGAAGTTTAATAGTTATTTCTCAATCCCTGAAAATTTGATGGCAATCGGATGAAAACTCGAATTTTGCGAATCAATTTTGTGTGTGGCAATTTCATCGTGGACACCCTTTACAGTCATGAAAATTTCTTCAATTTTTAATAATATTTTGGTGTATTTAGTTCCTTATTGTAATAAATTATGATGTACGCTGTTTTATGTAAAAATTGATGAAATATCAGTCCATCAAAGCTATAGTTTTGAAGATTTGAGCATATTTATTGAGTGGGTCATTCCACCCTTTTTCTTCCCCTCTACGAAGAACAAGTAACGAAGAAAATCCTGCGCAAATTTGCGCCATTTTGAAATCAGGCGTTTCGAAAAAGTATGACCACTTTGGTGCAATTTCATTTTTGTTTTGGTTGATGAACTCGTATTTATTGTTTTAGGCGATTTTGGTAATTTCTGGCAATAGTTTAATCAAAATAAGGTGCAGATTAACACTTAACAGATAATCGTGACCGTTTTTTGAAAAGGGCTTAATTTTTATGCAAATTGGGAAGTAATTATAATATGTTGAAAAATGTTACAGCTAGAATTGGTTGCACATAATAAAATCTGTATCAATATCATCACATACAAGGGTCTCCACATGTTAAGATGTTTTCCAATGCTCTTGATATTTAAGTTTACGTTCTTTTTGTTTTTTTTTTCTTGCTTTGGGGCTATTCCTAAGCCACGTAGACTTTTCTGGGGGGGTTTGACCAAAGTCTACGCTCCATACAAAATTTCAAAAAATGATATGGAGAAAAGTCTACGAGGGTGAAGGGAGGGGTCTGAGATTTTCAAAAATGAGTCTACATGGTTTATGAACCGGCCCTTTTGAATAATGCAATTTTTTGCTGTTGTTTATAATGAATTATTGATTTTGTATTAACTCGTTCCTCGTTCGTTTCTTCCACTAATTTCAGTACAGCATAGCTTTTTATCAAACTATAGGTACTGAAAGCATAGTAGGTTTTGAACAGATAAGTATAAACATTTATTGTAAACACCGTACCCGGAACTTAACTAAATTAGGTAGACACAACAGTCACTAGGAGTGGTATTCAAACTGACAGTCTTTTCTTCGAAAACCCATAAAGTGCAAGTGTAAACATGGTTACTTAAATCATAATTTCGTTGTTCTATCCTAAAATAACACGTCATGTTTAAAAAGCTTTTAAATTCACATTGCGAAAACTATCCTATATCGGCGTAAAAACGTGATCGTCTCCAGGAAAACTTTATACAACCGATTGTGAATACAAGCTGAAGTAGAAAGATGCTCAAGAAAATAGGAAAAAATTCGAGATGCATTCTCAGGCTTGGATAAATGCAGACTTTGGCATTGCGGAGTTCATCGAACCAACGTAAGATGCTCCTTCAGGGGGAGGTAGCTCATCAAATCTTCCGGTCCGCCTCTAAGCATCTTGCTATGAGGTACCAGGTGGGTTTCCACCGATTGCCTGTCGATCTGCCAAATTTGGAAGACGTTTGCATAGAGTTATCTCAAATTAAAAAATCCGTCCACTATGTTATAAAATATTGCGATTGCTTGAGCGGATTGGACATAATGAAATCATTGGGTTTGGTGAGGGATGAAACCGATGAGCTTGGACATCAATAGAAGCATAAAGTTGCACGAAATGCATCTAGGGACTCTTATTTTTACCAGGGGTCCCTCAATTGTTGTTTTGGATGGATTAGCGTGGATTGCTTTTTAGAACGAGCTACTTGATTGACGTGGATATTAGTTGCTGTGGTTTGGTTTGGTTAGTTTGTGGTTTGTGGAGTGCGGTTTTAAAAATTGAAAGTATAAGAAAAAAGATTTTGTTTCGAGCATAGGTTGTGAACGGTTGTGTCGATGCTTTATTGCGCACTATTCTGCTATCGGGCATGGCACGTTTCGCATTGTTTCGGTTATCGATTTTCCGGCGGAGCGAGTTTACTAACAATTACAATATACTAACGATAAATATGATCATATCATATTTATCCTGATCCTGAATCTTGATCCATCGAGCCTTTTCCTACTAACATATAAAAGCACCTTACTGTGACCTTTGTGGGATGCAGAAGTTCCTAAACAACAAAGGTCACACTAAGATTGCTTCCCTATTCCCACCTGTTTACCTGGACGTGGCCGGCGCCGTTATTGATTATTGAAGAAATTGTATCACTGAAAAGTGTACAGTGAGTGTTGAGAAGTAAGGCGATCCATTCAAATGAAAAACAAATTTCTGCATAACTCGAGAATTAATCAAGTAAATGGAACCACATTTGGCAGATAGAGGATTTTGAAGGCGAGAAATGTTTCGAAGGTGACTCGAGAGCCGTCCCTTTTCTGAAAAGAGGGCTCATATACAAAGAAACACAAATTTATGAATAACTTGAGAATTTATTAAGTTACTGGTACCAAATTTGGCATGTGAAGGTTTTTGTAGGCAAGAAATGTTTCTATGGTGGTTTGAGACCCCTCCGCCCTCTGAAAGAGGGGTCTCCGATACAAATGAAACACGAAAATCTGCATAACTCGAGAACAAATCAAGCAAATGGAACCAAATTTGGCATGTGGAGGTTTTCAAAGGCAATAAATGTTTCTAAGGTGACTTGAAACCCCTCCTCTTTCTGAAAAGGGGGCTCCCATAAAAATGAAACACAAATTTCTGCATAACTCGAGAACTAATCAAGCAAATGAAACCACATTTGGCAGATGGGGTTTTTTTAAGGCAGGATTTCTTTATATATATATACATATATATAAATGAATTCATGTCTGTCTGTCTGTCTGACCCTTATAGACTCGGAAACTACAGAACCGATGGGCGTGAAAATTTGTATGCAGGCCTTTTTCAGGGCTGAGGAAGGTTCTTATGATGGTTTAAGACCCCTATCTTCTATGTAAGGGAGGCTCTCATACAAATGAAACAAAATTTTTTTAATAACTTGAAAACTAATCAATCAAATGGAACCAAATGTTGCATGTGGGGCGTTTTTAAGGCAATGATTGTATGATGCCTAGAGACCCCACCGTCTTCTGGAGTATTTAAATGACAACACAGAGGCCGCGCCAGAATGTATCCAGGTAGCTTAAACAAAAATGGTTTAGTTGGGTGGATCTTTTCTTAGAAGTTCGAATCCCGTCATAGTGTTTACTTTGAAGTTTTGAAAATTGCGTCTCTGCAACAGGAGCTGCGAAATCTTATTTTGGACAAGAAGTTAAAAAAATCCTAATCGTTCACAGAAAACAATCGGGAATTCGTTCGGGGTGACGCAAAAAACGGTGTCAAATGTCATCAGCAAGTTTCTACAAACCAAAACGGTTCAGAGGAAGCCAACCAAGTAGTCGCAAAGGGGAACACGCAACAAACAAGATGAGAAACAAGTGGTGAAAGTATACAAGAGGAAGCTAAGTCCACTGTGCAGGACATTAAAGTGAGATGTGGACTGATGTCATTCAAAGCCCAGAAGAAACCTCGCCGGGATGATAAATAGCTTGAAAAAGCGAAAAGTCAGGCGCTGACTTTTCACAAATCCCTGGTAATAAATTCTACACTACGAAGGACAGAGGAAGCCTAGAGGCTAAGTTTAGATAACAGAAGATAGAAAAAATTGCGAAAAAATATGTCGTTTGGCAAGCCTAATCATCCAACCATTCATCTCAATATTAACAATGAAATCTACATCAAGGAGTGCCTTCATAAACGCCTATTGCCACTTCTCAAAACACCCTGTTTTGAACCCGATTCGGCATCTTGCCACCACTCAACAGTGACGAACAAATGGTACGAGGAAAATAATGACAATAAACCTCCAAACTGTCCAGGGCTCCGATCAATCGAGAAATTTTGGGCAATAATGTCGGAAAATTGAAGGAGAGTCAAAGTCGGTTCAAAATTTCAAGCAGAAGTGGACAAAAGCTAACAAAACAAGATGAGAGAAGCTTGTCCAAACCTTGATGGCAGAGTCAAAAGGTCCGAAAGTTTGGGCGTGAGGGTGAAGTTAAAATATTTTATTGCAAAAGTGTAAAGGAACATACTTGAGGAAATTAAATGTTTAGAAAAATATTTGATTGGTTGATGATGTAATGATACAACATTTATTTCCAGACACGCTTTATTAGCATCGATTTGAACCGATTCATACCAACAGTAACGGTGCTCTTAAGGTCACTAACAATTAGTTACCTAAGTCAGTATGATCCACACCATCGACCTACCACCACCATGTGTCACCGAGATTCAGCTTAACTGTTCTTTTCTTTCGGCGCTTACTTACACACAACATGCAATCTGTGATGACGTTTAACATGGCTGATGAACTACACCAGAAACAAATCAAACCAGCTCTATTTTGATCACTGAAAAATACGGCAGAGATTGCAATTTGAAAGCGATGAACCCTCTTTTTCCTGAACGATATAATTTGCTATACGAACATTCCAATTTTTAACAAATCTTGCCACATTCCAACAACGTCAACGTGGGTGCTGGTGCTTTCCATGAAGAGTAAACACAAATTTTCTCCAACGAAACTCGGTACCTTCCTAGAGCTACAATCCGGTGCATATTTGATTGCAAGAAATTTTAAATTCTTTTTGCACGCTTCCGAAATTGACACGTTTATTGAGAAAGAGAATAATTAATGTGATGTTATGCATTCTCCCAGTGTCGGATTTTCTACACCAGCATCACTCCTCGGAAAAGGGGTGTTTTTGTTTTTTTTTTATATTTCTCGGGATGACCGGAGCAGTTCTCCGGAGGATTTTCTCGTTTTGTGCCTGCCTTCATACGGTCGAGTGTAAGTCAGAGCTGGACAGATAAACATCTTCAACCTGTTTTCGATTCAGCACGGACGAACGAACCTTGCGATGCTAGTTGTTTATAGTCTCTTCGACGGTGAGTAGGAGGAAGGATGGCCAAGCTTGAACCCAGCCAGATGGGAATATTAAAAAAAAAAAAGCTATGAGTGTGGAAGAATGCCTCACCAGTGGCATGGATTTCAATTGGATCCGGCAGATAAAAGCAAAACGAACTGCTGTATTTCTCCAGACAGGATTCGTGTTGCCTGCGAGGAGCTTTGCTGTTCCAGCAGATTATCGATGTTAGTGTGGAAAATATGCCATACCGGGTGGCACTCCAATATGCAGTGCCATCAATATCATTCACGTTTGTTCAGACCGGTTGAAGATGGAAGACAACATCAATCGAATATTACTTACTGCTTGTGTCCACTTTGTTTACGAACGGATATCCATTCGGGCCGATTCCCATCGTGGTCGCTGCCGTTGGCGTCGTTTGCCAACTCAGGGGTTTGGTTTCCTGCAAGAGAACAAGTTGGGAATGGTCAATGATGAGCTTTTTTAAGTCGGGTATTTTATGTGTTTATTTAAGGCCAACAACAAAATGATGTATCAAACGGGAAAAACAACTTAAATAAATTCGGAAATCATTCGACTTTATATACACGTTACCGACCTGTACATACGTTCCGTTGAGTTTGATTGCAAATAATAAATTGTTGAAAATCTGAATTTGTTTTTTGATCGCAATGCCGTGATATTCCTGTTCATATTACATTGAACTTACTTCGGCTGTTGACAGTAGAAAAGAAAACCGAATTCGCTTATGACATTTCTTTTGTATTTTTAAGTTGCAACAACGAGTTTGTAATAAATTTTACGTTAAAAACGGTTTCAATGATGCGACGACATTGAAAATGTTAGGAAAGTGTTTTGGCATTGATACTCTGAAAACGTTTCAGAAGTGGCCGTGAGTCCGTCAACGATGGTGAGAAAAGTGGGCCTCAAATCCTCAAATTGACCATTAGAGAGATGGCAGAGGAGTTGGAAATTGCTTTTGGATCCGTTCAAGATATTTTGGTTAATTATTTGGGCCTCCGATGTATCGCTGCAAAGCTGGGGCCGAAAAATCTGAATTTCATTCAAAAAAGGGACCGCGTTGACGTCGCAAAAGACATGATTTCCAAGGCCGAATCATTACTGGAGACGATATGTGAGTATGACACGCAATCCAGACATCAAGCGAGTGAATGGCGTGCACCGAATGAACCGCGACCGAGAAAACCACGTCGTTTTCAGTCGAAAAAGGAGGCGATGCTCACAGTTTTCATGGATTACAAGGGTGTTGTGTACGATGAATTCCTTCCACAAGGCCAGACCTTTAACAAGGAGTATTATGTGGGCATTATGAGAGCAATTCGCCAAAAAAGAAGACCGGATTTGTGGGCAAACAACTAGTGGATCTCGCATACTAAGTACACGATTTTTATGACTACTATCATTTTAATCATTTTTGTTTTATATTTTTTATTCATTAATATTTTTGTAGGTCCAATAGTCATTGTAACTCTCGTACTTTGCATTTCTAATATGTTCCCTATTAGTTCCCATGTAATGCTATATATTATGAAATTTTCTGATCACATAAGTCAACCTATTTTTCAACTTATTTTTAACTGGCTTCTAAGTCTTATTTTTTTCAGTTGATTATTCAATGTGTACACACAATGTTTATTGCTTTCGTTTCTATATCCCCGATGATGATGCACTTCGTATAATATGTGTCCGTTTTCAAAAATTTTGATCACCCGTAACGCTTGCCGAGCGTATCCCAGCGATAACCCATTCCCTATAAACACTCCATTACTTGTGCCACATATGAGGGGTCGCAGAGTTCTCTGAATCGCTCTTAAGTATGTGTTGGACTAACATTCCCTCCCATTCCCCTACAGTTTCAAGGACGTGGCCAGGGATGACTTTGTGTACTGGAGGCTGCATATCTAGTATCTAAGGGTTCGAAATCATTCCCCAGGTTTCTAACCTATCTACAACGGATCCGGATATGATAGTTCTCAGTAGATTAAGTCTTCACCACCTACGATATTTTGCAACTGTAAATGCCATGCTATGCTAAAAAAACTCGTGGATCTTGCACCACGATAACGCACCGTCTCACAATGCCATCGTAATCGGTGAACATATGGCTAAAAACGAAACGAATACCATTCAGCAACGAATTCACCTGATTTGGCTCCCTGAGATTTTTTTCTATTCTGTCTACTCAAGAAATCGCTCAGCTGATCGCGTTTTAGCACCCGAGATGAGATCATGGAAAATTCGAAGATGGCTAATGGCCATACCACAAACCCAATATAAAACTTTTTTTCGGCGATTAGATCAAGCGCTGGCATAAGTACGTTGCAGTCGATGAGGAGTACTTTGAAGGGGACAATATCGATTAAAATCCATCCATAAAAGCATCATGGAAAATCACTTCTTAAATACATCATTTTTTTTGACACCGGCCAGGACAACTGCGTAGCCGCAGAGAGGATTCCAAGAAATAGAGCGACTACAGAATGAGTGTATGAAATCACACTACTACTTCGAATCAAGGGAAGGAAGAAAGCGTAGACGTCCCATACCAAACGCTTCCACAAAGAGTTAAAAGTAATAATTTGTATTTTATCGTGGGGAGCATAGATGCTAGAAAGATAAGTTTATGCTCCTTTTGCCTGTGGGTGGACTTTTGGCATTTGAACCATAAGTCAGGCAATCATTTGCCAAGGTGCGCCATATCTCGCTCACGAAGTCCGCGTAAACGGCCATTGCTCAAACGTTCATAAATTTTCGGATCGAGATTTTGAAAAAAAAACATCATATCTTAGAGAAACAATATATGTCATTGAAATTGGTGAGACCATTCTAATTTTGAAAACAACGTTAAACGACTAAGAACTATAGGCGATAGACAAAACGATCGGGACAGGCAAATTTTTGATCCACTTCGCAGTGCTCTAACTTCATGATATATTATCCGATTTGATTTCACCAAGAAAAATTCGACTGGAAAATCAATTTAATTTTATATCTCGGTAACATAATTGGCCATGGTCCTCGTACACCGGAGTTATTTCGGGTTTCCGGAGAGGCTATCTCACATGTTGAATTTGTGATGAAATTTTGTACAAGATGCCGTTCTCAAACTTTTTTTTAGTAAACACGTTAAGACAAAATATTTGTCAAGCGAATGGAATGTCGATTTCAGGAATCGGCCTTGAATTGACCGAGATATGCCCATTTCCGTGAAACAGATTCTGATGCAGGGTCCTGGATGTGGTGGATGAGTGTAGGGAAGAGTGGGTTTTTTATTTTACCCTGGCATGTAGTTGGTCCATTTGTCGCCGTAAAAGGCAAAATGAAGGCTGAGCACTACAGGAAGACCATATTGGATGAGCAGGTATTTCAACTGTTGGTGACGTAGATAGAGCTGCCGTACGCCATGTTTTGGAGTAAAATCGTAAATGGCCTCTACTACAGTTTCTCCCCGGGGAAGTTCCGGAGGTTCCGGGAGTGGCCAATATGGTCAAGGATCAACTTTAAGTTTATAATAAGGATTGTGATGAAAAACCAAAAACAGCTGTCACATGGCATGTTTTGAGTAAAATTAAGAGTTAACCGCATCCAGGACCCTTTATCAAAACCTGTTTCAGGGAAATGGCCATATCTCGGTAAATTTAAGGCCGATTCCTTTAATCGAAATTTCATTCCCTTGACAAATATTTTGTCATTACGTGTGTTAACTAAAAAAATTGTTTGACAACGGCATCTTGTACAAAATCTCATCACAAATTCAACATGTGAGATAGCTTCTCCAGAAACCCGGAACAACTCCGGTGTCCGGGAGCCATGGCCAATTATGTTACCGAGATATAAAATTACATTAATTTTCCAGTCGAATGCTTCTTGGCGAAATTAAATCGGATAATATTTCATGAAGTTCGAGCCCTACAAAGTGGATCAAAAATTTGCTAGTCGCAATCATTTTGTCTATCGCCTGTAGTTCTTGGTCATTTAACGTTGTTTTCATAATTGGAATGGTCTCACCAATTTAAAAGACATATATTGTTTCTCTAACAAAAGTACATAGTTTTTGTTACCGATTTTGGAATTTTCTCTCTTCTTGACTATAATTTATTCAAAATACGAAAATGCACCGTGAGTGTACGACAAGTTTTTTTTTTTTTAGGTCTATTCCCCAACACAAAAACAAAAAACCAATTTTAATCTTAATAACGCCTCGTAATAAAAAACATCAAAAAAAAGGAAAAAAACCCCAACAAAAAACCCAAAAAATTCCAACCAAAAGGTTCCAAAAATAACTAAACTTGATATTCCGGATACCTGGGTAAGTATCTGGTCACTTTAGAGGTATTATTTTGGTATTGTCTTACCTCAATTCGGTATTCGCATGACATTGTGGGAACAATTTGATGGTATTATCCTCAGGTATTTTACCTCTTAATCTGAGCTCATAAATACCAAGGCCAGTTATCAAGTTATTCGCTTCTGCTCGGGTTGGATTAAAATACCAGAATTTGTCTCTTCTACCAAAATCTAAGCTCAATTGGTTGCGAACTCAAACTCAATTGGTTGCGAACTGGCCCTTTGAAGGTTTGTATGGGAATTACTATGTGAAAACATAACTTTTTGTTCTTATCCTTTCAATTCTTCGGTATAACAGCATAGGACAAAGTATGCTTCCAGTACTCATGAGAATTTATCCAATCTAATCCAATATAATCTAATACAAACGTCAGTACTTATGAGAAATGTATCAATCATTAACTTAGCTGAAGACAAAAAGATTTGGGAGAAATGTCAATACCTGATTGGGAATCGATTGAGTGTGGTGGGGAACCAGGAACGATAATCTTAACAACCCAAATTAGTATGTCACCATCACCCTTAGAATTTATACAAAAATACTTTGATAAAACTGTTGAAATTGAAATAGTCGAATGCTGTGAAGTTTTATTGAAAAACTTTACCATAAATATATAAAAAAAAAATCAACTCGTGTGAAAAACTTTGTCAAAATAGGAGGAACTCAGCCAAATTCGCAGAAGACTAGCGAGTTGTTATAAACATTTTAGATTTTGATCTGCGACCGTACGGATAATTTTGGAATCCATGTTTCACTCATAGATAGCGACCCGCCGACTCTCCGCAGAGGTTGGCGAAGTGCAGTCATAAGCCGTGTGTTACGGAGACAAATTTTAGGTATGGCAGAGCACATCCAGGTCTTGCCCTGAATGGGAAGGTAAAGTATGTTTCACTAATGTCGCGTAACATATCTACACAGAAAAAAAAATCTGAACATTGATGACAATTATGTAAATAATGATGAATGTTAAATGGTATTTAAATCCACAAGAAACAGCAAATTGCAAGAAACATTGTCAGCAAATGCCGACATTTGCATGTAATATTGCCAACAATGTATGAAATGTCTCAGAACATCACAATCAGTGATGTCCATATCCTCAGTGTGTTAGAGAGAGATTTTAATTTTTCCACACACTCTTCCTACTTCAACGAGGGCTCTTCTCTCTTGCTTATATTCACCACCGTGTTTGCTTGCGGCGGCGCGTCCTCGCCCAAGTGTACGCGGCAGCGATCGCAGGCGATAGCACGGGGGCGAACACAGATGAGAGCACGTGAGAGTCGGTCGTTTGAAAGAGAGAGTGATTCACTCACTCCAAGGCATCCCCTCACTGGCGCACACTTTCTATTTACCACCGAACAAAAGAGCACTTTGCATTATCTAAGAGGAGTTATGGTTGTATCCTCTGAGAAGGTACAAATTTCACGCGCTGGCGTAACATTAGTGCGAAAAGCCATAAAGGTTTTGTCATACAATCGTTTCAGATTGTTTTATGGCGTCCATAATCAATTCCATATTAAACAATAATTTAGAGCTGTTATGAAAAAAAAAACTTATTTTGAAACCAATTAGTGTAAATGCTGTTTGCCTCATTAGCAGCTTCATGATTACCTTGAATTAAGAAAAATGGCATTACGATCATCTTTTTCTTCTTCTTCTCGATCCTTGGATGTCAACCACTACGCTAAGGTTTCTCCCAGATCTGAGTTTTCTTTGATATTTTTTTAATTTTTATTTTTTTGTCATAAAAAAAATGCATTTGCATTTGGAAGAAAATTTAGATGACACGATCAAAAATATCGGAAAAAAACCGGTAGGAACAGAATTCTGTATAGGAACAGTATATCGTCAGTAAACGAGTTCAAAACTACAAAATGGAAATACGAAAAGAATAAACAGAGAAATATGTCAGGGTTCATGATTTATTGGCACCATAATAATCATTTCGAATGGAATGGATTTATTTTCTGTCAAATCTTTCACATTTAACGTCATATTCAAAATCGATTGAATAATAGTATTTGAATAAACACTTGGATATTTACCTCGATATGGCAAAGAATGTCTTTAGGATTTCGAAATAATAAGTTTAGGTGCGTTCTTTTTCTTTTTTCTTTTTTTCTTCCACAACTACCTATTGAACGCATAAAGTTATTTAATCATAGTATTTGATAGACCTCGGATATCTAGCCTCGAGCTGGCAAAGAATGTCTTTAGGATTTCTAAATAATAAGTTTAGCTGCGTTCTTGTTCTTTTAGAAACATATCATAAATACATTAATATAGCATACGGCGATTGCTGTCAAACGTCATTAGACTTAAAAGTGTTTTTTAACAGAGTCCAATAAACATGCTCAAATGTGAGCTTTCATGACGGATTTGAAATGGTGTAAAGAAACAATCGTCATTCAACTTAGTTTCATCAGTGATTTTGCCAGCAGCTATTGACAGACAATGTACACCTCACCGCAGAGTTTACGGCACCGTTTCCTTTTCAAACATGGAGCACATGTTTGTTTACAGCGATATAAATTTTCCGTAGATTATAAATAACTAACTAATTGAAACTCAGCAGCTTCATAGCAATAAACTTCCTCTACTAATGCAATTAAAATTTATTGAATAAATATCCCCCTCCAAATTTCAGAAAAAAAAGATTTTCTTGCATCCATTCACCATTCCGTTTTGAACCATCGATCATATTATTCCATTAAACACTGAACATTTGCGTAAATTATACCGACCCCCCACCGAACATACCGCGAACAGTGTGGATTAAACTTGCAGCACCCTTTTGGCAGTTCCCAATTTTTCCCACGCATTTCTGGTTACTGTGAATTCCCATCAGAATGCTCGTCAGATACAGCTCAGCTCCAAGGTTCATCCATCCCCGTATCACCCTACTTCCCCTACCTTCACCCCATCGCACATCGCTTTGAACTTTACACGGTTAATTAAATTAAATGTTTTCCAACTGGTGATTCCATAAAACAAAGGAGTACAAACATGACAACCACCCCATCCTTTCACGCGTCCGTTCAGCGCGATGCTGTTTTTATTTTCTGTGTTCGGCAATTGATTGGAAAGTGGCATTTCGATTAACAAACAACAACTGCAGCGGTAACCCTTAAACCATTCTAGGGAAAAATACACAAACGGGTGTGTCTTATGAATATGAATTACTTGGACCCCACCGGCTCCCTCTCGCATCTGGGAATTCGGCTACACTTATTGATATTACTCGCCGATCCGTTGCGCTGTGTTGCCTCGGCCTGCATGCTGGTGGGGCTTCGGAAAATTCCCAGGATCCTATAGGGATTCCTGCAAAACCCGTAGCCAATGCAATGCTTTCAACAACAATCAACTGCCGATATAAATAATAAATTACGCCTGAAAACAATGATGACTGACCGGCGCAGCCAGGGTTGAAAAGAACAAAAAAAAATGAACAACATTTATTTTAATCCAATGTTAATGCGAAGTAATTAAAAATCCAAATTAGTCTGTTGATTAAATATTAATGAATGAATTTTCCATTTTCATGCACGCACTTATGTAAATATTTCACCGGTCTCTGACAACTGGGCCGAGTGTGCTAGCAACGATGTTGGTATTCGAGAAACTAGTCGAGTGCTGTGCACCGCCTGCTATGCTCGCGGCTGTGATTTTATGCGTCAGCAGCAGTCCGGTATGTGCTTTGTTAAAATCCAACCCTACAACAAAACCACAACCCTTCATCCTCCTTGGTGTGACTTGTGGAAAGGGGTATAGTTAAGTCCCTGAAGGCATATGGCATGGATGACATGACAGCGGAAAAAATCCGTGCAAATTCACCTGTCACCCGTTCGGTGAGCTTAGCCTGCCGGCTACAATATTAGTCGATATAAGCTTCCACAACTGACACCGTAGAAAAGTATCAAAATTTATTCGCCTGTCGAAATTTCCTTATCATTTAATTTGATCATTGATCTTGATTTAAGAAAGTTCGCTTTTTGGTTACGCTCTTCGAAAAATCAATTCCAGGTGACACAGCCATCTCCAAATACGCGCAATAGAAGCTATTTCCTGGATTTCCCTCGCATCAAACGTAGAAACCAGCCATTCCCATCCCCAAATGCTCATAGATCTCGTCCAGGAACAGCAAGAGCAGCATCGAACAATCGAACGACTGACAAAAAGTTTATCCTTGTCGGTTGCCCCCTCCCCCTAGAAAACCCCGAAAAAGCAAGGAAAGTGCAAAAATCAATCGATTCCAAAACGTACAACATTAGTCATGAAACTAAATTGAGACACCTTTAACTAGAACGAATTCAAATTTATTGCGCGTCTCTCGCGCGTTGTTCGATCGCGGTAACTGGATGGGGATGGTGCGGCTGACGTTTCCAATATGTACACATGTACAAGTCGGGTTCCTTTCGGCTGCTTGAGCTAGCTAGCGCACTGCGTATTCCAGTCGAGATGGCTTTGTATGCCCACAGAAACACTTAGTTCGACTTGCCGCAGAAAAACCGGAAAACGAAGTGACTCCGAGTCTACCCGCTCCCCATTTCGGGCAAATCAACCGACGTAGTCGCAATCGAATCGGGAGCATTGGGATCCCACATCCAGTTCGGGGAAGGGGTGGATCCAGCAGTTCCATTCACGCCTTTCGACGGCGTAGTAAGGTTGCCTTGGTAGGCGATGTTGGACTGATAATTCTAGTGGAATTCGGAATGCACAATTTCGAAAATATGTTGACTTTTGACACATTAAAACGCGTTTTAAAAATTACTGTGGACATGATGGGATGATCTGCTTCTGATAAATTTCGTCATACATCGTTACTCCGCGTATTGGGAGAATACAACAAACAACAATCAAAGTGTAGAAAGCCCATAATTGGGGAATCAATTAACTCATACTGGTGGGGACTAGTATTTGTACCACTCACCGTCGTTCTTCTCCGAGGTCTATAAGTAATAGTATGTCGAGAGGAATAATATGTGTGAAATAGTCGGTGCATGCCAAAAATAAACCCAACAACAAGAGATAATTTCTCACCCACGTTAGGCATTGGGAGAGGGAAACAAACAAATCGCTACAACCAGAACAAAGCAATAGGTAGTATAAGAGCACGATCGGTCGCCTATTCTTTTACCAGTCAGGGGGGTATCCTCTCCCTTGCCTACCCTGCATCTGAGGTAGTTCGGTAAAAGATTATGCGCTCGATCGTATACTACCTTCATATGCCGTCCGCTCGTTTTCAACTTCAAAAGATACTTTCTCTTCATTTCTCTTAGTTCTAGCAATAAATTACTCTCCACTCCTAGAGCCTCTCATGTTGATGGGAAATTATCTGCTTCTGATAAATTTCTTTATAGATCGTTACTCCGCGTATTGGGAGAATACAACAAACAACAATCGAGGAATAGCTGAACGGTTCTTTCCGGGTAATGAGCATGAGCATGATTAGACGCTAAGGGTTATTCGGTTTATTCGGTTTTAAAAAGATCCACAAAAACAAATAAGCACCGATTAAACCCACCTGTATGGATGCTGTTGGAACTGACAAAGTGTGTTGGGGTTTATTTCACAATTTTTCGAACTACTAACTTCATTTAGATAACCGGTTTCGGTAATGAATTACCTTACTCGCAACAACTGAGCTGGCTGGTGGTATTTGGTCATCGATTTTGTACCAAATATCAACAATGTTCAGCAAATTAGATTACTGGGTATATCGAATTGGATCTGGTTGTTGAGGTTTCGGTGAAAAATAATCGAGCCATTAAACAAAAACTAAGTTTGTACTCTTGAGAGCAAATTTGGACTGATTTAAACAAACAGTAAGAAAGCTGTTGGGTCAACCACAACGTAGTTTGCTTCATTGGGACACCAACATTTTTTAAACAAGGCTTAAAAGTCGCCGTTTGGATCACTTAGTAAGTGTGATGATGGTTTACTTCATTGGATTTTTTTTTTTAAACTACGCTAACCGCTTTGAACCGATTTAAACCAACTGTAAGGATGTTGTTATCGCACTCAACAGTGTGATGGTGATTTCTGAATGGGACGAGAAGGCATTTTTCTATTACAGCTTGAGATCTTTTGACAGATGTACATCAATAGTAGAAAGCAGTTAGAACTACATACAAAGTTTGATGCTAGTTTACTTTATTGGAAACAAAACTTAAAAAAAAACCTACACTCAAAAGCAGATTTGAACTGATTCAACACAACAGTAAGAATGCTGTTGAAGCCATTTATCAAGTGTGATAGAGGTTTTTCATTGGGAATACAATGCCATTTGCTTTATTAAAGCTCATAAGCCGCTTTAGGGGAAGGGGGCCTCATAGCGTAGTCGGTAAACGCACCGGTTTTCCAATCTGTAGGTCAAGGGTTCAATCTTGTTCGTCTTTTCGGGTCAAAAAGTCATTCGACAGCCTTGGAGCATAAGCGTTTCATTGTGCTTACCACACACTTTACGATTGGATTGCATGTATATATAACCCAAGTAGAATTTGTTTTTATAGAAAACTGACATCAATCAACTGCGAAGTCCTTGAATTGCTCATAATATAATTATATCTATAGATTCTGATGGCATTGAGGGTCAACTTCAAAAAAAAAAAAAAAGGTTGAATCCCAAAAAAAACACACACCCCCCATTGTTTGTTTTCTTAACAAAGAAATAAAAAAGAAAATACACCCAACCCCACCCACTATTTGCCACCACCCCCCCCCCCCCCACAAAAAAAAATTGGGGGGGGGATATATTTTTTTTTCCCCCCCCCCCTTCCCCCACCCACAAAAAACAGGATTAATTTTTTTCTTTTTTTTTTTATCAAAAAAAACCAAAAAAAAAAAAAAACAAAAAAAAAAGAATTAATGGTTTTTTTTAAAAAATCGTTATGTATGATGATGTATGATATGTACTACCACCCATTGTAGCACGGAAACTAAGTCCGACAGCAATGGGCTCTCCTCTCTGTTAGACTTGATCAAGCTTTTATAACCACTGATTATCCTAATCATGCCGTTGTATGAAGGGCCAAAAAGGGGGGGGATCGATATGCAACATCACTTATACGTATCCACAGGGATATAAAGAATCTCCTTCCAACAACAAGATTGAAAAATTGGTCAAAAGAGCAAGCTATCTAACATGAGGATGCCCCAATGGGCGGGGAGAAGAGCCCGCCCTCTATTCACAAACTGTTAGCAATGGGGAGTTGGCATTCCCACTCTCCCCATCCAGAGTGCTTCAATCGGGTGCCCTGATGGTCCCTCCCATTCCCATGAAATATTTATATAATGGTGTATATATTTATGTGAATGAAAAATACTACAAGCATTCGTATCTATAATATATGATCTTCATTCGGTTGACCAAGAAATGCAAGAAATGTTGTAAAATGTTAAAGTGTAGAGTTCTGTGGTTCGCGCTTAAGCACGTTTTCGTTCGTTTTCAGCGATAGCAGCATTTCACCAAAATCTTGATTTGAGGTATCCTGAAAAAGTTTATTAAATCTATTGAAATTTTACAAAACTAACATTTATACATTTTAATTTACTGTTGCCATGGTCACTATTTGCTACTTGGTGCTGATTTTATAATAGCAGTCCGCTTTTATTTTTGCTGACCTAATAGTTATTGCTACCAAGTTAGGAATGGGAAGATTTAAGTGGAAGGGAGTTAGAGATAAATGGGCAAAAACAATAAGTAATGTTTTAATCATCTTTGAAGTAAAATCAATACAACAATATTACCAAATATAATGATATTGTGAGTTATGATCAAATAATGACAAAGGTTGAAATGTAAAATCAAACACTAGCCAAATGGCACACAGCGCTGCATGAATCAGATCAGCTCAGAATTGGTAACAAGTCCATTTGTAAACCGGAAATGAAAAATACATTCAGCAATAAGGGCAAAAGCCTACCACAGCTTCCGTAATTTTCATAAGCCTACCACAGCTGTAATTTTCTGCGTTATGTACTGGACATATAAGGAATGCTAGATGTCATAAATTGAAGGTATGTTTCGTGTTTAAGCCAGATACCGCCTAAATCAGGTTTGTTGTATGAAAATGTGCCGGTCATGATATGATGGAAATAATACGATGTTGTAAAGAAATACTACATAATGTACATATAATAATTAAATGCCGCTATTTGCCTCTTCCGATGCGATGTTAGATGATTGAAACTCTAAAAAAACTCGAAAATTCCAACGTGATATAATGAAATAAAGTTGATCACCTGGCATCCTAGCAAAATAGCAAAGAAAATTTAAGCAAATAAATTTCATACGAGTATGATTACTGCCCAAAAACGGAAACTCAATAAATCCAAAACAAAAAAAAAAAAAAAATGAATGACAGGAAATTCTCCGATAACTTTTTTTTCCTACTGGTCCCATAAATGATTCTTTATGTCTGTAAAATAGAAAAGGTAGGCTCATAAACAATGTTAGTTTTTAAATTAACTAATTTGGACGACGAATATTTTTTTTTTTTTTTTTTTTAGAATTTGTCGTATATTATCCGTAAAAACCATCCTGTCTTTTCAAATACACAACGTGAGTTAGGTGGGCCAAAACTTACAACGATGCAAATGCGAAGCTGGAAATAGCATTGAATAATATAAAATGATAATAACAATTATATTTGTAATGTCTGCATGTCTACTGATCCTGCTGCAATTGTAGAAGGACTTGCATTATCATAGCCACGGGGGAAGAAAACAATTCAAAATTATTATACAATACTTGGGAATTCCATGGATGATCTGAAATTATATACCGTATAAAGAATACTTCCATTTTTCGTGGTAGGGTAAGATTTCAGCATGCTACTTCACCGGGGTCACGCTGCCTACATCGCCTTGGTGCGGCTGCCACCTAATGTATAGTTGACGCGATACAGCGTTTCTTACTCAGCCGCACCTCCTTGGTGGACAGACGCTCGGCACGCACCTCCTCAATCTAGCTGAAGTCAGAAGGACAACAGTGCCCAGGCTGCACTACCAGCTAAGTACGCAACCCTTAGCTGGCGGTCTTTGTCATCTCTTGACCCGTGGAAGCATGAGGTAGGAACTTGTGAGGACCATAGCTATGTTGCGTGGACGCACGCTCCATCCCAGGTGTCTACTCACCATTTTGCAGCCCTCTTTTAGAAAATCGTTATAACTTATGAAAACAAAATGTCAAATTTGTGTAATCGATATTAACACGCAAAATATTTTTTTTAATAAAATTTAAAATCGATTTGCAAAACATAGAATTGGACGAAATTTTTGTTTTAATAAAGGCAATATAATTGTCTAAAAGTTCACTATACATTGCGAGATGGGCAAATTTAAGGAAAAAAAGTTTTTCTAGCAACAAATTTTTCATGTCCTATTTTTACCGTTTATCGCGCCAAGTCGTCTTATAATTTGATCCTAAAACCTCAAAGAATTCAATTAAATTCAATTATAATGACAATTTGAATTTTTTAAGGGACTTTGAATGTTTGAAAAACCAAGGCTACCATTTGGAAAGGGCTTATTTTTATTTTTATTTTTATTGTTATTACAAAGAGAACCAACAGAGATGCTTTGGATATATATCTTCAATGTGTAAAAACTGGTGATCCCAAACTAACGATACAGTGAAATCTTGTTTATCTTTGTTTTCAGATTATTCTCTATATAGTTAGTTAGTTTAAAGTTGATGTACAAAACTATATTATTGAACCGACTTCAACCTACCTCAAGAATGCTGTTGGGGCCACTCACAACGTGTGATGATGGTTTACTTCATTGGAAAAACAAACCATTTAACGACGCCTACCAGAGGATTTTAACCAATTTAAAACTACAGTAAAAATGCTGTTGGGCCACTCGCAAATTGTGATGGTGGTTAACTACGTTATGGAAACAAGAAAAAAAAAAACGCTTGGCAGCCGATTCGAACCGATTTAAACTAATAGTAAGGATGCTATTGAGTATACTCCCTAAGTGTGATAGAGGTTTACATCATTGAAAAAAAAAACCGGTTTTAAAATATTCCCTTGAGAGTCGATTTGTACCGATTGAAACCAATAGTAAGAATGCTGTTGACCCCTCACAAAGTATGTTGGTGGTATACTACAGTGGTGGTTTACTACATGTTTATTTAACTATCGCTTTGAATATATTTAAACCAACAGTACATATGCTGTTGGGGCACTCACGAAGTGTGATGTTGGTTTACTACATTGAAATATGATTATTGGCCGCTTTTATCAGCTTATTGGGGGCTTTTAACCGATTTAAACCAACAGCAATAATACTATTGATGACACTCATAAATGGTGATGGTGGTTTACATCGTTGGTAAAACAATAAAAAAAAGTATTCTACACTTGAACGTCAATTTGTACCGATTTAAACCATCAGTAAGGATGCTATTAAGGCCACTCACAAAGTGTGATAGTGGTTAAATGTTCATAGTAAACACAAATTGACTTCTAAAGGAAGTTCTTTTTGATACTTAGGAAGGATGTTATTTGTGAATCTCATCTCTTCACTCTACTCGAAATCAAAAGGTAAACACTCGAATGGGTTAAGTTGTATTGTTTGTATTTGTAACAGAATGAAGGCAACTATTATAAAGTAAGGAAACCAACATGTTTACTCCCCTACCAATTTATTTAATATAGGATGAATATAGGCACAGTTAGATTAATATTGGAACAGTAACCCTATTTGTGGTTATGTATGAATAAGTATTTTTTAAATAGTTTCACAATTTCAGGAGCGATTAACATTTTTTAATTAATTTCGATTTATTGAATATGATATACCTATTCGACATCATGAACAATGAAAGTTTTACGCACAAAACTACATCACAATTGCCGGTAGATTCCGTTGCGCATGTACATACGTGAACAATTGAAAATTGAGTGCGGTTTTCATTGGAATTTTTTTGAAATTTTGGTAGCGAAAAATAGCGAAAATAACAAAAAAAAAAGCTGTGCGCAAGAAATCCCAAGTGCATGTGAGTGAAAACAGTTCACACAACTAGCTTTTGGTACGGTTTTATGGGGAAAAAAAACTACAAGGTACCATTGGGTTGTTCGAAATGATGACTTAGGATTACGCTACTACATGAAAGCCATTTTGATTGTACAAGGCAATATTCTTTGAATTAATATACTTTTCATCAATGTCCTTTATTGGAATCCAAGCGTAGAAATATTTCCAATCGATTGGTACAGAACTTTTGAAAATCCTTGGAGAAACGTCTGAGATATTAACGGTCTTAACTTGACCACTCTTCGTGACGGTCGTAATTCGATTATTTTTTTAATTGTATCCCAGTATAACGGGTGGCACTTAAAATTTTGGATTTTTTTTCTATTCATTTCTATTTATTTATTCCTTTCTATTCATCAACAGGTTATGTATAGGTCCCAATGATGTTACTTAAAGCTAAACTAGAATAGTATATTAATGGTCATGACATAAAACAAACAAAAACATTACACTATCGACGCGTTGGTCTTTAAAAAAAAACGACTAAACATACGACGAAGCATCTGACGAGTCACGTCACAATCAAGCAAGGCGGAAACTCCATTAAAAAGTCTTTGTAAACCGCCAACTGTGCCAAACATGCTGTAATTGGTTCGCTGTGGAGGTAACCGCAGTATCTGGGTTGCACGTTGATGTTGATTTGCTCCAGAAGATCAGGACAGTTGATGCGGTCTTGCAAGATGTCTGCATTACGGACTACCAGGGACTCCAGGTTAATCAGATGGCAACGGCTTTCGTAGCTTGTCAGGCGATAGGGATCCGTCCACGGTAGTTTGCGTAGCGCAAATCTCAAAGACCGTTGTTGAACAGCCTCTACTCTAACGACACCGTTGTTGTAATGGAGAATCCATACAACCGAGCAATACTCTAATATAGAACGACACAAGGAGCAGTACAACGATTTGAGGCAGTAGATGTCCGTGAAGTCTTTAGCAATCCGGAAGATGAACCCCAGAACGCAGGAGGCTTTGCTGACAGCGTACGAGATTTGCTGCTTAAAGGTGAGTTGGGACTTCAGAATTATTCCTAGGTCCTTGTCTTGGCTGACGCGCTCAATTTCGGTGCCCGACAAGACATACTCGAATAAAATTTGCCGGGTTGACATCAATGCGATTCAGATTGCACCAGTCGGCAAAAGCATTCTGCTGACGTTGGAGAAAGTGACAGTTATCGAGTGAGTGCACTCGAAGATAGAATTTCAGGTCATTTGCGTATGATAGTCGTGGTCCTTCAAAAGCCAAATTTACGTCGTTGAGCGTTACGTCGTTAGATCAAAAAAAAATCAACGGTCCCAAGTGACTACCCTGCGGTATATCAGACGGGGCTTTGAACATGTGAGACTGACAATCTCTGACTACAACCAGATGACGGTCAGTGAGATACGATTGAAACCATTGCAGCAGGCACCGTTGATCCCAAGCCTGTCCAGTTTGGCAATAGCTATGCGGTGGTTCAATTTATCGAAGGATGCAGACAAGTCGGTGTAAATGACATCCGTTTGGGCACGTTTCGCCATACTGTCAGTAATTTAGGAAGTAAGACACAGCAGGTTAGTGGCAGTGGAGCGACCAACCATGAATCCGTGCTGGTCGGTACTAATATACGGTTTGCAGTGAGCGAGCAACGGTTCCATAATTACAAGCTCAAACAGTTTAGCAACAGCGCCAAGCGAAGTTATTGCCACGATAATTGCCAGCGTCCCGTTTGCTACAACAGCAAGAAAAAATATTGACAGCCGCAGATAGTCGAAAAATGTGAAGCAGCGGGTTCAACAAACTATCCAGGTTTAGTTTCAGAAAGGACGAAGGAATTCCATCCGGCCCGGGATTGTGAGACAATTTGAGTTTAGAGCAGACCTTGATTACCATCTCTGCATCGATGTCGACTTGGCCCAAGGTTTGACCGTCAAGTGGAACGTACGGCTCCTATGCTCAACAACAAACGAGCTCAGAGAGAAATGAGAGTGTGTACGTGTTAGCTACTCGCAAGCACACGGCCGCAAATTGAACTCAATGTGAGTGTCCACTTTACTCAGTCGCATGAGAACTACGACTCAGTTTCGTGTGACTCTACTTTTTACGAAACTGAGTCGCAGTACCCATGCGACTGAGTATAGTGGCCTCTCATATTGAGTTCAGTTTCTGGCCGTGCAAGGCAGTGGATGACCAGTCAAAATTATGGACGAAAAAGGACTTCGTTCTCTTTCTCGTGCCTTCAACAACAAGGTTTCACTGAGCCGATGGGATGCTGCAAAAAAAAAAAAATTAACTGTTCTCATCAGTACATCTACACCACATTGAAAAGAGTCGAAAGACTAGAGCCCCAGAGTACACTGAGAAACAGATTTCGATATTTCTACTGCATCTCCGAACACAAACTATAAGTTTGGACGTAAGTTTGAACAGAAAGTGATTCATTGCCATTTCCGAGAGAGATATTTCTAAGCCATGTTTCAAGCCCTTTGGTTAGGCTATCAATCAAGATGAGTACCAGAACGAATACTTTAAGAAAATATCGATCCCGTTTCTACAAAAACAACATGCAGATGGACAATAAGTGTTTTGGCCAGATAAAGTATCATCGCATTACGGAAAAAAAAACACAATCGTTCCTGAATACCCCTTCGATCCCATTTGTACCCAAAAACCACAACCCGATCAACATGCCTCAGTTTCGGCCAATTGCAAATTTCAACAAACTAAACAAACTGAATATTAAACAAACTATTAGAATTAGTGCCTCGTGGTAATGAGCGGACATCTCCTTCTACATCATAATCGTTACTCCACGTACGGAGAATACAAATATAACAATTATAGTATGTAGAATCCCATACTGGTGGGGACCAGTATAACAACACTTTACGGTCTTTCTCTCTGATGTCGCTATGTCACAGATGACGAGAGAAAGAAAAATTGAGTAAAAATCAGAAGTTGTGTACAAACATAAACCCAAAAGGAGAGAGTTCCTTTCCCATGTATGCAATCAAACTACCGCTAGAAAATATCACAAGCTATCAGTGGTACATGACCGCGATCCATCACGTTACTATTGCCTGTTGAGGTGGCGGATTTGTCCGTGCCTTAACCTACCCCGCAGTTAGGCAATGGTAACGTCCTTGGTTCGAGTACTTCTTTACCCACGCCCTTTCGCTCAATTTTCAATACTTCTATTCAATTTTCAACCTACCGTACACTGACGGAACTTTCAACACTTTCTCTTCATATCTTTCATTCTAGCAAACATTACTGTTCACTCTTGGTGCCTCATGGCGATGAGCGGACGTCTCCTTCTACATCAAACTATTAGAAACTAAAAATGTACCCTAAGCTGCATCCCCCTAGTAACAGCCATGGCAGACGGCAAAATTCTGCAGCTACCGCGAGCCAAAAACCGGGCGGGGTTGCATGGGCTAAAAAAGAACGAAAAATCATCCAATTTCCTTTTCTTTTTTTTTCTGGTTAGACTTATTGAAAATATGTATGCTCGGAGTGTCGTCATCGTCGTTGCCGTGTGTGAAGGAGGTTTTTCTTCTCAACCCCAACCCTATGAATGGAACATTCGGAGAGCTGGAGTGAAGCTGGATGAAAGTCTCTAGTCTCCCATTCAGCAATCGTCAATTGGCACAGCACACCATATTCATACAGACCGGAGACACGGCGAACAACCGATGCTCCCGATCCAAGGGAAAAAATGGGAAGTTGCGGCTGAAGATTGGAACGACAGTTCACCCCCTTCCTATCCCGACACTTGGAAAATTCTCAGCCGGAGGCTTGGAACCCGGAGAGAAAATTCTAATAGGAACTGTAGATTGAATGTGAATAAAAAGATGAAAATAAAATGTGGTTGCATATCAATGGCTCGGTTGAACAGGTGAGGTCTCCTACCCTTGACAATAATAAATCGAACTGCCAGAGGGTTTGGAAGAATCCACGTGCGCGTTGGTCATGAACAGTCTGACTGGGAAAGTGGGTTGAAGATTCTCTTATATAATCAGTTCAAAAGTTAAGAACTAAGCTTTTATTGCACCGTATGGAAGAAAATCAAAGGGTGAGAAGGGTGGCATTACCTTCCAGAAAAAAATGGCTTCCATCCTGTCCGCAATATGTTAGAAACAACAAACCGGAATCCATCTCAATTCATTATTCATTTGAGTGAACGAAAAAAAAAAGATCGCTGATAAAAAGGTGCGCACGGAGTGATTTATGCCCATTCTCTCTTATTCATTTTTGCATATTACCGGCTTCTCAGATCCAAGATCCTCCGGAATGCAAAAGTTTTCGATCATCCGGTTTCCGGTTTCTTACCTTCGCTCTCTCTTTTTTCTTCACCTTTCGCCGATATTCCATTTTCCTCGAAACTTGATACCACTGCCGCCGCTGTTGCTACTGTTATACCGTATAATTTAATTTATGAGCCGAGCATGCTGGCCCGAGTGCGCCGAAAGGCCAAAGTCTTTTGCATCGGCTCTTATTTGATCTAAATTATTCAGTTAAATGCTTCCCATGACTGTAATTAATTAGGACTTTTGGACTTTTTCTTTTCCTCCTCTCAGCCGCCTAGACTCCGCGAATCCAAACCTGCCGAAAAGCGAACACTAGGAGTGAAGGAGAATGTTTCACGATTTTTTTTTCTCCGTCGACCGACCGCCTGCTTGGACCATGCTATCTTATTCTCGGTCTGTCATCATTCTTTTTTCATGACTTTTTTGGCGACAGGATCGGACGGAAAAGCCAAACACTGGTGCTCCTCGGTCAGGGGAGGAACTCGTGGGGGGAACAGGGCAGTATAGCAACAGTAGCGCAAAAGTCATAAAAACAAAAAACCGGCGAGAGAGAAAGGAAGCGCACCGAAGAACAAGACAAAAAAGCATTCAATTTAATCTATTATTCTAGCACAGGGGGGAGCGAGATGCATCGGAAAACTGGCCAATGAGGCGGGGAAGGAAAAACTGATTAAATATTTAAAACTATTTGAAAGTCTTTTATTATTATTTCCTTCAGCTTTTCGGAAGCATTATTTCGAGCGGAAGTTTTAGGTCTACTACCCAATCATTCCGGAGGGGGCGGGGAGAGGGGAACTCATCAGATTGGGTGGCACACATTTGGCGAGAAAAACTTGACAACATATGCGGCTTGGTTTGTGTCCTCGTCGACAGAAGCCGCTGCTGTGGTATGGTGTGGTCGTACATTAGAGGTCTTCTTTTTTTTCCCTCATGCCCCGTAACAGTTGAGGATGCTGCTTTTTCGCTAGAGCAGCAATTTTGCCGCAATGATGTCACGTAGATTTGGCCATAAAACTTTCCAATTTTAAATTGAAAACTTGATCTGTGGGAAATTTTGAATTATTTGTTAGGTTAGGGGTGCGTCGAAGGGACACGATTGGTTTTCAAATGTGTTTCGGTGTTGAAATATTAGCAACGATACACGAGCGTTTTTTTTTTGTATTTCGAGTGAATACATATATCAACAGAATTGAAGGATTAATTTTACTAACGCAAGATGTATTACGTTCTTCTACATAATGACTTCCAGTTTTGAGTTAACAAATTTGTCATCTTCTTTTATTCGAATTTGAATTGACTACAAATTCCGAATCTAAGTCAGAAGTATCCAATGTATTAATTTCAAAATAATCTCGATTCAGAAAATTCATATTCCAAAAGAGGAAGTAAATGACTTCATTATGAGGCAGAGAATTAAAGCCATAATGTAAATTTAATAAAAATGTCGTTAGTTGTAGGATACATATTGGACGTAGAGTTAAATAAAACTCGTCTACGAATGTCAATTTTCTCCTAAACCTCTCCCCAAAAATTATACACTTCGCGAAAACCAGCCAACTCCAACAAGATGTCAAGAGTCCAACAAGTGTTAGGGCATTTGTGTTACCACTCAAACAAATATATGTCAGTTTCGTAAGGTTAACACAATTGAGCCTTCTATATAACCGACCTGAGAGATGAATTGTTGACTGGATTCAGTTTTTTGTTTGCCGTTATAGACTATCTGTGCATCGATGATGACTTATAACATCACATCACCTACGCGGATTTTGTGAACAAAGTAGGCCGAACCCTGATAGTGCTTCCTATAATTTACAGGCGTCTCGAATAGAAAATTTATTAATTTATGAAGAACTTCATCATCTGGTGAGTTTTTCGACACACTCAATTTTATATGTTTGCGTGGTACAGGACGATGAAACTTACGTCAAGGCAGACTTTAAACAGCTTCCTGGACAGGAATTTTATAAGGCAACCGGACGGGGAAAGGTGGCATATATTTTCAAGCACATTTAACTTTCAAAGTTCGCGACGAAATATCGGGTACCGGTACCTGTGGATTGAAGAGCAACGTTTACATTGCGACCGGAACCGTCAGCCAGGAAATTTATCTGAGCGAGTGCCTTCATAAACGTCTACTGCCTTTCCTGAAGCGACACAATTGTTCCGTTCTATTTTGGCCGGATTTGACATCTTGCCATTACGGAAAAACGGCCATGGAGTGGTATGCTGCCAACAACGTTCAAGTGGTGCCCAAGGACAAGAACCCTCCCAACACGCCAGAGCTCCGCCCAATCGAACAATATTGGGCCATCGTCAAGCGGAACCTTAAGAAGACTCAAAAAGCTGTTGTGATCGAGAAACAGTTCAAGGCAAACTTGCGTTCTGCGGCGAATAAAGTGGACAAGGAGACTACAAAATCATATGGCAGGTGTTAAACGAAAGACTCGGCAATTCGCATTCGGTAATAAGGAAGCTAAGCTGAATATTTCTCCTGTATTCTGTATTAACTAAAATTGAAAAAGAAAAAGAATTTGACTTATTAATAAAAGCTTTGATCGACTCACACACTTTACTGTTTGACCAAATTTTGAATCAGAAGCCTAGAGCATTAGCGTCCTACGATTGCTCCGGTGAAATGTCCTGCAAAATTTGACTAAGCTTATTCCACTAAATCGTTCTTCACTGACGGGTCATCGATAAAGTAGTCCATTAATTAACTTAAATCTCCTTGTTCCGTGTATGAATGTCGCTGAATTAGCTCCATAGCACTTAACGCTAGATCTTATTGCTTAACACCGGGTCAGTACTTCATTTTTACGGATAGTCTCAGTTGTATGGAGTCTATTAACTTCTCGAGCCTACTAAAGCATACCTAGTATTTTCTCATGCAAATACAAGCGCTTCTAAATGCTTTATCTTCAAGTTATTTCATCATCACCTTCGAATGGGTCCGATCCCATTGTTCGATTCCGGGCAATGAAAGAGCGAGCTCGCTTGCAAAAGTGGGCGCTATGGAAGGCGATTTTTACTTATGATTGGAATAATCGTCTTCAAAGATTTTTCCTTTTTTTGTTGTCGACAGTCACTCGTCAACTGGCAGCAAAAATGGAGTAAAGGAGATTTGAGGTAACTAGAAAATAAGAAGAATGATTAGTAATTTCCATTTAATTCCAACTACCTTTATTGCTTATCTTGACAGATACGCGTATTTCGTCTACAATGTGCAGACTTCTTCAGTGTCGTGTACTAATACTCGACTGAAAGAAAACCTTCGCCACCTGCCGTATTTATCCTATTTTCTAAATACAAACACTTGTACCTACAGCTAACATTTCTTATACCTAACCTATCCTGAGTCCAAAACAAATATTATGCTGTCAAGATAAGCAATAAAGGTAGTTGGAATTAAATGGAAATTACTAATCATTCTTCTTATTTTCTAGTTACAGGTATTCCACTAAACAGCTCACACTCTCCATAATTCAGATTTGAGGTGATGGCAACAATCTATCGTCTCCAAGGTATTGGTGAAATATTTGTTCAAATGTCGTTAGAGACTTCATTCGTGTGATGATTCGCCTTATCTCCAATCCCTATTCTTTAAACGTTCATTCGTGACATTTTGGTTGTATACGATCTGGAGTTCATTAAACTTATTTACACCGTGTCCAATATATACTCATATACTTTTTCACGTCATCGTAGTGGTGAAGCTACAGTTCATACACTATTTATGTATTGGTGTAATCTTGCACTGTGTTTACACAAACCATTGAAAGTTCTGTTTGATTGTTTTCATTCAGTGTCCATCTTTAATCAACGATGAAATAATTAAAAGATGAAAACACGATGAGAGAAAATAAACGAGCACAAGGTGTCTACTTAGGCCCAGTTCAAAGTCGTAATCCTTCCGCTTGCGATGGGTTTGAAACTGGTAAAGAATGTTAAAGTCGGTGATATTCCGAAACATATGCTGTAATTGACCCATGTAAATAAAAACAATTACCAATAGAACTCGAAAAAATTTGGGAAATAATCGAAATTTGAATTTGTATGAGAATACAGTGAAGGACAATACAATAAGACCAAAGCCCGATTTTCATACAAACTGGTCTTGCTTGAAGGATCATTTTTCAATTTTCCTGTGAAGCAATTGTACTGAAATTTTGGCAACAGCCTAGAAATAACCTGAATTTTCATCTGTAATAAATTCATAAATTTTCATTCACCACTTCAGAAGCTACAGGCACCATCTAAGACAAAACAATAAGACCACCTTTTTTCCATAGATTACGCCATGTTGATGAGTTTGAATTACAATCTGTAGTGTACTGATTTTAAAATGACCCGTACACCAAAACTCAAAATTTAGATCCTCAAATTTGAGCATTATTTATGGAAATCAAAAAGTGGTCGTATTGTTTTGTCATATGCGGAGTCTGTAATTTTTTTAAAATGCTGAATGTAAAATTATGAATTTTTTGCAAATTTAGGCTACTTCTGGACCACAGCCGAAATATCAAGCCAATTGGTTCTCGGAAAAATGAAAGACAAGCCCCCCAATATGACCATTTTGTATGAAAATCTGGATTTGGTCTTATTGTATTGTCAATCACTGTATATTACATACGGTATCTGAAGCAGGAGAAACATTAGTCCTAGTCTAGTTTGTACCAGTGTGTTTAGTTTTTTTTAAAATTGTTATTTTTCCTAAAAACGTTCCAAATCAAAAATAGTACAGTTCGCCTTAAACTTATTGGGATGTCGCATGATTTTGTTCATTTTTTCCTATGGATCGTAACTGTGTCTATGCCCAACATCAATGCAACATTGGTTGTGAGCAAAAATGCAACACGTCAATTTGCTTCGAAAAATTCCAAGTTTGCGTGAAATGATTTAGTGAATTAGTTGACGAGTGAGAGATTCGAGTCCGATGATGGCTCATATGAGAAAAAGGAGGAAAAAAAACCAGTCAAGAACCTTTACATGATTCGAACGTGATTGAGATTTTCTAGCAAATTTGCAGAGGTTTTGCGTTGCGAAACTATACCGTTAACAAGGGAACAATACCTTGTGATCAAAAAGTTCCGGTAATTTTCAATTTAAAAAGGCCGCCTTTATTTTTTCGGTAAAATCTTTTTAGTGTAAGATGGCAACACTAGTTCTGATATTCTGTCAAAGTGTGAGAGCAAATTATCCATTAGTTTTGTTTTGACAACTGCTTTTGTTAGTCGAAAAATAGACGCTCGGCGATTTTTACCATGGATAAAAAATTGGAACAACGCGTTTGTGTGAAATTTTGTGTTGCAAACGGATTTTCTGCAGCGGAAACGCTCAGAATGTTGCAAAAGCCTTTGGTGAGGACTCTATGTCACAAAATCGTACATTTGTTTGGCACAAAGACTTTAAAGAAGGCCGTGAAAGCGTGAGTGACATGCCGCGTTCTGGACGACCATCGACCTCAACTACCGATGAAAACATCGCTTCCGTGAAGAATTTAGTTATGGAAAACCGCTCAATTAGCATTCGGGAGATAGCTGCACTCCTTGATATCTCATTTGGATCGACCGAACACATTTTGACGGAAATTCTGGGCATGAAACGCATTGAAGCACGACTTGTTCCAAAAGAGCTGAATTTTTTGCAAAAACAGCATCGAGTTGAGGTCGCTAAACAGATGATTGCGAACGCAGATAGCGATCCCACATTCATGGAACGCATCATAACTGGTGATGAAACGTGGGTATATGAATTTGATATGCTCACAAGTCAACAATCGTCCGAATGGCGCGCCGAAGATGAGCCGAAACCAAAAAAATCACGACAAAGTCGCTCCAAAATTAAAGTTTTACTGACCGTTTTCTTTGATTTTCGCGGTGTCGTCCATTCTGAATTCCTTCCAGAAGGTCGAACGGTTAACAAAGAGTATTATTTACAAGTTATGAGACGTTTGCGTGAGGCAATTCGAAAGAAGAGGCCAGAATTGTGGCGCAATAATTCGTGGATTTTACACCACGATAACGCTCCATCACACACCGCGCTCACTATTTGTGAATTTTTGGCCAAGAACTCCACCAATACCATCAAACAAGCACCATATTCACCAGACCTTGCCCCGTGCGACTTCTTTCTCTTCCCAAAACTGAAAATTCCGCTCAGAGGTAGGCGTTTTGAATCGATTGATGCGATAAAAAAGAATTCGCTGGAAGAACTGAAAGCCATACATTCATCGGCCTATAAAAAATGTATGGATGATTGGATAAAGCGCTGGCATATGTGTGTTGCCTCTAATGGCGAGTACTTTGAAGGCGATAATAAAGATATCAATTAAAAATTGAAATAAATGCGTTTTTTTTTCAAATTACCGGAACTTTTTGATCACAAGGTAAAAATTGCCCAGTGATTTTAACACAAACTGTTATTGTGCAGATTTAATTGGACTATAATATTCTAACACATGCAAGATAAATAGTAAAGCGATAAATGAACCTTTTATAAAGCTTAGCATGCTATTGGCTTTATTGACAATCGTATTGTAGTGATCAATGAACTTTAGCTCAGAATCCATAATCACTCCTAAATATCTTATTTGTTTACATCTTTTTACAGATTGCTGTCTAAGAATCCATCTCTATATATCTCATGCTGAAATTGTTGAAGATCTGATTTTGTTTTTTATTTCCATGATCATTTAAGAAGTTTCGTTACGAATGCTGGCTTTTTGAGTTTAATTATCAACGTGATCTACTCTGTCAAAAGCTTTAATAAAATCGGTATACAGAGTTTCTACGAAGTTTCCCCTGTCCATTGACGCTCGAAATAAAATGACAAATTCAAGTCGGTTGGTTGCTGTTGACCTTCCTTTATAGAAGGCATCTTGATTGCAAGCTATGCAGGTTTCACCTGAATCCCATTAAATGTCATGGAGATTTCTTCTACAGTTATTTGTTTTACTGCAACGTTATTTATTTGTTCGTGTAAGAGCGAGAAGTAGCCACAGTCTCTAGTTTCGACGCTGTTCTTATATACAGTTTGGAAGAAGTTCGCGAACATGTTGCAGCTTTACTTTGAGTCAGTACTAGAGCAAAGTCTTCATATTGGATGCGAGATGGAAAAATAGTCTTCATGGTATCATTTGCAAATTTAAAAAACTGTTTTGGGTGAAATTTAATGTTATGTAATACCCTTGCATTGTACCTCCCTTAAGCTAGAGATATTTCAGCCTCCAGTTTTCTACAAATGTGAACAAACTGTTGTGAGGTTTTAGTTGTTTATAAGCTTCGTGAGCTTTTTGTTTCTTTGTTCTCTAAATTTTTTAATCTTCCGGTTGAACCAAACTGAATTTTTGAAAATTGTCGGTTTCTTTTTAGATCTTGGAATTGTGCACCCCCAATACAACAAAAACCAGCCAAAACATTGTCAACCACTTTGTTTATATCTTTTCTTCTTTTAGAAGAGATTGTCAATGTCAGTTAATCTTCCAGGGCTCGTAGCGGACTTATAGGGAAATAATAGTGACTTTAGTGACTAAAATCTTAGAAATAGTGACCAAATAGTGACCCAATAGTGACTAAATAGTGACCATAAAAAAGACTTCCGAATATTAAAATGGACAACTAAAATGAACTTTATTTGGTCGACAGACATAGGCTGTGGTCCCCTTTGGCCGTCCAGTTCGACCACATACTGAATGGGGACCATCAGTATGTTGTTCTGCTATTTGTCAGCTTTCTTGCTGAAAAAGCTGGTAATTAGGCGACCCTTCTTTTTTCGCTACAATATCTTCTGCATGATCCGCGGCCCTTTTCTGTGTGGCCTGTTGCTTGCGCACTGTAGAAACGCCCTCCAGCATTGCCTGAGCTAACACGACCTCCTGCATGTCACGTTTCTCAATCGCTTTTTTGAGGCGGCAGTTGGCTTCTGCAAACAATCTGTAAAAAATATTTTTTTTATTTAGATTCACAATTTTAAGTTTACTCTTGGTTGTTGTAAGCATACCTATCAGCAGTTTGCTTTTTCTTTTCCTCTTCTTTCCGTAGTTCCTTCAGTTCCTCCTCTTTTTTCTCAATAGATACTTTCAGGTTATTCATCTGCTTTAATGTTTGTTTCTCTGCGTCCTTCCGCTCTTGCTCCTTCAATTTCTCATCCGCTTCAGCTGCTTTCTTCCGCCTCTCATCCTCCAAATACTGCTTATAGTTTGCGTAAGCTTTATGCGCCATCATGAGCAGTTCTTTTGAAATTGGAACCAGATGTGGTTGTTTTCCAAACGTTCGCATTGCGGATTTGACCGTCATGAACGCATTCAATGTCCTTTCAGACATTGAAGCCCGATTTTCCGTAAGGATCCTGCCGGATGCCGAGAAACCTCGCTCAACATCGGCGTTGCCGTGGGAAGCTGCCAAAGCCGCTTTGACTACCTTGGAGACCAATGGATATTTCTGTACACCACCGGCTGTTTTTAAAACAAAAAATGTGTTCCAGTAGTCATCAATTCTGCCGATATCGCTTTCTCCCCTTACCACCTCGAGCTTCAGAAGGTTCCATTCGTCGACGAGTAAATCGTAGTTAATTTCTACCGGCAAGGACTTGGCCACTTGCAAGATATATTTCGAACTTCGGTTGACGTCGGGTGCTGATGGATTGAGGCATTGGCAGTATTTGATGAACATATTCTGTAAACCAGACTTTTTGATAACGTGCTTACCAGCAGCAACATAATGTTTTCTGACCTTGTTCAAGAAGCTGAGTTTGTCAATATCCTTCATTGTTTTCAGCTCGGTCATTGCATCATCTCCAACAACAACATTTTCGAAAGGCAGCAGGTTCTCAATATTATCAAAAATATCCGCTGGAAGTGATGTATATCCGCTGGCAGTTGCCATACATCTGACTTACAGGTTCTGCTGGCGATGGTACGTACTAACCGTTCGAGCTCAGAATACAATAGATGGATAAGTGGTTCTTCTCTCTGGAAGAAACCTACAAATAGATTCGTTGTAGTATAAGTTTTCGGAACTATGGATTTTAAAGGTAAAATATAATTGTATCAATTCAAACGTAAAGGTATGTATAGTAATTATATCAAATCACTGAAATCATTTTGAATCTTTGAGACTAATATAACCCTACTTCAATGATTTTATTACTTATCAATATTTTTCTCATCATATTGTTTTAAATTACCATATTTTTAAGGATCTATAGTATATAATAACAATGCACCTAGAATTCTTTTGCACGATTTACCGCGCGAATGGATGCATCGATTTGAGCCGACTTTGCGAATAAATCGAAAAACGTTTAACATTCGCATAGAAAATCCTTGCTGTCATCGTACACATTTCATAACAAAATCAGTTTACGATGAAAACACATCACCTATACAACCATATTTCAGCAACCTCTACAGTGTTTACATAATAGGAAAAATAAACTAAAAGCAAATAAAAAAATAAGCTAAAAAGTTAAAAATTTGAGAGGAAAGCTAGATCTAGAGAACAAATGATCTAGTGTGCGGTGCAGAAACATTCACTGATGAAAATATCGGAAAGAAAAATACAAAACTTTATAAAATAACACCATTGCTTTTTCTTTTGAGGCGTTTGTCGGGTCAACTAGTATTAAGTTTTGGTATTAACTTAGGATGAATACTATAAACTCAATTCATTTCACACAAGAATAAATAAATTTCAGAATTTAGAAGGATTCCTCTAAGAAATGTATATACAATTCATTAGGGAATTTCGGTGTGGGATTATTCCGAAGTTTTCTTGGCAAACAAGTTTTTGAGTTCTTACCCGAAGCTTTTTTGAAAATTTTCTAGAAATCTAAGCCGATATTCATTTATCAATTTTAAAAAAATCTTGCTAAGATCTTCTAGAATTTTTCTAAATAGTGCATAAAAATATCTTCGTGAATTGTTTTTCTATCCACTTTTTTTTTCGGGGATACCTGATTCCTTGGAATTTCTTATCGGGATTTACTTGAGAAATTTTCCCCGCTTTCCCGTTATTCGTCTAATAAATTGACGAACCAGCCTCCTGAAAGTCACTATAATAAAGAAATAAAAAAAAAATCTAATAAATTTCTTCAAAAAAATACGGCACGGCTCCTACTCTCAAGAAATTTAGGGACAAACAACAGACTTGTAAACAACAAGTAACAAGTACTTCAAGTACTTCACAGCAATCGTACCCGAAAGAAAAGACAAAAAACAATCAAAATAAATGCACTGAAGTACATATTCCAAACTACTTCGACAACTAGCTTATCAATTTTGAATCATTAATTTTATTTTATTTGATGAAATACAAAGTTTGCCGTGACAACAACTTGTAATTAAGTAATTAGAAAACAATTTATTTGTATTGCTCGAATGAAAGCTCTCATTGTAACAGAGATTTTAAAATTCAATTGTTTTACTTGAGACTCGGCAGCTATAACTGCATTTTTTGTTGAAAAGAAAAGATAATCAAGCTATATTTAGGGTCCTTCCTTAGCTCATGGAAACATGCGTGTCTACAAAGCGCGACCATGCTGAAGGTGTCGGGTTCGATTCTCGGTGGGGTCCAAGAAATTGTCGTGTTGAAAGTTTTCTAGATTCCTTGCGCATAATGGTTATCATGTTGGTTAATGAAATACGAATGCGAAAATGGTAATTGGCAAATGGAAGTTTTGTGACAAAAATGAAGCACATAGAACACTAAGCTGAGAAGTTAAGGCTCTGTCCCAATCGGGATGTAATGCCAGAAAAGAGGAAGAATTCATGATGACAGGATTAATTTATTGGATAAATTAGTTGGCTATATTTTTGAATATAATATAGGTATATGGCGAATGTTTTGATTTGTTACCAGACATCGAAGAGGCATACGAGGGGCACGCAATAATCCTTAAATCCGACGCAGGCAAAAAATTAATTACATTAATTACAATCCTCAGTACTTTAATTACGCCGTACTTATTATTAAGTACATTAATTACAGTCGTAATTTCGTAATTAAAGTCCAATATTTGTATTCATCAGTACCTCAAATTACATCTTCAGTATTTTAATTACGTTCAGTACAGAAAAATATTTTCAATTACTTTCAGTCCAACTTTAAAGTCTAATAATTAATAGGATTAATTGCATTAAGTACAATGCTTGTACTTTAAATCTGCCTTACCATGCCGCATGTCACGACATATTAATAAAATTTTCTTAGATGGCATATTTAAAGAACCCATTTAATGGAATAAATAGTAGAAAATATCGAATATATCTTTTAGTTATTTACGTAAAAACCCTTTACACTGTTTCTATTCAAAATAAATTTACCATTTTGTATTGAATGATTTATTAGATTGAGATGATGTTTCACATGGATCTGAATCCGATCCTTGATTTACTTGACAACTAGATTTATTAAGATAGGTATTACTTACCAGTAAACCTGGTGAAGATGCGTACCGGATGCTACGAACAGTACTTCAGCTTTCATGGTCGGGTTGTTCAAAAATTTCATTATCCTGCCATAGGATGGTGTTTTTGTTAACGCAGCGCGCTTGTGAACGAAGTTGTAAAACATTTCACCCAATGCCGGCTATTGTTGAATGATTCTATTCGCTGATTCTTCCAACGTCAACCACCGAGATAGAAAACGTGTTTGATGAAACTGTATTAGGTGGCAATTCTAGTTCAGCCTGCACTTTCTCAAAATCCTTCAACTTTAACGCTGCATCTTGAAAAAGTAATATACGGCAAATGATAAGTTCCGATGCGTAGGTCCCCAACTCTTCGATACCTTTTTGGCCGCTAGTAAGTTTGTGAATATTACAAGTTCCAATATTCAACAGCGACTTTTTTCGTTCGTCAAGCAGTTGATCATTCATTAGCCGTTCAATCTTCTTTGTTCACGTTGGGTCCGTCACTGCCTGTAATAGAAGTTGATAAGGTATGTTGAGTAAGGTAATTTGTGAGCAGTATAATTATGTTCCAAAAGGTATGATTGTCTCAAAAAAGAGAAATTTATTCAATTAGTGAGGGGCCCTTATTCAAAGGGTTATAAGATATCTTGGTCGATATTAAGTTAAATATCCCAAAAGTACTATAGATATCAAGCTTTCTAATGCTATTTTTAGCACTTGTAATGTGATTTTTAACGGCCGTGGCAGTCTACGCAGCAGCAAAAAACAATTTGGTTTCTACATCCGAGCATCTTTCTGTTATTTTTAGATTTTTTTTCTACGGCTGATAGAAAAATTTGAAGAATTCCTAGAAAAATCTATTTTCAGTAGTCCCATATAATTTGTATGGAAAAAAAATTTCTTACTTTCTTGAAGCCTATTTTCTCGAAACTTCAATTTTGTCACATACACCCCCAACTGTATCTCAAGCGTAAATTCTATCAAGTTATGATCCACGCATTTTTAAAAAATATCTTCCCCTATTCAAAGTCATGTCTTTGTAATTACGTCATAAATATTTAACAAAGATTAGTCTTTAATTATTTAGAAATAAATGCCCCGCATAGAAGCCAACTTACCAAGCATCAAAAGATTCTTCCTCGCTATGCCAGCATGATGCAGTGCTGCATTCAGTTTCTGTAGAATGTCTTCAGCTGTAGCCGAACCGATGAAAAATGTTTGCAAATGAGCTGACACAATCTGCGACTTCTGTTCGGACCAATATCGGATGATCGTTTGTAGTTCCTTCCGCCCTGCAGAATTCGTTGTCTCATCATAACACAACGTAAGAAGACAATCGCGGGCTTCGTTCAGCTGTGTTGCTCGAAAATGCGGCGCTAATGCATCGGATACCAGATACCGAACTTTGGTGTTGGCTTGAACCAACGTGAATGAGTTTCCGAAATTATAACGCTAAATAAAACGCAATGGCGTAGTTTGTAGATGACGTTATAATTTTCCTGAAAAGGTAGTGTAGATACAATGTTAGGTTAAATAGGTTTAGGTGGATAATTTATATGCTTACGTTTAATCCTCAACGTGTTTTGCGTGCTAAAATCCAACTAATAGACGCATATCGTGGCATTCCAAATGAACAATCTGTATTATATACTTTTGGCTAATTAATAGTTCAATTATTCAAACAATAGATTATGTAACGCTTACCGTAGTAGTCAATAGACGTTTATAGACTGTAATTTTAACTTAGGTTAGGATTACGGTGTTCAGGAGTATAAGCTAGTATAAGTATAGATTTAATTAGTTATAATGAATAATTTAGATTTCACGTAATTACCTAGTATGTAAAGCATAGTTTATAAGAAATTAAACTGTTTATACTTCTATAACTAAGCTAGAATTTGGAGCTGCTTCTATGCTCGCTTCCTTTTGTAAAAAAAACTTATTATCTACTGCCTATTAACGAGCATTCAACTCACTGTTGTTGATAGCTATTGTTCTCAGGTTCCTTTCAGCTCCAATAGTTCATCAGGGATAAGGTGGCGACATTTAAGGTGCGCGCTGGCAGCGAGGGGTCTGCCAACAATCCCCCCCCCCGGTACGTCGTCCTCTGGATGACTTACGTATCCTCGCGCTTGACGTCTAGAATCGCCAACTTAACCACGGGTCGCTCGTACACTCCATGCATCGTTTTGACGGTCGCAGAACGAATCTGGCCATCCCTTCCAGCACGGGTTGCTATGACCCTTCCTTTAGGCCAACAGTTTCGTGGAAACTTGGAATCTATTATGATGACCACGTCACCAGTGGCGATGGAAGGCGTATTGGTGAACCATTTGGTCCTTCTTGTTAGTTCCGGTAAATAATCTGATAGCCACCGTTTCCAGAATTGATTCGCTGCTATTTGAGAAGTACGCCAGCACAGCCGCACGGCACTGCTGTCGTCCGCAAGAACTGTCAACGGTTTAGTGCCATTAGAGGTTCCGAGCAGGATATGATTCGGAGTAAGCGCCGGCGCATCATAGTTGTCGATGGCAACGTGCGTAAGAGGGCGCGAGTTAAGGGTGTTCTCAATTTCTATCAAGGTATTCCGTAGTACTTCGTCGTTCATCTTGTGGGGTGGACGTATGGCCATAAGATTGGCTTTCACGGATCGAATCAACCGCTCCCAGCTTCCACCCATATGCGGAGAGGCTGGCGGATTGAAGGACCAATCGGTGTCCGAGCTGACGAACTCTTGCATGATGGCTTCGTGACTAAGTTCTTCAGTAACTGCTTTAAGCTCCTTGCATGTGCCAACGAAATTGGTTCCACGATCGCAGTAAATATGCCGAGGTGTGCCACGTCTACCAATCATGTTTCGTATAGCCATCACACAGGAAGCGGTGTTGAGGGAATGCACGACTTCGATGTGTACAGCACGTATTGTCATGCATGTTGCAAGCATTCCCCAACGTTTCTCTACTCGCCTACCGATTACAACTTCCAAAGGACCAAAGTAGTCAATTCCTACGTGTGTAAATGGTCTCGAGAACGCTGCCAGACGAGCCATGGGGAGGTCAGCCATAATTGGGATATTAGGGGATGCTTGGTTGATTTTACACAGCTGGCAGTTTGATCTTACCTTGGCGAGGCTAACACGAATCCGAGGGATGGCGTATCGTTGGCGGAGTTCGTTTATTACTGCCTCGTGATTAAGATGGTGGAATTTTTCATGATAAGCTGCAATTACCAGGTTGGTGACGTGGTGGTCTCGGGGTAGAATAATCGGATCCTTGGCATCCAGAGTTGCAAAGACACAAGCAGCGGTGCGACCACGCATTCTTAGGATGCCGTACTCGTCCTGGTACGGGGTGAATTTGTAAAGCGGACTACTTTTTGGTAGTTGATGATTTTTCTGCAGGATGACCAGTTCATTAGTGTAGATTTCACGCTGAGCCTGACGGATCACGAACTTCTCAGCTTCAAGCAGTTCTCTCATGCAAAGAAAACCAGGTTTACCTAGGATATCTTTGCTCTTTCTTCGACAATTTTCCACGTAGCGTAGAACAAAGGCAGTCACCTTGACCAGTTTTTTCCAATTAGAATAGTCGGTCAAACGGATTACTGGTACTGAAGCTGTGCTGTGACCTAGAAGGTGGGGTCGGAGTTCTGTAGATGTTGGTTTCACTCGCTGTTGCTGGCGTGGCCATTCATTTTCGTGGCGCCACAGAAACTGAGGACCATTGTACCACCTCGATGTCGCCGACAGGTCTGGTAGCTTTTCCCATTTGGTGGCGTCATCTGCTACATTTTCTTTTGTGGGAACCCAATACCATTGACATGTTTCGGTGGCATCTAGAATTTCACTCACCCGAAACGCCACGAATTGTATGTAGCGGCGGTGGTCAGAGTTGAGCCACGCAATGACGTCCTGAGAGTCGGTCCAGTAATAGCGACTGGTGATACGCATGGACAAGGATTCCGTAACAGTCTGAGTTAGTCTGGTACCTAATACAGCGGCTTGTAGCTCAAGTCGGGGTACGGAGAGGAATTTCAATGGGGCGACTCGAGTTTTTGCGGCCACTAGGATACATTCCACTTCTGAGCCCTGGTCGGTGGTGTGAACGAAGCGAAGATAACAAGCCGCAGCAAAACCATTCTCGCTTGCGTCTACAAATGTGTGAAGCTGTACCTCATCGCATTCTGTGGAAGTTCGCGTTCGGAAGCAACGAGGAACTCGAACATTTTCGACCTGTGGTAGTACTTTGAGCCATAATTGCCATTTCACAAATGACTTGTCATCGATTTCTTGGTCCCAGAGTGTTCCGGACCGCCATATATCCTGAAGCAAAACCTTTAGCTGCATTAGAAAGTGTGCGATGAGACCCAGGGGGTCAAAGATGGTCATAAGCAGTCTCAGAACTTCTCTTTTAGTCGGCCGACGAAGTCCTTCCAGCAATGCTTCATCATAACGTGTCCGATTCACTTTAAATGTGAAAGCGTCCTGCATCGTGCACCACCATAAGCCCAGAACCTTTTCAGTGGCTAATTCTGAAAAGAGGTCTAGGTTTTTTGCATTTGCTTCGGTTTGTCCCAAGGCCTGCAGGACTGCAGCAGAATTGCTGACCCAATTGCGGATCTCAAACCCGCCTTGGGCATGCACGTACTTCACCTGTTTCGCTAACTGGATTGCTGCTTCCTCGGATTCAACACTAACCAGCATGTCATCAACATAATGTTGCTTCTTGATAACCTCCACGGCTTGTGGATAATCAGCTTCAAAGCGTTCCGCGTTTATGTTTTTCACAAACTGGGCGCTGCTGGGAGAGCAGCAAGCCCCGAATGTCATTACGCACATCACGTAAACCTCTAGTTCGCCGCTATCGTTGCGCCAGAAAAACCGCTGGCAGTGCTGGTCAGCGAGGCAGATGCAGATCTGGTGAAACATCTCGCGTATATCTCCAGTCAGACCAATCCGGTGCTTTCTGAACTGGATTAAAATTGAGAACAGCGAACATAATTGATCAGGTCCCTTAAGAAGCGCGGAATTCAGCGATTTGCCGAAGGATGTCGCGGCCGCGTCCCATACAATACGGATTTTACCTGGCTTATTAGGGTTTACCACAGGAAATATGGGTAAATACCAGACACGTGCTAAGCGTTGAACTTCTTCCTTCGGGGTAAGACGTCGTACATACCCCTTATTTACGTAATCCCTCATTTGTTGCTTCAGGATTCTTCCCAACTCCGGATCTTTTTGCATACGTTTCTCCAAAAGGCTAAAGCGACGTAGAGCCATGTTTCGGCTGTCTGGGAGGCGGATATCGTCGTGACGCCACAGTAGGCTGGTCTCGAAGCGATCGCCGATTAGATGAGTCGATGACTGTAGCAGGGTACTTGCTCGTTGATCTTCGTTTGAGAGAAGCAGATGATTCGGTTTCACAACTCCGAAGCTATCCAGAGAGAAGTATTCCTTCATAGCCCGATGCAAATTTTCATCGGTTTGGTCCTCGACTGTGCCAGTTTCATTCGGTCGCACGTGGAATGAATAGTGCACCATGTTAGGTGCATTGCTGTCGCATCCTCCGCCGCAAACTGTCCATCCCAAACGAGTCTTTACTGCTATAGGTTGATCGAGTTCTCCTTCTCTGCTGCGTAGAACGAGACTAACGTGCGCATGTTTAAGCCCAATCAGAATCCGTGGGCGAGCACTAACGTAGGAGTCAACTGGCAGACCTCTCAGGTGAGGGTATATCTTACGTAACTCTTCAATATTCAGCGACTGGAGTGGGAGCATCAGCCCTTCAACCGTATGTACTTCATCTAAATTGAACCTCTTAGCTGCTTTATGCACACCTGACAGAGAGATATTCATGATCTTCGATTCTTGTTCATAGCGCTCTGTTCCACCGGTCCAGCGGAGGCAAAGTGGGCTTACATTTCCATCCAGGCCCAGTTCATCTGCAATTTCTTGGTCCATCAACGTCAGCGCAGAGCCTTCATCTAGGAAGGCGAATGTGTGCACTACTCCTTTGTTTCCGTGGATAACAACAGGGAGATAACGAAACAGTACGGCGCTTGTAGAAGTACGATGTATGTTGCAACCGTGTTGCGAAGCACTCGGTCCGGCGGGAGAAGACAAAGGTTCCGCTTTCGGCCTTTGCTCTGGCTTCTGCTTCGGTTTCTCGTCGGCCTTTACGTTATGCAACAATTCGTGGTGTTGGAACGTACATCCGTTGCGTCCACATGGTTTCGTTTTGCATCCTCCGAAATGCTTGCGAAGACACCGGCGACATAATCCAAACTCTCGTACTACTGCCCAGCGAGACTCTCGGGTGAGATCTAGAAACTGTTTGCATTTCTCGATAGACTTGCAGTTGGACTTACACACGACGCAGCCATTGATAGATGATCCCAAACTGGTGGAGCTGTTGGCGGAAGGCTTCACGGGGGCAGTTTCCGAGTGTGCATTCAGGAATCCGCTGCCTCTCTTCGAATTTCGGTTATCGTTCCGGGAAGTTGTTGGGCCCTGAATAACTGGAATGTTTACTGCGCTGGCTGCTTCAGCAAGCGAATAAACCCAGCAGCTAAACGACACCAGGTTAACGTTCGGTAGTGTCTGTCGGAACCGTGCCCAGTCCAGCTTAATCGTAGGAGGAAGTTTGTTTACCAGTTGATGAAGCAGTGAAATATTGTAGAGGTGTTCCTCCAACCCACACGCATCGACAATAGAGCAGAAATTTTGTACACTAACTGCAAAATCAACAATTGTTTCAAGTTTATCCTCTCTCATTGGTGGCAGGCTGTGTATCTTCGTGATGAGTGAATGCACAATAGCTTCGGGTTGCCCGAAGAGCATTCGTAACGTTTCTATCACCCCTGGCACATTCGACGGGTGTAACAATCGGGTCTTTACCGCTTCATATGCCCTGCCTTTGAGGCTCTTCTGAAGCCGGATAACGTTTTCCTCATTTGTGAACGCACACATTCGTGTTGTGCTTGTGAACGTCGAGAGAAATATAGGCCATTCCTCAGGGTCTCCAGAAAAAATAGGGAGATCTCTAGAGATTGCTTGACGGGCGGCCAACTGCTTACCACTAAAAGGACACGGTTCGAACATTTTATCCGGTCGAGGAGTCTCATGAGGCTGTCCTGTAACTGGCTCTTGCTGTTGAGGGACAGGCGATTGTCCTTGTTGACCAGGAACTGACGCCAGTGAGTTGGAACATGTACCAGTACGATTTTGCGGATTTTGTACTGCGGCACCCAGTTGACATCGGTGTTGTTGGCCTGGGATGTGCCCATATGGGCCAAAGGGTAGCGCCTGCGGATTTAAACCATTAGAATTGTGGATTATGGGTCGCAGGATCCCTGATGGTGGCACTGGGTTCGCTGGAGGGATTTTGAAGCCAGTAGAGTTCAGCGGCGGATTGAATGGCTCTGGAGCATTGAGGCCTTGCTTTACTTCCTGGTGGTCGTTCGAGTCCTTGATCCAGTGACGAAGACGTGCTGAACCGACGCTGGAGGTCGAACTTGCTACTCCTGCGATTTCTTCCAATAGCTCGTATTTCTTTTCTATATACGCGCGGTTCATATTTCGCTCCTCTTCCAATTTCAGCAGTTGAAGCTTGAGCAATGACCTTGAGGACCTCCTCGAATCGCCCGAAGCAACAGTGGCTGTTTTCTTAGGTTTGATTACCGGTTTTTCGGCGGCGGCCTCGGGAGATTTACTGAATTCACCTTGTTCCGGCAACGACGGAAAAACAGCTAGCTCTTTAGGTGCAGGACTTTTTGCGATGGTTACTATTGATGGTTCGGTGTAAGTATTTGTATCTCTCGGTGATGGAGGTTCTTTTCCGGAAACGGAGTCTTCACGCTGGACCCAGCTTGCTGATACGCATTTTGGACAACTCCAGGGATGCTTTTCCACTTCACTCGTAACACCAACACATTTTAAGTGATACCACTTATCACACGTATCACATTGAACCATTGCTTCGGTGTCCTGGCCCCTGCAGGATTTACACGTGCGTCCCGGTATCGTTTTTTCAGCCGGCAGTGTTTGCACTTGCCCGAATGGCGCCTGCACTTGAGTCGAGCTTGTTCTTGTGACCCTCACCGTAATTCCAGCACCACTTTCAATTACTTCCTCACCTTTCGACTTTCCACTTTTTTTCGACATCTTTGGAATATTTTCCAATAAACGAAAATTATAAAACTGTTGGCTTGAACCAACGTGAATGAGTTTCCGAAATTATAACGCTAAATAAAACGCAATGGCGTAGTTTGTAGATGACGTTATAATTTTCCTGAAAAAGGTAGTGTAGATACAATGTTAGGTTAAATAGGTTTAGGTGGATAATTTATATGCTTACGTTTAATCCTCAACGTGTTTTGCGTGCTAAAATCCAACTAATAGACGCATATCGTGGCATTCCAAATGAACAATCTGTATTATATACTTTTGGCTAATTAATAGTTCAATTATTCAAACAATAGATTATGTAACGCTTACCGTAGTAGTCAATAGACGTTTATAGACTGTAATTTTAACTTAGGTTAGGATTACGGTGTTCAGGAGTATAAGCTAGTATAAGTATAGATTTAATTAGTTATAATGAATAATTTAGATTTCACGTAATTACCTAGTATGTAAAGCATAGTTTATAAGAAATTAAACTGTTTATACTTCTATAACTAAGCTAGAATTTGGAGCTGCTTCTATGCTCGCTTCCTTTTGTAAAAAAAACTTATTATCTACTGCCTATTAACGAGCATTCAACTCACTGTTGTTGATAGCTATTGTTCTCAGGTTCCTTTCAGCTCCAATAGTTCATCAGGGATAAGGTGGCGACATTTAAGGTGCGCGCTGGCAGTGAGGGGTCTGCCAACATGGTATATTTGACAAACTTCATATTGATATCAACCGCACCATGGTTCATCTAATCGCAGGCATGGTAAAATGGAACGCATTTCCCAAGTAACCACAAGCATTATATTATTGCACTTATTCAACCCAAAATCAACATCGGTAATGCGGGATCGCATCAATTCAACAGTTGTCAAGTAATGAAGTGTTAAATTAGCTTAAGAATGTAGTGATGCATTACCAATGCAATAATGCTACTTTAGCAATGTCTTATGGCATTACAAAAGATATAGCATTAAATCGATCTTAGTGGGGCCCTTTTCAGCTTTAATCCAACTTCAATGATGCACTAGATATATATGCATGCTATTACAACCTCGTGGTTACTTCGGTTATAGTCAGCTGAAAATTGTTGGTGTTTGCGCTTAATTTAACCCTCGAAACGGTAGTTTCTAATGTTTTTTTTTTGTAGCTACCCCTTAGTTACTACGAGTGTTATTTTTTCCAAAAGATTAGTCTCAAACTGTTCTTCAAATTAAAAAGATCTATTATTTCAAGCTCTGCCTACCTTCACTTATAAAAGGTTATAGGCAGCACGGCGAACACTGCAGGCGGAATTTCGCAGTTTAAGCAACGATAAACGATTACATACTCGTGTGCTTTTCAGAAATCGCAAACGTAATTTGTGATTGGCCCTTGGTCCCTTTCATTTCATGTATCGTAATTTTTGAACACATCTTGAATTGTCAAGATTGACAAAAAGAAACGTCAGTGTGATGTACGTTTCCAACGTATATCAAGTACAAGGTATTATAGTCGCTGCAATGTTTATGTAGTGGTACGTAAAAGACAAAAGCAAAAAAAAAGTTATGAAATGTCTTCAGAAATGCATGAAATTTAAGCAGTTTCGATTCAAAAGCCAGCCAAACACATGTTTCTTGGTTGAATTTCTGCATGTAGGTATTAAGTAACTCTTGTACGTTACTTAAGTATACAAATTGATTGGATGAATACGTTATTACTGAATATTTTTGAGTCAATTAGCGCTGATATTTGAGGTGTTCGAAAACGCGATGATGATTGTTTCTCAATTTTGAGTATAACACTTATTCAGGCATTTTTTCTGAATAATTTTATGAAAAAGCTTTTTTTTTAAATAAAGTTAAATTATACCAATTTTATTATTGTAATAAAATCTGCATGCGTACGCAAAAACTTATGAATTTAATTTTTATGATTATGATTATCATATTGTTTAATTTCATCTGAAGCCTGGCTAGAATCAGTGTTTCAGGAAGATCCAAACTCGAAAATTAGATAAAATTTATACAACTAGAAGGAACTTCGCGGTGTCTCGTTACAAACATGGATGTTTGTTTGTCATCCGGTTTCACTCACATTTGAGTAACATTAACTCAAAAACGTTAAAACCGAACGTACACTAAATTGAGTTTCATTGACCAAACTCAATTTGAGTAATCCCCGTTTTATTTTTATTTTGGTATTAAAACGAGGGTCGAGCCCATTGTTTTTCGAGCATTACTCGAAAAAAAAAAGCATTAAAAGAGTTAACGAACAAGAAAATATTTTATTTTTAATTTCCCATAATTCATAAAATTCATTTTTTCCGGCTTATAGCCCTGTATGAAGCTGGCAAGTAGAGACCAGAAGTAATTCTTGCCATTTTTACTGAAAGTAATTTCGACAATTGCTCCAGTATGGGTGAAATGTCAATCTTCCTTGCAAAGTAATCGAACGGAATATTATTCCACGAGAAAAAGAGACAGCCCCATTTAGTCTACATGAGCAGACGGTACTGACGTTATGTAACCGTCTTCAGTTTTCCCTACTTTTCAACTGCATACAAGGTAAGAAATTTACTAAAAAAGTTCAATTCAGTGGACGCAGTGGTTCTTCACCCCAACAACAAAAAAAGAAATCTCGACAGTAAAAGCATTTCTTGACCATTACTTGTCCTATGCTAATGCACATTACTTTTGAGCTGAATACTGGCCTTATCCAAGAAATTTTCCTCCACGGTGGAAAATTTTGCAGGATTTTTTTTATGATTATATTTTCCGAACGATTGAGAAAATTTCACTGAAGTTTGGAAAAAAAATTGTTCTACGATGAAGCGTTCTTGAGTTATGAATATTTGAATTTAGTGAGGTTCTTGAAAATCGGAAAACTTCAATTTGCGTTTTTCAGACCAAACCTTTACGATAGTAAAATAATCCCCTAATCCTGAAATTTATTTAGTTTCGAGTTGAACTAACTTATAAACATTAAAACAAAAATGTATATAAATGAGTCTTTTTTCGTTCCGCTTTTTTTATTTCGCCGTTGATCCGCAGTAGTGCCCGAGTATGCTCTGTAATATGTAAGTATAATATGTATATTATGTTTTAATAGTAAAGAGTTGGTGGATCGAAAATTACATTTGTAAAATCAAACGACAAGGCAAGGGCGATGAAATGCTTGCTTACCTTTTTCAACACTAAGAAATTCAACCACATTGTATAATAGCCATTTTGCCAATAAGTCTGGTTTCGATTCATACGCCAGAAAGAATTTCGAAAATGTTTGGTTTATATGTAATGTAATATACTATTAAAAATCAACGAATCCCAGTCAAGATAAAACAGCTTAGCTTTTTTAAGATACGTTTCCGCATCTAAAGTGGCTGCTATCTGCTCCATGTCGTGACTGGTAATTATTTTTCGAAAACGAATTAGATTTTAAATTAACTTCCGAAGCGCAAATTGACAAAGACGTTATCCGACCCATTTTAAATTATTGAAAAAAATAATATGTAGCTATCTCAAAATTGAGTTTGGCGCATGTGTTTTGAATAACAATCAACAATCAAACAATCAAATTTATAAATTGGACTACTCAGCGTTTGACGTTTTAGATATATTTAGTAAAATTGAGTAAAAGCTACTCAACATTGAGTAAGATCGAATGAGCGTGTATGTGAGAATAATATGACAGCTGGCAATATGCTTTGCCTTGTTCTCAAGGTACTTTGGTCTTTGTTTGCAGAACGAGGGAACGGCATGAGCATAACAAGATCTGTCAACCCGTTTACTGGGGAGTGCTCATTCGAAAGGGACCGATTTTAATTTTTGAAAAGGACACTGAAATGAAAAAAAATGTGTACCAACTGTTCCATCTTAGCATTCTTCTTTGGTGGGGCCTACCAACATCCGGCCTCCGGAGGAAGAAGCCCCCCGCCGCCGGCCTCATAAAAAAAAAACCGACGGACAACCCCCCCGCCGCGGCGGCGAAGGACAACCACCACGAAAAAACCCCCCCGGCGAAGGCGTTAATAAAAAGTATCCCCCCCCCCCAACGTTTGGAGGGCACCCACCAAGACCCCCCCCCCCCCCGCCCACCACAATACTCCCCCAAAAAAAAAAACCGGGGGTCACGGGGGACACGGTTCACCCCGGGGGGCTCCTTTCCCCCACCCCCCCCGATTCTTATGACCCTCTGACCCAACGGCCCTGGAAAACGTTCCGGAGCAAGACCTGAAGGTGGAAGTCGTGAAGCAGCGGCTATTGGCTGAAGATTTTAAACGTCAAGAGCGAAATGGAGGAGTTGCCGTGGCCAAAGGGGCTGCGTTTTCCGGTGAAAAAGCGAAGAAACCCTTCAAGTTCCTGGGTAAGTGCCATAATTGTGGCAAGCGTGGCCACCTCAAGAAGGACTGTCGGCAGAAGGCCGGTGGTGAAGCTAACGCGGCGGCCAATCAGCAGAAAGCGGTAAGTTTTGTGGCGAGCCGGGGCAACATCAAGTCGAAGAGTGGTAAGATCGTCTTCATGCTCGATTCGGGATCCAGTGACCACCTCACCAATGACAGCGAAGCGTTTTCGGTGGACAAGAAGCTGAAGCAGCTGATTGTTATTAACGTGGCCAAGGAAGCCCCATCTCTTCTTGCGAAAACGGTCGGTGAGCTCCAAGGCAACAGCAACAAACAATTCCCGTTGCGCACGAAGGAAGTACTGTACATCCCGGAGTTGCGCGACAATTTGATGTCCGTGAAGAAGCTCGTCACGGCCGGCGTGCAGGTAAACTTCGTCGACAAGGTCGCAATATTGAAGAAGGACGGGGAAGTTATCGCTACCGCCCAACTGAGGGGTGGACTGTACGAGCTGGAGATTAACCTGGAACGCCCAACCGTGAACTTGTGAATGTCGGAGACTGATGAGCTCTGGCACAGGCGGCTTGGACATTTAAGCGAGCAAGGAATGAAGGCGATGGCATCGAATAACCTGGTGACTGGTGCTGAATTTCGTGGAGGCAAGCTGAGTTTCTGCGACGCTTGTGTGCAAGGGAAGCAATGCCGCGATCCTTTCAGTGGATCTCGTGATCGAGCGACCAGGCCTCTGAAAAGGATCCACTCGGACGTGTGTAGTCCCATCGACCCCCCCTGCTTGGGACGGATCCCGGTACTTCGTGAGCTTCATCGATGACCATACCCACTTTGCGGTGCTGTACATGATGCGGAGGAAGTCCGAGGTCTTCAGCATGTTCCAGAAATATGAAGCCATGGCGACGGCGAAGTTTTGCTTGAAAATTTCAAGCTTGACAGTGGACCAAGGACGTGAGTATTGCTCAAATGCGCAAAAAGATTTCTATTCTAGAAAGGGCATCCAAGTCGAACCGATGGTGGCATACACGCCACAGCAGAATGGCGATGCGGAAAGGTTCAACCGAACTGTGGTCGAAAAGGTCCGCTCCCTGCTGGTCGAGTCGAGCATTACTAAGATGATGTGGCCCGAAGCAGTCCTCACCGCCGTCTACGTCATCAATCGGAGTCCGACGGCAGCTCTGCCCAAGACGGTAACCCCTGTTGAGTCCTAGTATGGGAGCAAACCGTGCTTGAAGAAACTTCGTGTGTTCGGGTGCAAAGCCTACGCCTGGATACCAGATCAGCAGCGCAAGAAACTCTATGCGAGGAGCCGAGAGACCGTAATGGTTTGATATGCCCCAGTGGCTATCGGCTGTGGGATCGTGCCGCGAGGAAGATCATCATTGCTCGTGATGTGAAGTGCGACGAAAATTGTTTTCCGTACCAGAAATGTCCTGAGAAGAAGGATTCTCCGCTGGTGGTGTGTTTCCCTCCCGAGCAAGAGGGGGAGATCTCGATGCTGACCCCAACCGTCCCGAGGAAATCGAATCAGATGCTGAAATCGAATCGGATGCGGATCAAGATCCCGACGCGACTGACGAGACTGCAGACTCCACCAACACCGGGGCGCTCCCTTCGCAACTAGAAAAGCACGAATCCGAGGATGAGGGTCAACCGTTGCTGAGGCGTAGTGAACGGGAGCGCAAGCTCCCCGATAAGTTTCTCAATTTCTTTATTGGTTACGGAGCTGTTTCTGCCGGTCCGTGTATTACAGATGTCCCCAACTGCTACAATGATATCGGAGGCCGAGACGACCGTATCAGTTGGCTGAAGGCCGTTCAAGAGGAACTGGATGCGATAGATGCGAACCAAGTATGGAAATCAAGACGTTGTCCCGGAGTGTCAAGTCGCTCCAGTCGAAATGGGTGTTTCGTGTGAAAGAGGACAACAACGGCAAGGAAGTACGCTACAAGGCTCATTTGGTGGTGAAAGGGTATCTGCAGCGTCAAGGCATAGACTATGAAGAAACCTACGCTCCTGTTGCGAAGTTGACCACCTGTCCTGGCTGTCAGCGTGCATCATCGTTTCCTGTTCCACCAGATGGACGTTAAAACGGCGTTCCTTCATGGTGATCTAAAGAAGGACATTTATATGGCGGTGCCGGACGGCGTAGAAGCAGAGACTAACTCTAAGACCAGTAGGTCCCGAACAAATACGATTTTTTTCTTGGCTCAGTCAGTACTAGCACATCGGTCCCAGGCGCGGTCCCAAGCTTAATAATACGTCCCAAATAATGAACTCACACGAACACAGAAGAAGCGAATCAAGGCATGATGTGCAAACTACAGAAGTCCCTGTACGGACTAAAGCAGTCTCCCCGCTGCTGTAACGAGCGGCTTAATGGACAGTTGCTGAAGATGGGATTCACTCGGTCATCCCACGACTACTGCCTGTACACAAAATACACGCCAGGGGACGAGCTGATCATCATTATAAACGTCGACGACCTGTTGATCGCTGGAAGGAAGCTGACTTCAATCGTGAGGCTCAAGAAGGAACTTTCTGCCGTATTCAAGATGACCGACTGCGGCGAGGCGAACTACTTCCTGGGCATGAAGCTGGTGTACAACCGTGAGGAAGGAACACTTCGACTTTCGCAAGAGGCCCAAGTAACGCAGATCCTGCAGCGATTCGAAATGGTAAACTGCAATTCTTGCAAAACCCCGACGGAGAAAGGACTCCAACTGAAGCGTGACGGACCATTGACGAAGGAACCGTATAGAGAGCTGTTGGGTAGTATGATGTACACCATGTTGTGTGTGCGTCCGGACATTTGCTACCCGGTAAGCTACATAGGACGTTTCCAGCACAATCCAGCCGATCATCACTGGCAGACGTTGAAGCGGATCATACGATCCTGCAAGGGACGCAGAGGCTTTGCTTGGAATACAGACGTGAAGAAGCTGCAGAACCGCTGGTGGGATTTGCAGACGCCGACTGGGCAGCGGATACCGAGGACCGAAAATCCGTTAATGGCTTCTTGTTCAAAGTCTTCTGAGCAACCGTGTCATGGTCGAGCAAGAAGCAAACGACGGTGGCAACATCTTCAAGCGAAGCCGAATACGCTGCCTTAAGCGCAGCAGCATCCGAAGCGATTTGGTTGACTGGCATCCTCGGCGACCTGAAGATAACGGTGAAGCCCGTCATTATCTACAAGGACAACCGTGGCTGCATCGGTATGGCAAACAATCGTGATACGAAACGCAGCAAGCTTCAAGCATCATTTTATCCGTGACCACGTGGAAGCAGGACGACTGCAAATCGAGCCCGAGAGCACCCAGGACCAACTTGCGGATCTGTTCACTAAGGCGTTAGATACTTCCCGTTTCCGAGATCTGCGACGTTCCCTTGGACTAAACGATTGACAGGGGGTGAAGACGAAGCAACCCGGCGCAACCGTTTGTGTCAACAGTAGGCAATTACCGTAGGCTTCCCTAGCTACCCCTTAGTTGCTACGAGTGTTATTTTTTCCAAACGGTTAGTCTCAAACTGTTCTTCAAATAAAAAAGACCTATTATTTCAAGCTCTGCCTACCTTCACTTATAAAACATCCAGACTCAAAAACTTGTTGTTCTAAAAATCCGGTTTTGTTGTTTTAAACCAACGAATTTGTTTTGAAACAAACAAGCAGGTTTGTTTTTTTTAATCAGTTCGTTTATTTGTTAGGCTCAGGCGTGTGTAACACTTTACGGAGCCGATATTCAATATTGTTATTTACAATGTATAATTTTTCAATTTTAGTAAAATGGGGTGCTAATTACTCGTGGCTAGCTTGAGGTTAATGGGTCACATTATCGTTTGGAAGGGGCTAGGAAGGTAATTTATTGAAGCAGGTTTGTTGTTTCTACCTATAGATATTACCACAGTACAACACACATTATGGTTGCTCTAAACTAATATTTTTGTTGTTTCCAACTTGAAAGAGTCAAGGGTCTTCCCATAGCTCAGTCGGTAAAGGAGCAGCTACAAAGAAACACCATGCTGGAGGTGGCTGGGTTCGATACCCGGTCTGGTCTAGGAATTTTTCGTTAAGGAAAATTTCTCGACTCCCTGGGCATAGGCACAGAAAACAGACGTCCAGGCTCAAACAACCGCTTGTGATCATAAACGGAAATGTCGATTCAAATTAGTATGGAATGTCTAATGGGGTGACGTTAGTGTTTAAATTTTGACTTAGGGACATTGTCAGAGTTGTTTTGTTATCATCAATGTTGGTAAACAAAGTGATGGTGCAAGGTTGAAATGGGACGAAAATGTGAATACTATTGGTGCCCAAATCAGCAAGGAAATACTTTGGGAAACACATTCCATAGGTTTCCCAAAAATAATGATTTGTAAGCAAACATTTGAGAAAAGATCAAATAACCCTCTTTGTATAATTTAGATACAGTAGGTGGGTAGCATGCCGCAGGTCAACAGAGGGAGCAGAAATATTCGAACGTTATGGTGCAAAAAAAAAACTATGTTCCGACCACTTCCCGCCAGAGAGCGGGATATGCACAGGAAAGAACTTGGGTTCGGAAAAAAATCATCGCAATATCGTCAGTCACAATAATACTTTCATAAACTACCTGCTGCTGTTCTTTGTGGTTCCGGCGGAGGTTATGGTGAGGATTCCGATGAGCAATCAAATGTTGGTAGCTTGATTGGGAAAGAGCATAGCAAGAATTTGCCAGCAGATAACGCAATGGAATGCGAATATCTCGAAGATGATGTTGACTTTCAAAAGTGGATGGAAACAACTTCGGATGCAGAGACATCAAACTTGGTTGATGTTTAAACGGATGAAAAAAAATCTGTTTTTTTACATGCGTGCCGGATGACAGATCGAAAATTGATCAGCACGGTGAACGCTTCTTACTCAAAGGAAGAGTAATATATTTTTACCACTTTTTTTTCACAGGCCGTCTTTCTTTATACGTGTAAACCAAGGGCAAAAGAACTTAAATTTGTAGAAAGTGAGGTAAAACACAACTTCACAACTTTTTGCAACTTTACAGTAGGTCCATTTCTCCTAGCTTTTCCCATGAAACAGAAACGAAAAAATAACTCTTCCCATGGGTGGATTGCTTTCACCGTGATGGCAGTAGTTAGTATGGAATGTCGCCGCACTATGGCGCCACTATATTAGCATACACATGATTTTTTGTTATATTCGTATGAGCCAATTCGTTTGTTCTATGTTATAACTTTTTTTCCCCCGCCCCATTTATAAATTTTTTTTTTTTTTTAACCACCGTAATATGTTTTTTAATTATTTATTTCCACCTACTTTTTTTTTTTTTTTAGACACATACGCCCCCTCCTCCCCCCCCACAAAAAAAACCCCCCCCCCCCCCCCTTTTTATCCTATTTTCCCAAAACAAAAACCCTTACTTACAGCTAACATTTTTTTTGTGTTAAGTGTAAACACTGCAGCAAAATGTATGTAGGTCAAACAAAGAGAACCTTGGCAACAAGGTTCAAAGAGCATCTAGCGGAGGTGACTAAGGCTGACAAAGGAATTTCACATAATTTCAAATCGACAGTTGCAGAACACATCTTCACAGAAAATCACGACATAACGACGAATGACATCACAATCTTACGGACTACCTCTACACCCTGGAAATTAGACGTCACAGAAAGCTTAGAAATCAACAAACAACAGAACACAAATCTACTAAACAAAGACCAAGGTAACGGGTACACATGGCTCTTTAACTTAATACATAAACGACAACAAAGCCGACGCAGCGGAGCACCCGCCGCTACAGAATAATTAGGTTAGGTATAAGGAAAAGACGAGGTAGATATTAGGCATAATATTTGTTTTTGACTCAGGATAGGTTAGGTAAAAAATGTTTAGCAGTAGGTACAAGTGTTTGTATTTGGAGAAAAGGATAAAAACGGCAGGTGGCGAAGGTTTTCTTTCAGTCGAGTATTAGTACACGACACTGAAGAAGTCTGCACATTGTAGACGAAATACGCGTATCTGTCAAGATAAGAAACAAAGGTACAGCCACTGTTAGCTAACTGGGTGCTGTTTAACTGGGCTACTTTTTAACTAGGCGTTCGCTAACTGGGCTATAGCAACAATCAATATGCAACTAGCGATTTGAAATTGGCTCACTGTTGTAGAACCCCTTGGTCCGAAGTACACCTTGAAGCGAGCACCTAACTATACATATTTGCGCCTTTGTTTTGATTTGCTGTGTTATTTTGACAGAATATTTAAGAGTGTGTTCGTGTGAGTTCATTATAAGGGGCGTAAGCTTGGGACCGATGAGCTAGTACTGACTGAGCCAAGAAAAAAATCGTATTTGTTCGGGACCTACACGGATAAAAATAATCATAACAAATGTATTTGAAATCTAATAATTTTTTGCCATAACGATTTACAAATAATACATAATTGATATGCTTATAAACTTTAAGAGGAATTTCCAATAGCAACTATACCTCACTATGATGAATACCATATTTCCTTCCATATATAAAGTATGTGTCAAGCTTATGATTTTCATTCCTCCTTTTGATGAATACCATATTTTCTTCTTTATAGAAAGTATGTGTCAAGCTTATGATTTCCATTTCTCATTATGATAAATACCATGTGCCATCATATAAACCTCATTAAAAAATTTGGATCAACACCATACAAATTTTGTTATAATTTTTATTGGAACTACCTGTTAAAGTCTATACATTTGTTATGGTTGTTTTTATCCGTGAAGAGATCGATTCAATGAATTCAACCGCTTCGAACCCCATAAACCGTTATCCCTGCAATAGATTATATAATTATTATATATAGTAGATTTACCAAATATTTACACTCACTTTGCCTCATCTCCAGTTGGTCAAATGCTGGAACATTCCATCCATATTCCTCTTTCTGGAGTTCATCTTTGTTAATCATTTGATAATCCTGCCAAATATATACCGCTTTCTATAAATAAATAGCTCATTTAACAATTACATACATCAAGTAACATACCATATATAGCTGATAAACGTGTATACACCAGTTCGTCACTTAAATTCAATTCATGCAGTCATTAAAAACATTCGAGCGCCATTTGGACTTTTTTTTTCAATCCAAAACCAAATCAAAAGTATGTGTCAAATCCAATAACTATAAGTCATAAGGAGAGACACATACTTTTCATTGGGTTCGAAAATGGAAAATATGTATCAAAATAATACGTTGCAAGTGCAACACAAATAGAAATTATTTGATTTGATATGAAATATATGTGACGGTTACACATAAAAGGTATAGTTTTGAATTAATATTTTCATTATTTGATTTTTTATCAGTGTACTGGTCTTAGAGTTACCCGAAAAAAAAATCTCATTGATTTACAATTAAATGTATTGTAACCATACAATAAAATCAATAGTACGTACAATTAATATTATTGTTCATGACATTAAGATGACAATAGGAGATATTGTTTCCACAATAGAATTTAATGTTAATTGAGACATTTACAATAGAATGACGGGGTTGTTATGTACCTTAACTATAGAAAAAATCCTTTTTCCCCGAACAAATCTGAGTCAATTACTATTGGCTGTATTGTTTCACAATTATTGAAAGCTCTAGCATGTAGGGTGAACAGTAGATCTATTGTAATGACAATATGCATTTTTCATTTATACAATACGGGAACAATAAGATTCACGTTCGGCAATAGATTTTAATGTTTTTTTATATTATTATATTGTCATTGTATGGTTATTTTTATCCGGGTAGTCTACACGCTATTTTTGAGCTACTCACTGATTGAGTCGATACTACTGAGTTTTGTCCCATGTATGGAGTTATGAAAAAATGAGTAAGTGAGAAACGTCAAAGTGAGCCAGACTTACTCAGCGTGCTGGCTTTCAACAAAAAAATAAGATCAAAATAAAAGGAGCGTCGTTTATTTTTAACCGTTTTTAAATAAGTTTTAAAATTACCAAGGGAGAAAACTTCGCTATGGAGCAGATCCGAAACTCAGTCGATGGACATACGTATGGTAAGTTTTCATTAGTATAATCTAAATTTCCTCCATTTCCATGCAAACATCGTGTGCTAGGTATCAACTGCTACATTCCCGGATGTTGTTTGTAGATATCCTACTATAGCTGAACAATGGAATCTGGCCAGATCAGTGGTTCAAACATTTCCCCAGCTTCGACAAACCCGTATAAATAATCAGGCACCTGCAGAGGTATGTTCATATTCTAGGTTCTAACCAAAAAGTACTAAATACTATTTTCTTTTTCTTTTTATTTTAGTCTGCGTGTTTCTGGTTGAAAAGCGGACAGGATACTATAAACATTCCGAATACATCTATCATAGAGTTAGAAAAAATGTATTCACCCTTCACCTACAAAACAGCCTAAAAGTTCAATCCCAACGTCGCTTATGGAGTTGTCAAAGAGCGTAATTGTTCAAATTCTAGATCTGGCCAACAAAGTAAGAATTGAGAGAGTTATAGTTGACTGCCATCCTATCCTCGAGCTGCTCCTTAAGGAAAAGACTTGCGTTATTGGAATTCTGGAGACACTTCCTCATCTACGACCTTACGGAGGTGAAATGGTAATTGTATACTTTTTGGTGGATTTTGTATAGCAAAATGACTGGCAAGAGTTATTAGGAAAACGTTTATTCTGTAGTATTTTTAGATTCATCAAGCGGGCTACCATCTCAACCCCAACGTAGGACTGAATCTCGATTTTACCCCGATAATTTCAAAAGGGCTGCTGCTTAACCCACACGTTTTCAACGAGAATGATGATACGATATTGAATATAATGTATTGCAATGGGTAAATGTGTCTGGTTCTGGTTGTATTGCTTTAATCGAGGCTTTAATAATACCTAGAATGTATGCAACTAAAATATTGAAACACCAAATCACTAAATAAAGCTTATGCCTTGTACAGACTACGGAGTTGATACAAGGGTGTTATTCAAAGTATCAACAAGAAAAACGTCATCAAGATACCTTGTATCATGTTATAACTCAGAAGTCTGAACAAGGCATTAACTAATAAAAGGAAAATGTGTGCTCTGGCAAATCTTCACATATAATCGTCAATAGAGTAAATTTTGTATAACGATGTTCAAAAATTCTGTGCAAAAACTGAATCGTAAGTTAGAGCATCTACATAAGACTATCCGTAGATCATCAGAATCGATTACTTTGTAATGCCTTGTTAAGACTACGGAGTTATAACATGTTACAAGGATATCTTGATGATATTTGGCTTGTTAACGATTGTTTGACAACCCTTGTAACATGTTATATCTAGTAACATGCTGAATACCTACCATCCATAATTTGCGAGGCAGTCATTTTCAAATCCGGTCGCTATTCTATTGCTTTCCAAGGAGTGGAAATCGTAAAGGATTCTTTAATTCGTCGCATGTTTGATCCGTACCTCAAATGCTTTGGAATATTTGGAGTCAAGGTGCCAACCCGGATTCAGATGCTACATGATGTGTTCCACAGTCTGATCTACAAAACCATGGACCAAAGCAATCGGAAAGCTGTAAATGACGTGTGTGGATTCATCACCGAGGCAATGCACGCTGAGCTTGATTATATGTTTAAGCTTTAGCTCTACCATCGTTCCAGCCATACTGAACATATACTTAACACTTCATAAATGTATATTTCTTAACTGGTCAATAACTGACACGAAGTATCGATCATATGATCGAATATATAAAGTTTTTTTTTGTAATTTAACCCCGTCCACTCACCTATAATATCTGATATCAGCATCTATACATCTCGTTCACTGGAAAAAACATTTATTGAAATTATTTAAAATCATGCTACATCAATTTAACCATATTCGATAAACTGAGTAGAAATGACTCAAAATCTCATTCATTCGACAGTGAGTGAATGTTACTCAGATCTCCGTGTAATCGCCGCTTACTCAAAAGTAAGTCAACGAATGGTTACTCAATATTGGGTAGCCATACTTGCCGTTGAGATGAGTACATTCGACTCAAATTTGAGTTGACCAGAATAAGCGTGTATGGCTATAGCCCAGTTAAAAAGCAAATAAACTACCCACAAAAAACACCAGACCCCAAAACCACAAATCAAAACCCCAAAAAAGCAACCCCCCCCCGCTTTCAACGAAAAAAACCCCACATAGAAAAATGTTGCACCAACTATTTTTATGGTAGTTTTGACCATGATCATAGTCGGTCAAAATCACTATACTGCAATAGTCATCCTAACCCCCAATAATGGTAAAATTGACTATCAAATTCCTCTCTGTGAACTTCAAAAATCAGCAAGGGGCTTGTAAAAGGCATATAAGGTTCGTGGAAGAGTGAAAAATTGTTACATTGCTCGAAATTGAGTCGTAATGCAATACAAATTGAGTCAAATATTTTGCACAAAGTGTGTCACAATAAGCTTCATCGCAAAAACGTATGAAGCATAAAAACATTATTGAATGTATGTATTGTGCAATGAAATATCCCAACCGAAATCTGATCGAAAGCCCCCTCGAAATTTATTTACATTTGAAATGTCACCCCAGTTACCGAGCAGCATCCGCTAACTGGGCTGTGCACTTAGCCCAGTTAGCGAACGGTTGCTGTAGTTGGAATTAAATGGAAATTACTAATCATTCTTCTCATTTTCTAGTTACAGGTTACATTCCACTAGACAGCTCACACTCTCCACGCTTTAATACGTTTATTGCACTGATTGTTCTTAGACTTTGTTCAATTGTTTCGAAAGTCACTTAAACCACCTAATCAATAAACTTGGACGCCTTTTGCTTAGCCTGCATCCACTCCATTGGATGTTTGTTCTTTCTATGCGAGTACAGATTTCCACTGGAGTTCATCTCAACTCCGCAAAAATTGCATGAATACAGTTTTTGACCGGTGTGGCCTGCGCGGTGCTCCTGCAAGTGGCGATTTACCTTGAACCTTTTCCCGCAGATCTCGCACTCGAAGGTTTTTTCCACGTGCACCCGATTTTTGTGCATGCCCAATGTTTTCTTACTCGGATAGACCTTGTGGCAAATATCACATGTGCCTTCCTTGGATTGGTGTTGCTGCTTTATGTGTTTTCTAAGATGCTGTTTCCTACTTATCCACGTGTGACAGATGTCGCACTGCGCACCATCTTCTCGTTTCAGTTCCGTGTGTACCACTTTGTGAGAATCGAAAGCACCTCGTGATTTGAATTCTTTGCCGCAAACGTCGCACATGAACTTTTCCTTGCCACTGTGCATCCCCGCAATGTGCGCTTTCAGAAGATACATGTTTGTTATGGTCTTGTTGCAAATCGGACACTCCACTTGCTCGTGATACCGAAGATGTGTCCGGAGCATTTGTTCCGTTTGGAATGAACGAGTGCATTTTTTGCATTTGAATGGTTTCTCATCACTGCTCATGTGCTTGGCGCTATAGTGAACGTTCATGGTTTTTTTGTCCGGGAATCCTTTGCCACACCCGTCGCATTTATACGGTTTTAAATGAGTGTTGATGTGGAATAGCATTTGGTGCCTGTAGGTGAAGCTTTTGTTGCAGCATTGCACCTTTGCTTGGGAGTTGTGAGTTTCCTTTGCATGTGTTTTCAGCTGTTTCAAGTGTTCGAACGACTCCGGGCAAGAGTCGCACTTCAGGGAGAAAAACTCTTTTATTAAACGGTCTTCATCTGTAGATCCCAACTGTTCATCTTCTCCTACTGACAAAAATGAGTCAGGCTCTCTTTCATCCTCACTCTTTTCTGCAACCAGAGGGTCTTCCCACATCTCGACTTCCACGTGTATCGTTTCAGGTTTATCTGTTAGTTCTTCTTTTTTAACTGCAGAATTGAACACCTCAAAAGATGATTCCGAACTTTTCTCACTTTTAATCTCAGTGGGTGTAAGTGATAGTTGAAGCTGTTCCTGGTTGCTTCGGACCGTTTTCATGAACGTGTAAAATTGATTGATCCTGTTGGAACATTCCGAGCATACCTCCGAGGGAAGTCGTTCGCTGTCCTCAAACTAGAGCATTGAATAATTTTACTTGTATTAGATCGATTTCCTATAATGTACGAAATTGCTTACCATTAAGTTGGAAACTGCAGTCAACCTGGCACGGAATTTTCCATCGTTCAAGGTTGTTTCCGAATGCTTTCCAGATTCCAGACAGAGCCGACACATTTGGATCGTTTTGTCCATGACTTATGCGTCGATAGTAGTTTTGTAATTAGATTTATAGTTGTTTTAACGCATACGGTAGCTTACTAGCTTAAGAGGTTCAGTACATTCATAACTGATAAAAACATTCTCCCGGATCAATAACATCAAGATCGTAAAGTTTTGACGTAAAAGTTCACAGTACACCAATGTTAAAGAGACGTTCACTGTAACCGGCCAGTACCCATTAATGGGTAAAATATCACCCATTTGGAACTAAAGTGGGTTAACTCCTGTAAAAGTTAAAGCAATTTTACTCATTAATGGGTAAAGAGCCTGTACGTCAGGCTATCGGTTATTTTTTTACCTATTTTTCAAAATGTTTGTTATTTGCGAAATAGGAATGAAATACCCATTTTTCGTGATTTGTTTTTAGTTGTGATATTGAATAATGAGCATTAGCACAAACAAAATAGATTGCAATTACTGTATTTGAATTTGTAGTTGTGTATTTATTCGTATTCTTTTTACAACCCGTTCACACTACAACTTATATTACGTGATATAGGCTATCTTGATATAGGAGCTTTATCATGTGCTATATTACGTGATATTCCATACATTTGATCTGTCAATCTATATTAAGAATAGTACTTGATATAGCGCATATCATCTCATTTACTTGACATAATACTAAGAAGCAGTGGTTGGTATCCCAGCTGTGATAGCCCGTTAAAAATAACCATACAATGAAAAATAACCATACAATGACAAAATGAATCTTATTGTTGACGTATTGGATAAATGAAAAATGCATATTGTCATTACAATAGATCTACTATTCACCCTACATGCTTGAATTTTCAACAATTGTGAAACAATACAATGAATAGTAATTGACTCAGATTTGTTCGGGAAAAAATGATTTTTTCTATAGTTAAGATACATAACAACCCCCTTATTCTATTGTCGATGTCTCAATTAACAATAAATTCTATTGTGGAAACAATATATCCTATTGTCATCTTATTGTCATGAACAATAATACTAATTGTACACACTATTGATTCTATTGTATGGTTACAATACATTTAATTGTAAATCTATGAGATTTTTTTATGACCATTTTCTTCCTCTCACATTACTCTCTTTTCCTAATCACACAACACACCACTCTCCAATATTCCCCCGTATAGAGAAAAAACATTTTACTATATCACGAACAAACACTCCACAATATTATTCCCCATCCCTTTCGTTCCACCCCTCCACCACATTTTGCTTCAGAGATATCCCCCCTCTCATCCCTTTCTTGCCCCCCGCACCGTTCATGTTGTTTCGCTTCCCAAAGATGACACCTTTTACCCCAATTTTTTTCGATTCTCTTCCATCTCAATTCCTTTCCTTTCCCACAACTCCAATTAATTCCCCCTAAATTTAAATCAATTTTTCTTTACTCATACAAACTCTCAAATTATTATTCGCCTCCTTTCTTCCCTTCCCCCCATTTTTTCTTTTTCTTCCCCTCTCTCTACTTTTCTTCCCCTCTTTCTTTTCTTTTTTTTTCTCCCTTATCACTTTCCTTTTTCACATGTCTAAAAACCAATGCAAACTCTGAGAAAAATTCTATCGTTATACCGACAATTAAATCATGGTCAGGATGACTATCGCACATAATGGTTACAATAACCATGAAAATGGTCGAATTCACCACGTTCATGGCATTCTTTACTATGATCATGGTGACAAGGACTATTCCGACATTATGGCAATTGTTGGATCAACTATTTTTAATGGTTTTTTAATTTTAATTTAATTTTTAAATGGTTTTGACCATGATCATAGTCGGATCTAAATCACTATACTGCAATAGTCATCCTAAACCCCCAAAATGGTAAATTTGACTATCAAATTACTCTCTGTGAAAGGCAAACTTCAATCGAATTATTTCTCACCCATGCCGGTTTTAATTGTCATGAATTTTGATGGCAACTAGTTGAGCAAAATATATAGCAGCTCATTGCATTATTCTTAATAAAGATTCCATGGCAAAAAATATATTTTAAAGCAAAATGCAGGAAAAAGTACCATTCACACCCACCAACCCAATAAACCCCCCCCCCCAACCTCCAAAACCCATATTCATTATACCCCCACAAATTTCCCTATATTTCCCACTTCCTTTTTTTTCCCTTCCCCTTCTCTTTTCCCCTTATATTCCCTCCTTATTTCTATTTGTTATTTTCTTTTTCTCCTCTTTTTAGTAACCACAAGCATTATATTATTGCACTTATTCAACCCAAAATCAACATCGATAATGCGGGATCGCATCAATTCAACAGTTGTCAAGTAATGAAGCGTTAGATTGGCTTAAGAATGTAGTGATGCATTACCAATGCAATAATGCTACTTTTAGTAATGTCTTATGGCTTTACAAAAGATATAGCATTAGTTCGATCTTAGTGGGGCCCTTTTCAGCTTTAATCCAACTTCAATGATGCACTAGACGTAATACATGTGCCCTATATATGCATGCTATTACAGCCTCGTGGTTACTTGGGTTCTTTGTTCAGTCTAGACGACTGTAACATAATACAAGGGTGTTTTGATAAGTATCGACAAGGAAGATGTCAATTAGATTAATATTTTTTTTGTTGCAACACCCTAATATTAAAGAAATAACACAAGACGAAGAGAAAAGGTGTAGAAAAACAACAAAAAAGAAAAAAAAAAACAAAAAAAAAATAATAATTGCATCAAAACAAAAAATAATTAACAAAAATACACGATTTTATTTCTTCTACTATAATTATTTTAAATTTAAAATTAAATAAAAAATTTTATATAGAATATAACATATTTTTTGGTTATAAAAAAAATTTTATTTTTACTACTTACTATTATTGTTTATTGTTTATTAGAAGTATACATCAACAGACCAAGTTTAGGTCCTAATGATGTTAAATAGGAAAAAATTACAATAAGAAACGAGTACATAACCTCTTAAGTGGAGTCAAGATACAAACATAAATAAGTAAAATTAAAATAATTAAAGCTATACACTATCTTAACTACGTGCGTCAATTGATCTAAAAACGGTAGAAAATCTCCGACGAAGTGCGTTCCGCGTCAGATGGAAATCGAAAATGGACGCCACCCTATTGAAGGTTCGCTGCAACCCGTGAATAGCGCTATTCAACCCATAGTTGGTGCGGCGAAAAGGAAGCCTGAGCATGGAGTTGTGACGCATTGGCCTTGGCTGTACGTTGATGCTAATCTGTTGAAGGATCCTTCCGCAGTCGATTCTTCCTTGTAGCACATCTGCAACAGTTAAAGCTCTACAGACATCTCTACGGACCCGCAGAGGCTCCATGTCAACCAACTGACACCGACTTTCGTAGCTAGGAAGACGAAAAGGGTCGCTCCAAGGAAGTCTACGAAGTGCGAACCGAAGAAAACGGCGTTGAATAGATTCGATTCGCTCGGCGCCATTATCATAGCATGGACTCCAGACCGCTGAACAGTACTCCAGTGTCGAACGAACGAGAGAATAATAGAGCGATTTTAGGCAGTGAATGCCGCTGAAGTTCTTCGCAACCTTGAATATAAAACCGAGTGTCCTTGAAGCTTTGTCAACAACATACGATAAATGTTGCGTGTACGTCAGTTTCGAATCCAGCTGAACACCTAGGTCTTTAACGCACTGCGTTCGTTCGATGGTCGTTCCGAGAAGATGGTAGTTGAACAGGATTGGTTGTTTCTGACGTGAGAAGGTTATCACTGAGCACTTGGCAGGGTTGACCACCAACCGATTTAGAGTACACCAATCAGCAAAGGCATCAACCTGCGCTTGGAGTAAAAGACAGTTGGCGGTTGAACAGATTCGCATAAAGATTTTCAGGTCATCAGCAAACGACAGGCGGGGCCCTCCGATAACATAGTGTACGTCGTTGAAGTATAAAAGAAATATCAACGGTCCCAGATGGCTACCCTGCGGTATCCCGGACGTGGCGCAGAAACTCTTTGAACGAAGGTCACCCAAGGCAACTGTCAATTGACGCCCTGTGAGATATGATCGAAACCATCTTAAAAGATTACCACCAACTCCTAGTCTGTCAAGTTTAGCGATCGCGATATCATGATTCAACTTGTCGAAAGCTGCCGTTAAATCTGTGTAGATCACGTCCGTTTGGCATTGAGCGATCATACCATCAGTGATGTACGACGTAAGGCACAATAGGTTTGTAGTTGTGGAACGCCCTGGTGAAAATCCGTGCTGGTCGTCACTTAACAACTGCTTGCAATGTGTAAAAAGTGAGTTCTTAACGACCAGTTCAAAAAGCTTCGATACAGCGCTTAACGATGTGATTCGTCGGTAGTTGTTCACGTCCCGCTTGCTTCCTTTTTTATATACCGGAAACATGTCCGCCATTTTCCAGCAATAAGGAAATGTACCGCTAGAGAGGGACATCTGGAATATCTGATGAAGTGGATACAGAAGACAACCCATGTTCTGTTTCAGAAAAACCGACGGAACCCCATCGGGTCCGGGCTTAAGCGATGTTTTAAGGTGTAATGCCGCGTTCGAGATTGATTCTGAATCCACATCAACTAGGCTGAGTGTTTGATTTGCCAAGGGAACATTGTCGGCGGCAGCGTGAACAGAATGACTGGTTAGTCTCTCGTCTTCATAAACACTGGCAAATTTTACCGAGAACAGATCGCAAATTTCCTGTTGAGTGCCAGCAGTCTCGCCATTATAGAACATGGATGAAGGTAAGCCCACTTCCTTACGTTGTTGATTAACATAGCTCCAAAAAGATTTCGGATGAGATTTGAGACGCCGTTGAACCCCACTCAGATAACGTTGAAAATGCGCACGACTGATCCGTTTATATTCGTAGTTGAGCCTGCTATAGTGGCGTTTAAGCGACATGGTGCGGTGTTTCGTGAATCTTTTAAGAGCTGCTCTTTTAATCCGTTTTAGCGAGCGAAGAACGTTCGTCATCCAAGGGACCCGAGAGTCAGTCTGAACAATCTTTTTTGGGACGTGTCTGTCAATGACATAAGCCAAGACGTGGGAAAAAGTTTGAGCAGCGATGTTAACGTCGGTCGAATCAAGAATGCTCTGCCAATCCAAACTAGATAAAACATCACCAATACTGCGATAGTCGGCTCTACGGAAGTCATATGACACAGTAGCAGGAGTGTCGACGAAGTCTCGAGCTACAACGTCCTCGACAGCAACTATTAGAGAAGGATGCTGAGGGACATCCTTAACTAGAGGCACGGGAGCTGTAGAGATGACGGGAGCAATATCTCGGCCTCTCACGAAGCAGAGATCTAGAGAGCGATTATTCTCATTCACCACGTTATTAACTTGGGATAAAGTTGCGGTACTGTAGCTGTCCAGAAGCTGAATAGCCCCAGCGTGGAAAGAGGAACGTTCATGGTCGGGACGGAGGAAGCCGCTGTGAGTTGGAGTCCATGCAATGCCCGCTAGGTTGAAGTCTCCCAAAATAATAATTTCATCATGGAGGGCAACCGTATTCGAAATAGTAGAAACAGATCGGCAGTGCGCATCAATTAGGTCTAAATCTCGAGTTAGATCTGGAGGAATGTACACCGCACAAAGGAATTCGTATCCGATGAGGCCGTCGAAAAAATTATGGAAGTCAAACACGTAGTTGATTCGTTTGTCCGAACCCGGTACGCTTTGAAATGGGTTGAATTCTGCAAATTCATTAACAAGATGCGTACCTGATACATTTCTTATTCTCATGGCCTGTGTGAAACGGCACTTTTCATAATTAACGTGTTTTGTACTGATGTAGTTTCCCTTGTTTGCACCAGTGTCAATCAAAAACTTCAGTGGGCCTTTGCTAGTAAGAATTTTTACATATGGATGGTATTTATTTCTTTATTATTCTCTCCGCCATCACATGATGATTTTTTTTTTCCATCTCCCAAGCTACTTCTTCATTCCTTTCTAATTCTGCTGAACCCGATATACAAGGGATGGGTTCAGTGTCGGGGGCTTCGTCATAATATTGATGTGTTTCATCGTATTCGTAGTGGGGCTCATAAGGCTCATAAAAATCTTCACCCTCATGATAGTTTATCACGCGGGGTCTATTTATATAATTTATCTGCTTTGACCTTACAGATGGATCGACCTCCATGGGTGTTGGTTTTGGCAGCTGCATTGGTCTCGGTTCAAAAGCATTTCTTAGTTGCACATTAGGTGCATTATTGAAAGTGGTTGGAAATTTTCTTGGTGGGACTTGTGGTCTCGAATTAAAGTTTTGTGCGGGAAAATAGTTCCGCTGTGGCTGATTAGGGAATTGATAATTTTTGAAAGGTTGGGGTGGTTTGAAATTAAATTTTTGTTGTTGGTTTGGGATTTGGAAGTGTTGCTGTGTTGGTTTTGAAGGACCTGGCAACATAAGTGGTTTGGGAGGCCCGATTGGCTCCGGTTTGTTTAGGCCAAACCTGTTTTGAAAATTTCTTTCTTCCACACACGCATCAAATGCTTCTTTCAATTTCTTAGGCTGACGTGCTCTCACGTTACCGCCAATGGGTTCTCTAAGCCCAGCTAAAAACACTTGTAGTGCATTTTCCTGATGTGTTTTTGTGCGATCAGCTCGCAGATTTGCATTTGTTGTAGAGATATTTGTATGGTTGATAAGCAGTGAAAGGACGTTCTGCACTGAACCATAAAATTCCTCGATGCTACCAGTTTGTTGCAACTGGAATAGCTCTCGAGTAAGCGTGACTGAATCTCGCTTATCGTTATAGTAGGCGATTAAATTTGCCTTTATTTCATTCCACTTTAGTGGGGTGCCGTGAATTTCCAGTACTTGGTCGGCATCTCCCGTAATTTTAGCCCTTATAGATTGCAACCAGACCTCTTCGAACGGAGTGTCTTTCATTGTATCTAAGAAGGGAAGTAAATTTTCAACTGCTCGGATGAATGCGTGCAGCTTCACAGGGTTACCATCGAAAGACGGGAGTTCCCTTATTGCTTGAGGCGTTTGCATCGCCTTTAGCACTTTTTCGGCTCGTTGGAACATTTCGTTTGTTCGCAAAACTTGAGCCTCCTCTTCTTCTTGGTTTGGAACTGAATTATTCACTGGTTCCATTTTGAGAAAAAAGGTCTCTATTTAAAAATCTATTTAATCACAATTTCACTAATTACAAATTATTTAAACAATTTCACTAATTTCACTTTTTCGGATTTGGAAAATTGAGAAAGCACTATAGTATTTTTTGATAGGTAGAGTAGAAGTAAATAGGTAGATAGTTAATTGAAAATTACTCACCGTGACAATCCGATGTTCGCTCGGGCTGGCCTGCCTGGCTGATGATGTAGATTTCTTCGAAGGGAGTTGGTCCGATTCTGCAAAGCTCTTCTGTAGAAATGGTTCACTACACTGCGATATTCACTCGCGGCGACCCGAATGGTGGAAACTATTCACTACTTCTGAACTTTTAAACAAAACCGATCCGCACGACTGCGCCAATTAAGAACTCATTTGGAGTTTCGGGGTTTTTAAAAAAGGTGAACACTGAACTACACTATGTGAAGGTAAGACTAATAATAATTTTATTGAATGATCGAAATTGGTTGAAACCTACCAATGTCCCTAAAAGTCCTAACACTGCAATTCTCAGCTCAGGTGGTCGGGTTCGTAGTCCAAGTCGATGTCGCATGTTGTTGTCCTACTGTTGTCATGTGCTGCGTCGGCTGTCCTGGGTGCGTTGGCTTGTTATTATCCGGTGGCCTCGATGGGCTCGGTGTCGAATGTGCTTACGGTTGCACGTTGGTTATTATGTTGATGAGCTGTTCTTTGGTGACGGGTGATGATGTGTTGGAAAGTTGAATGGCCCTCGTGTTAACTTATATATATATATATATATATATATATATATATATATATATATATATATATATATATATATATATATATATATATATATATATATATATATATATATATATATATATATATATATATATATATATATATATATATATATATATATATATATATAAAACAAGACAAAAAAAAATCACTGTTTTGAAAAAGTGGTTTGTTTACCATGTGTCTGAGCGTGTATGATGCCTGAGGTGTTGAACAACCGTCGAGCAGTACTTACTAGTGGCGCCATCTATTGCTAAACGGTGGGAACATACGTGCGCACCTAATACAAATAAAATTTAAAAAATGGAGGAAAAATATTATGTTGGAACTGGAATGTAAAAAAAACCACAGAAAGCAACCAAATTCTTAACACCTCCAAAAAAAAAAACAGCAGAAAAAATATAAAAACAAAAAAAAAAACATGCAGCATACTTATCGGATTACTCACGAGACACTTCCCATCGAGATATCATTTGAAAAAGATAAAAAAAAAATGTAAAACAGATGTCTGTCGGTTTTTTGATTGTGAGATAGAGACCTCTCAAAAATTACTATGTGACTGCCCAGCATTGTTTGTACGTAGAAGACAATACTTCAACAAGGCGATTCTTAGTCGTTCTGAAATTTGGATGGAATATTCCAATGTGGTATTTGAGTTTATTCTAAGAATCATACCAGATTGGGGTATCTTGCATTATCAGTGAACGAATGGTCATGAATGGTAACTTGTTGTCCTGAACGGATGCAAAAACAAACAGGGGTATACCACAATAGATTACTAGAATAAATTAATAAAATAGATTACACTGTAATGGTTGCTGTGGCTCAAATCCCAACAGGGAAAAAAAACCAAGAAGACTGCAGTAGATATCAAACGAAAGGGGAAATGAATAGTTGGAGTGATAGTTAAACAGAATGCCCTGTTTGGTGTACAGAACAAAAAATTATTTCAAAATGGTCGTTTGGAGCATCTAGTCTAAGAAGGTTAAGTGATGCTCCATTTTGGAACCTAAGCATTAGCTTTAGTCCTAGCCCCGTATGGCTTGAGCTTATAGCGCCGGTACTTGCTCTCTGAATGGAGAAGAATTTCTGCAAATATGTTTTTCCTCTCACAATAGACACATGGTAGCAAATTCTTGTCCTATCATTTAAAGCTAAACAAAACATCATGGAGTAATTACAACCTCTGACGACGCACAGCACCTAATCAAAACAAACAATAAGCTGTTTGAGGCATTCCAAGGAAAATATGTCGATTAATATATATTTTCAATTTGTCATTTTCAATTTTTCTTGAATAAACGAGTGGTATTTTTAAGCCGGTTTATTGCTTCCTGTAGTTAGGGATGAAATAATTGCAATCGTTTTATTTCAATATCGATACCGAGAAGGTATGAAATGAAAATATTTGATTCAAATGAATACTCTTTGCAATGAGTGCTAATGAAAACTTTAGCCTCTCATGTAAATCCTGGGCGTATTCATAAATACTAATACCCCACGGCCATCATGTGACGATGAAAAAACAGGCCATATCACTGTCACGACACGAAATGAACTATCATAAGCTTTCTTGTCAATCTCATACCATCATGCAGTCATGGAATTTTTTCTCATACAATTTTGTTTTTCGCAAATTTCTAATTAACTTACTTGAAACTAGCCAAGTAATAATATGTAATCGATAGAGTGGAAATTTTAATTGAAGTTTTGTGATGAAACTTACAATTATATCATTAAATGTGCTGGTAATAGCGATGACCAAAACACTATCACGTGCTGTCATGACGAAAAAATCGATGAGATTTAGAAGTAAATCTTCGTCAACGTTTTCTCGCCCGATGAGATTTTCAGACGCAATTCGGTAAAAACCGTTGGTCGTTTTTCATTGAAAATCACATTTGCCAGCCCTGCCCCTCGCATATACAGGGTGACTAGTAATTCGTGTTACACTCAAAAGAACGTGACAGACCTCATTTGCAGTCAAAAATTTTATGTCGAGGTATGTCGAAAAATGACTGCTAACCGAGTCAATCTTAACTCTTCCTGTCATTTTGAGTTTTCAAAATGACCATTTGTGTAATGCAATGTTATACTTCACAAAACCTTCTACAGAAATGTTGTTTGAATATGTACTGTTTGCTGTAGTTCTAATGAACAAAATTTTCAAAATATGTTCAGAAGATACCTTACAAGATCCATTCTAATTGCTTTACAAATTTATAAAATTCAGTAGTTTAGTTTGAACAAAAGAAAAGTATTTATTTGATACCCATACGTATCGATACGTTTGATTCGATATTCTACCGGTATCATTACTTTCTTTCGCTGCTGCTTTGAAGTAAAAGTATCGATATTTTCATGATATCGTTTCATCCTTACCTGTGAAGCATCTGGGTCTGATTGGCGCAGGGCATGATCTTCCGAACGATTGTTGATTGTTTCGTACCCAGTCTGACATGTCTTCAATGTA